>SJYT01011630.1:319058-659400 GCA_006410635.1 Cephalophus harveyi
ACTTCAGCTTCTTCAGCATTACTGGTTGGGGCATAGACTTGGATAACTGTGATATTGAATGGTTTTCCTTGGAGACGAACAGAGATCATTCTGTCGTTTTTGAGATTGCATCCAAGTACTGCATTTCGGACTCTTTTGTTGACCATGATGGCTACTCCATTTCTTCTGAGGGATTCCTGCCCACAGTAGTAGATATAATGGTCATCTGAGTTAAATTCACCCATTGCAGTCCATTTTAGTTCGCTGATTCCTAGAATGTAGACATTCACCCTTGTCATCTCTTGTTTGACCACTTCCAATTTGCCTTGATTCATGGACCTGACATTCCAGGTTCCTATGCAATATTGCTCTTTACAGCATCGGACCTTGCTTCTATTACCTGTCACATGCACAGCTGGGTATTGTTTTTGCTTTGGCTCCATCCCTTCATTCTTTCTGGAGTTATTTCTCCACTGATCTCCAGTAGTGTGTTGGGCACCTACTGACCTGGGGAGTTCTTCTTTCAGTATCCTATCATTTTGCTTTTTCATACTGTTCATGGGAAGCTCCATAGTCAATGGTAATCACCATGCTAGAATTCACCACTATTGTGTATCAGGACTTTGGTTTGGATGATCATGGAAAGAGGACCTGGATGTGATTCTTCAGAGACTCCCATGGTTTTGTGTGGCCTGTGCTGTGGTCCTGACTCTTCTCTACAACAGAATCTCCTATGTAACCTTTTACTAAATGCATGTACTCAGGCTCCCACCCAAGCTATTATAACTTAGATATTCCAGAAATGGAGCCAGGTCCCTCCGATTTAGGGGACCTGAGGGACTGAACAGGTTGCAGTAAGGATCTCTAGGTTGAGGGAGAAAGGAGTGGGGCAGGGGTGGGGCAGGAGGACGTGCCTACAGAGAGTAAACATGCAGAGACCATGAGGGGCTGCACGTGCAAAACGTTCTCATGTCCTCACCACAGATCAAAGGAGAAAAGCGGTTCATCCCATTGATTTCTGGCAAAACTGACACCAAAATCAAACGCTTGTGTATGTTTTCAAGACATATTTTCTATGGCAGGGGCTTGACACCCGCAATTCTTCTTTATGACCATTGTGACAGCTTGACTTGTCCTGGGATGCTTTTTTTCTCCTCCCTGATCTTTATTTCATTGACAGGCAAATAAATATAACTTTAAATTTCCCAGAGCACTCGCTGTGGCCCTGCTAGACAGTTCTTCAGGGTAGCCGTTCCTCAACCCTTCATCCTAATTCTTCGACCATCTTTACATCACATTTCTGCTTCCCTGTGATCTGTGTCCAGTTTACAGAGCACACTCCTGAACTAGCCCCAGAAGTGTCCAGGCAGCACTCGGGGGTAGTGACCACAAATCCTGTTTTTAAGGAAAACTGGGTTTTAATGTGCTCCCAGGCCACAGGACGAAAGAAAAGGTTTCTGTCCAGCAGCAAAGCCGACTGTTGATGGGAATTAGAAAGGTAGTCAGGCCATTGTTGAAACCGGAGGTGATGGTTTTTCCTTGACTTAAAAGAAAATCCCTTGAACGATTCTCCATCCCCCAGTCATTCCATTCTTTGTACCTCATGCTTGTGTTATCGCAGGAATTGTGAACATGGAGCATTGTTCAGACCCTGTCCTTTGTGTCCAAAAGGTCACTTGCATTTCTCGAAGCCACTGCTTCCCTGGTGGCTCAGACAGTGAAGCGTCTGTCTGCAATGCAGGAGACCTGGGTTCGATCCCTGGGTTGGGAAGATCCCCTGGAGAAGGAAATGGCAGCCCACTCCAGTATTCTTGCCTGGAAAATCCCTTGGACGGCAGAGCCTGGTAGGCTATTGTCCATGGGGTTGCAAAGAGTCGGACACGACTGAGCAACTTCACATCAATGGTTGGGAGCACTTGCTCTTTGGAGATGGTTGGGGAGAGCTCCCAAGGATTTGGTAACTTGCTACTTTCATGAGGGAAAATAAATGGGAAGTGGGTTGAATAGTGCTGAGGAATTGATGCTTTTGAATTGTGGTGCTGGAGAAGACTCTTGAGAGTCCCTTGGACAGCAGAGAGATCAAACCAGTCAATCCTAAAGGAAATCAACGCTGAATATTCATTGGAAAGACTGATGCTGAAGGTAAAGCTCCAAAACTTTGGCCACCTGATGCGAAGAGCCTACTTATTAGAAGATACCATGATGCTGGGGAAGACTGAAGGCAGGAGGAGAAAGGGACGACAGAGGGTGAGATGGTTGGATGGCATCACGGACTCAATGGTTGTGAGTTTGAGCAAACTCCCAGAGATAGTAACGGACAGGGAAGCCTGTTGTGCTGCAGTTCATGGGGTCGAAAAGAGTTGGAGATGACTGAGCAACTGAACAACAACAAGGAAGTGAAAAGGCCTTGGTGACCTGGGAACATGGGACTGGATTAAACAACCATTCAGATGTGGATTAGTCAGAACACAACCAAGTCTACGTCTCCGCACACTGACTTGCCACTTGGCCCTCTTGGAATGTTCACTCCAAGTCTGCTTGTCAGGTACCTGCCACCAGAACCTTGGCTCACCAGCAAATTCTGCCATTATTTTGAAATGACAAGAGAATCTGCTCCTACCTCATGGTCTTTTTAAAAATGTTTACATCTTTCTCGATATGCTGTCAGGGCTGACAGACTAAATGAGGACTTGTCACATGCCACTTTAGCTTGTCTCCGTGTATTTTCAGCCCCCATTAAAAACACAGATAGTAGTAATTAAGTCTTCTTTAGAAATCATCACTTAGTGGTGATGTGCTTTTCGGTTCCTTCAATGAGACGCTGTACCTTGATAAATCACTCCATTGGCAGCAGCAGCAACAACAGAACCTGAATAATTGTAAACCCTTCCTTCGCTAATACTTAGCAAAGTCATTATCCAGTGCAGTTTCCTCACACCAGAACAAGGAGGCCTACAAGAGTAAATTTTCAGAAACCCTCCTTCATCCTTTTCTTTCAGGAGGAGTTGCTGGTCACTCAAGAAATGAGTCAGAAGTGATTACACCTCAGAGAAATGGCCTTGTTGCCTAGGGCCTCCCCACCTGATATTCATCAAGTTTGGACTGATGAATATCCTGAGGCCCTGTTGAGTCTAAGTCCCAAGAGAAGATGCAAAAAATCCCTTTGTCATGATAAAGTTTCCATTTATTTTATTTCCATTTTGCTTTAAAAAAAAATTAGAATTAAGCATTTACCAAACAGAGTAGAAAAGCTTTTGTATACGTGTGTGTGTGTGTGTGTGTTAGTCACCCAGTCATGCCTGACTCTTTGCGACCCCATCGACTGTATCCCGCCAGGTTCCTCTGTCCATGGGGTTCTCCAGGCCAGTATACTGGAATGGGTTGCCATGCCATCCTCCAGGGGATCTGCCTAACCTAGGGATCAAACCTGGGTCTCCTGTATTGCAGGCAGATGCTTTACCGTGTGTATATATATAGTGAAGTCGCTCAGTCATGTCCGACTCTTTGCGACCCCATGGACACCAGGCTCCCCCATCCATGGAATTTTCTAGGCAACAGTACTGGAGTGGGTTGCCATTTCCATCTCGAGGGAATCTTCCCGACCCAGGGATCGAACCCAGGTCTCCCGCATTGCAGACAGACACTTTATCATCTGAGCCACCAGGGAAGTATATATATATATATATATATAAACAGTATGTTTGTGTGTTAGTCGCTCAGTCATGTCTGACTCTTTGCAACCCCACAGACTGTAGCCCACCAGGCTCCTCTGTCCATGGGATTCTCCAGGCAAGAATACTGAGTGGCTTGCCATCTCTTTTTCCAGAGGATCTTCCAAACCCAGGGATTAAACCCTGGTCTCCTGCATTGCAGGCAGATTCTTTACTGTTTGAGCTACAGGGAAGTCCTTTACTATAATATAAATGTTTTAGAAAACTGATGAATTTTAAAGTTGAGTGCTGAACAACTGATGCTTTTGAACTGTGATGTTGGAGAAGACTCTTGAGAGTCCCTTGGACTGCAAGGAGATCCAACCAGTCCATCCTAAAGGAGATCAGTCCTGAGTGTTCATTGAAAGGACTGATGTTGAAGCTGAAACTCCAATACTTTGGCCACCTCATGCGAAGAACTGACTCATTGGAAAAGACCCTGATGCTGGAAAAGATTGAAGGCAGGAGGAGAAGGGGACAACAGAGGATGAGATGGTTGGATGGCATCACCAACTCAATGGACATGAGTTTGGGTAAACTCTGGGAGTTGGTGATGGACAGGGAGGCCTGGCATGCTGCAGTCCATGGGGTCGCAAAGAGTTGGACATGACTGAGTGACTGAACTGAACTGAAAAAATTTATGACATTTTGATTCCACTTGTTTAACTTAGTATGAATAGAATCCTAGATCTCTAACTTATATTCACTCAAAATTTTTATATAGTTCCATGTATTTTGGCATGTAGTATTACTGCTAAAAGTCTAGAAAGTTTATTATCTTAGTGATTAAAAAAAATTGAATGAGGCTTGAAACTTCTAATCCGATTCTGAGAATATGAAGAAATATTATATTGTTAAAAAAAAAAACAGGAAATGTGACCCAGTATTATTAACTAAAGTACAGATTTTGTTCAAATCTCAAAAAAAAAAGCTTAGAATTATTCAGGGAAAAAATATTATATTATGTAAATAAAAGGAGACAGATGGGTTAAAGGGAGAAAAGACTATTTCCATTTTAGCTCAGCTTTGGAAATCTAGGCCAACACTGATAAAAATTGAAGAAACACAGATTGAAACCAGATCTGTCTCACCAGAGAAACTAGTGCCGCGTGAAGGCTCCCGCTCAGGCGGCTCTGGCTGGAGAAAACCACCCACCCTGGCTTCAGAGACCTTGCTCTCCCACTGGACTTCTCCAGATTTGATTTTTTTTTTTTTTTAAATGATTCAAGTCATCACCGATCAGACTGAATCATAAGTGATTTTTTACGTGACATTTGGAGAATGTTTCAAAGGCAGAAAGCAGAGCCGCCGGACTCTTCCCCCTCAGCCTGTATTTCTTGGTAGATTAGCAGCATTTTAAAACCCAAACTCTCACTTGCTGACATTTTCATTAGCGCTTATTCCGTGTTCTGGCTTTTAAATTTTAATGCCTGTCTTATAAAGAAGGAGAGAGTGGAGGCTTCCTCATCAGAAATGTATTCTTTTCAATTTATCATCTTCCAAAAAAAAAGGAAAGAACCCCTTGTTGAATAGTCATGACCAGGATGTAAAGAGTCGTGAGGAAACATGAAAAGGTGGAGACAAACACTGGCTCGTGTATCTGAGGTGCCACTGAGTCAGACATGCGATCCTTCTGTACACTTTCCTCCCTTGAATATGTGATAGATATAACTCCACTGTCTTCCAGGTTTTTTTTTTAATTGTGATAAAATATACATAACACAAAAGTTACCATTTTGCCCATTTTTAAGTACCCAGTTCGGTGGCATTAAATGACATTGTATGCGATCTTCACCACTTTCCACCTCCAAACTGGAACCCTGTCCTCCTTGACTAGTAACTCCCACCTCACCACCCCCAAGCCCCAGGTCATCACTGCTCTACTCTCTGTCTCTGTGTATTTGACTGTTCTAGGTATTTCATATAAATAGAGTCATACAATATTTATCCTTTTGTGTCTGGCTTATTTCACTTAGCATAATGTCTTCAAGGTTTATCCATGTTGCAGTATGTATCAGAATTTCATTCCTTTCTAAAGCTAAATAAATTCCCACTGTGTATCTACCACATTTTGTTTATTCCCTTGCCATCAGTGGGCACTGACATTCATGTCATTTTTGGACAGAGATCATTTCCCTGCTTATTTTCCAACTGAGATGCCTTCCTGATGGTTAGGAAATGTTCCCTCCTCTTCAGTTTTTGGGAAAAGTCTGAGAAGAATTTGGGCTTCGCTGGTGGTTCAGATGGGAGAGAATCTGCCTGCCAGTGCAAGAACCGCAGGAGACCTGGGTTTGATCCCTGGGTCGGGAAGATCCCCTGGAGAAGGGAATGGCTACCCACTCCAGTATTCGGGCCTGGAGAATCCCATGGATAGAGGAGCCTGGCTGGCTACAGTCCATTGGATTGCAAAGAGTCGGACACGACTGAGCAACTAACACTTTCACTTTTAAGAATTTATGTAAGTTCTTTCAGTGTTTGGTAGAATTCACCCATGGAGCCATCTGGTCCAAGGATTTTTTTGTCAAGGAGTTTTTGGTTCCTGGTTCAATGTTCTCACTAATTATAGATCTATTCAGATTCTCCATTTCTTCGTGATTCACTCTTGGTAGGTTTTGTGTTTCTAAGAATGTGTTCACTGCATCTATGTTAATTTGTGGGCCTACAAGGGCATATAGCTGTTCATAGTGGTCTCTCATAATCTTTTTTATTTCTGTAGAGTTGGTAGTAATTCACCCACTTTCATTTCTGATTTCAATAGGTTGTGTCTTCTCTTTCTCAGTTAATCTTTTTGATTTTGTTAATTTTTCAAGAAAAAAACAACTCTTGCCTTCATTGTCTTTATTGTCTTCTCTATTCTGTCAATCTCCACTCTACTGTTTATTATTTCCTTCCTTCTGCTAGCTCTTGGTTTTTCTTCTTTTTCTAGATCCTTAAATTGTGAAGGCAGATTGTTGATGTGAGTTCTTTTTTCTTTTTTTGATGCAGCATTTACAGCCATAAATTTTCCTCATAGCACTGCTTTCATGCAATCCCCTAAGTTTTGGTATGTTGTGTTTTCATTTAAATTTGTATCTTTAAGGAACAAATACTTGTATTTTCTAATTTTCTTTCTGATTTTCTCTTTGACTCATTGATTAAGAGTTTGTCATTTAATTTCTACAAATTGGTGAATTTCCCAGATTTCCTGCTGTTACTGATTTCCAGTTTTATCCTGTCATAGTCAACAAAGATTCTTTGTATGATATATATGTTTTAAAATGTATTAAGACTTGATTTGTGGCCTAACATAAGGTTTGTCTTAGAAAATGTCCCATGTGAACTTGAGAAGAATGTGTATTCTGTTGTTGGGTATACTATTCTATATGGTTTCTGTTAGATCTAGTTAGATTATGGTTCTAGTCCTCTATTTCTTTACTTATCTTCATGTCTGGTTGTTCTATCTATTGAATTATGTGTTCAGTTTTTATTACTTTTACCATGCAGAGCTCTGAGTTCGTTGCTGGGGCCCTGGTAGTTTTCCTTGTTCTTTCTTTCCTTCAGTGGATAGTGTTCTGGGAGAGAGGGTGGGATAAATGACTTTCTTACTTGCTACATTGCAAGAAGATAAAACCAGTCAATCCTAAAGGTAATTAACCCTGAATATTCAGTGGAAGGAAGGACTGATACTGAAGCTGAAGCTCCAATACTTTGATCACCTTATTCGTACAGTTGACTCATTGGAAAAGACCCTGATGCTGGGGAAAATTGAGGGCAGGAGGAGAAGAGGATGACAAAGGATAAGATGGTTGGATGGCATCACCAACACGATGGGCATGAACCTGGGCAAACTCCAGGAGATGGTGAAGGACAGGGAGGCCTGGTGTGCTGCAGTCCATGGGGTAACAGAGAGTTGGACACGACTTAGCAACTAAACAACAATCCTTAAATACCTGTCTCCCAAAGACGAAGGGGAGAATGAAGGGGAAAAAAATTTCAAGGCACTCTAAAATACCCTAAAAGCCACTTCAGCCAGCAGGGGTTGCAGCAATAGCATCTGGCTCCTCCGTGCCCACAGCTCCACAGTCAGTCACCAGAACACAGAGCCGTGGCATCTGGAGAACAAGGTCCTGGTTGTCCACCCTGTACATCCTGCAAGTCACACGCAAACTGCTCCAGGAACATGGGCACAGCTTCTGGTCAGGGGGCTGAGGGCAGGGCATGGGTAGCCACCACTGCACTGAGAGCCAGAGTTGACCGAAATTAACTGTGGCTTATCTCCCAAGCCTCCCCTGGAAGCTGCATGCCTTCAAATAGACTCCAGGTTCCAAAATAGTTGCATCAGACAGCTTCTGCCGTTCCCGTCGCTGTCTAGAGAGGAAGCAGATTCCTGGCACTTCCTACTCACCATCCTCTCTGCCGTTCCCAGGCTCTGCTGCTGAAGGTCTGGGGAGAGAGTGGAGGCTTTCCTGACTGCCCACACGGGTGTTTATCTCTAGATGATGGTAACTTTACCAAGATTCACCCCAGTTCTGGATTCTCATTCACCTAATGGCCCTTTCAGTTATAGATTCAAGTTATCTTTGAGCTTACAGATACAAAATGCTCAGGAGAATGGGTAGCTTTTATTGTATATGTGTTAAGTGTGTTAGTTGCTCAGTCATGTCCGACTCTTTGTGACTCAATAAACTGTAGCCCAGGCTCCACTGTCCGTGGGGATTTCCCCAGGCAAGAATACTGGAGTGGGTTGCCATGCCCTCTCCAGGGGATCTTCCCAACCCAGGGATCCACCCCAAGTCTCCCACATTGCAGACAGATTTTTTAATAATCTGAGCCACCAGGGAAGGTTTTAGTGTGTGTGTGTGTGTGTGTGTGTGTGTGTGTGTGTATATGTGTGTATACATGTGTGTATATATATATATAGTTTGTTTGTTTGTTTCATTGTTTTGCTTTTTTCTTAGAGACACTAGCTATGCATTTGCTGGTTCTCCTCCTCCAATCTTTTCTTAANGTGTGTGTGTGTGTGTGTGTGTGTGTGTGTGTGTGTATACATGTGTGTATATATATATATAGTTTGTTTGTTTGTTTCATTGTTTTGCTTTTTTCTTAGAGACACTAGCTATGCATTTGCTGGTTCTCCTCCTCCAATCTTTTCTTAAAAATTCTTTTTTTTTTTTTTAATTTCAACTGTATTTTGCTAGGAGTTTTCATTTTTATCTTTTGTGTCCCTTGCTCAGTGTTCAGCAGGGTCTGTCCTCCCTTTCTGTTTCCTCCAGTTTCACCTTCATGACTGTTAAGGTTTATTTTTCCTTCTACTTATTTTATGTGTGTGTGTGTGTTCTGCCTCTCTTGCTGTTAACTTGTTATCCCTTCCTCAAATGATTGCTTTTCTACTTTATATAGAAATGGCCAAATTCTGAGTTTCTATTGTTTTTATTTTCATAAAAGAGAAAGACCATCATGTAAATAACTTTTCAGAATCAGCTCATCTGAAAAATGTTGAATTTTTTAGAGGACGAGTTTCGGATTTGGCCTCCAGCATTCATGCCTCATAACGGGAAGGCTAGAGGCAGGTGGAACACACCGTGGTGGGAAGTTGGGATTTAATCAAATTCAGGGAGCCCACCGCTGCTTTATTTTAAAGTCCTTGATTGCATTTCTGCCTTGCACGTCCCGGCGTGGTATGGCTGCCCCTGCAGAAAGCACAGATGGTGACTGTCAAACCCATGCATCAAACCCATGGCCCTCCTGGAGGCAGCTGTGTCCTCCGGCTGGCATCCTGAATGTAGCTATTTTCCAACCATTTTGAAAATTAGCCTTAAATATACTTTTGGGAAAAAAACAACAACAACAACACACATTTCTGGATGCACCTTCTTCTGCTCCTAACAAAGTCTCAGTAAATCAGAATGATGAAAGGGAGCCTCATCTCTATTTGAGGGGGGAAAAAAATTGAGTTGTGGGCCATTTATAAAAGCAGATAAAGATGTGACATCTTCATGGATGACATGATCATGATTATTTTTACAGGGAAGAGAAAATGGAGTGATTCACAGCAATTCCAGAGAGGTGAATGCTGGCCAGTGGACACAAGTGTAAGGAGACAGTTTTACTCCAGCCTAAAGAAAGTCTTCCCTGGTGGCTCAAACGGTAAAGAATCTGCCTGCAGTACAGGAGACCCGGGTTTGAGCCCTGAGTCGGGAAGATCCTCTGGAGAAGAGAACGGCTACCCACTCCAGTATTCTTGTCTGGAGAATTCCACGGACAGCAGAGCCTGGAAGTCAACAGTCCAAGGAGTTGCAAACAGTCGGACACAACTGAGCAACTTTTACTTACAGCTATTTAGAAAAAAATTGTTAACTTAAAACGAGTAACATGGACATAACAAGTGCCATGTAAACAGCATCACCGACTCAATGAGCCATGAGTTTGAGCAAACTCCAGGAGAGAGTGAGACAGTGGACCTGGTACACTGCAGTCCGTGGGGTCGCAGTGAGACACGACGGAACCCCTGAACAGCAGCGACTGTCTGTTAAAGATGAATAAAGGAAATATGTTCTAAGGGGTCTGAGGGACACCAGAGATCTCTTCTGAGGGCCTCTTTTCCACTAAGCAGTAAACAAGGTGGATACAGGTGCCACCTGCACACGTCTCAGATCTCAGGCTGGAGAAGGAGTCAGGCAGGTACCCAGCGTGGCCTGGAGAGCACTTCGGGCACGGGGACACAGGCTCCCATGGCATCTGGAACCCGGGCGCCTGGGCTGGACGATTCCCACCCTGATCCCCACTGCTGCACTGGGATCAGACTCTGCTGATTTCATCCGGAGCCGTGGTTCATTACAGCCCCCGACTCACACATTTACTCATTCACTTACCTTTACTAACAGGTTAGAATCTAGAGCTTCTAAGTACAAAAGCATATGTATTTCTAAATTGCCCAATAAAAGCTTTATTCAGTTAGAAGTGTATGTTCAGTTTTTTCATTTGTTGCAAATTCCATTCTTGTGCTCTCTGAATAAAACCGTTGGAGGAGAAAATAGTATTTATTCAAGTTGTGTCCTTGAAGGAAATGATAGCTGTCCTCACAACTCCCCTTTTTCATTACTTTTACTACCCAGGTTGCAATAAGCATGCTGCTGCTGCTGCTAAGTCGCTTCAGTCGTGTCTGACTCTGTGTGACCCCATAGACGGCAGCCCACCAGGCTCCCCTGTCCCTGGGATTCTCCAGGCAAGAACACTGGAGTTGGTTGCCATTTCCTTCTCCAATGCATGAAAGTGAAAAGTGAAAGTGAAGTCGCTCAGTCGTGTCCGACTCTTAGCAACCCCATGGACTGCAGCCCCCCAGGCTCCTCCGTCCATGGGATTTTCCAGGCAAGAGTACTGGAGTGGGGTACCATTGCCTTCTCCGTGAAATAAGCATAGGAGCTGTATAATGATGGAGATGATTATAATGCATAATTCTGTGAAGTTTTTGTTTGAAGGATCTCTCAGTGAAACCGTCTGGTGAGCAACACATGACTGAGTTCATTTCTGTTTTCTTAGGATTAGGCATTATCAGGATGCAGAATGTATAATTACCCTCTAGGTTGAACTGATGTCTATCTCAGATGAAATGACATTTTGTCAGGAGGCAATGTGAGGTCCAGATAGGTTAGGTAACGTGCCTAAGGTCACACAGCTTGACTCTGGCATAGCTGGAATTGGAACCCAGATCTCTCTGACTCTAAAATCCATGCCTACTCTTTTCACGGTAGTACGTTTCAGGCAAAATAAAGTAATTGCTGTAGACGTACACACTGCTGTGGTAAAACAGAAAGGGGTTCTTTATTACAGCAAGGAAGGCAGGGGGATCCATGGATCATGTTACAGGGCCTCCTTTGCAGGGAAATGAGTGGGGCGGCTACATGGTGGATCAGCTCCTTCTCCCCTAAAATGCAGCATTTCCGTGCAAGGTCTCTGTTCTATTCCAGGAATGGTCTGTGGCTTGTATTGTTCATGGCTTCTACCTTGGTTCCTTTAAATTTAATTGTCGTTGTTCCGTTGCTCAGTCGTGTCCAGCACTATAATTCTTTTTTTTTTTTTTTTTTTGGCCAAGAGGCATATGGGACTTTAGCTCCCCAACCAGGGATCGAACCTGCACCCTCTGCATTGGAAGGTGAAGTCTTAACCACTGGACCACCAGGGAAGTCCCCGAGCACTATAATTCTAAAGCATCAGTTCTTCGGCGCAAAGCCTTCCTTATGGTCCACCTCTCACATCCGTACTCTACACATTGATTAATTCATTGCACCATTATTTACTGAGCTCCTAAGAGGTGCCGGGCACAGTGGAAAAACACAGGATGCCGCCTTCAGAGAGAATCAGGCTTCTTGTTTGGAAGGTTCCTGGGGTTATAACCAGCCTACGTGACTTTTAAGTCTTTGATTCTCAAAGTCTGATCTTGAGAGCCGTCACAGGAGCATCACCAGAGAGCTTGTAGTAATGACAGAACCTCAGTTCCCCACCACCCGTTCCATCAATACATGAGCAAAACCCCCAGGAGACCTAGCACAGCAGAGCCTGAGAAGCTCTGCTCTGAGACTGACAGTCAAGTCAGGGTAGGGGCGTGAGTTGGTTGGGTGGATTGCATGTTTAGGTTACAGTGGTTGTGGTTGTATACCTGTGGGTTTAAACTGTCCTTCACATAGCAAACTCTGTTTGAGGGTTTGTTAACGTAAGCGACACTCCTTGGTACTGGAGAGCACCACTAAATTACAAGTAAGCAAATAGAGATTTATCTCTCCTGTTCGAAAAATGACAACTTTCCAGACACTGCTCATGTTTCCTTCTGCAAATATTTATCCAGCTACCCTTGCATTCGGGGGATTTGTGCTCACTCAGACGTTGTGAATTGGTATTTGCAGGCTTGGCCAAGCACCTGCTCGTGTGGCCAGCAAGGGTTTTCATAAATGTTTAATCCTTTGTGAGCATTTAAAAACCGAGAGATTTTCATGTAAAAATGCAGACTTCTGGCTTCTCTTGAAAATCAGGCAGCCCCACCTTCCTGATGACACAGCAGGATGACTCTGGGGGTCCCCTCCACTTTACCCACCCCCACCCACTCCGCCAGCCCCCTGGAGGCCCCAGAGCTGACCCTGCCTCCTGGAATAGCCACCTTTTAGTCACCTTCAGGGTCTCCGTTCAGAAGCAGCCCCCACAGGAGGAGAGAAGAGGGCAGCACTACAGGTGATTCCAATCTGGCTTGAGAATTACCAACTGAGCCCATCTATCAGTACATTACTTAAAAAAAAAATGAATTATGCCAAAGTGAGGAATAAAATATGCATACATACGTGTGTATGTGGATACAGGGCCTTCCCAGGTGGCTCAAGTGGTAAAGAATCCGCCTGCAATGCAGGAAATGCAGGCTCCATCCCTGGGTCAGGAAGATCCCTCGGAGAAGGAAATAGCAATCTACTCCAATATTCTTGCCTGGAGAATCCCATGGACAGAGGAGCCTGACAGGCCACAATCTGTGGGGTTGCAAAGAGTCAGACACGACTGAGCACACACACACACACACACATAAACTGACAGAATTTACATTGAAGCCTCATTTCTCTGGAAGCTGGTGATCCAAGATGTTTTGTCTAATGACCGACCATCTACTTTCCTATAGAAAGAGAGTCGGCCAAGCAGATGAGTACTGTGAGCAAGATAGCTTTAAACTGCGTTATAGAAACTAGACTTTTTTTTTTTGGATTTAAATTCAAATGCTGCCTTGAGCTAAATATAATTTACATTCTCGATTACAAAAACAAGAATTTGCAGGATACCAGCCAGCACTGTGAGTAGATCATCCGGGGCCCCTCTGACAATTGCTTTTACCGTAGAATTGCTTTTACTGCCTTGTCTATTATCACATAGCCTAAACTTCTATTAGTACTTTAATTGCTTTAGAACAATGTTTATTATTATTGGAATTCAGCTGTTCATGCCACAGAAGTGTCCCTCCGAGGGACATCGTTAGAGGATGACTTCCTGTAACACCTCAGCTTTAGTGGGACCCGTCCCCTCGCCCCAACCCTGATCTTGCTCAGGTCCTCGGGTTTGCAGATTTGCGCTGTAGCACTCTGGCAATTGAAGTGCCTGCCTTTTCGGGCAGAGCCTTTTGATGAGGGAGTCTGACAATCACCAGAGTAATTCATGCGATGGCTTTATGCAAGAAATTTCATTATTTCTAATAGCTGATGGTGGTTTAATATTTTAATGTAATTATGCTTAATTATATATTGTAATAACGCATTGATCAGGCTTTGGATCTGAGTCTAAGTAAAATACAGCTTGTGGAAAATTTTCCTCCAGTTTTTTTTTTTTTTCTAAAAAGGAATTAAGTCCTGAAGTGAAACTGGATGCAAATCCGACAAGCAATCTCTTGCCAGAGAAAATATTGGCATAATATATTTGAATGGCCTAGTTTATCAGCTCCCTTGGCTAAATCCCCAAAGCATACACTGTTTGAGAATTATTTCGGAGCTGCTGTTCCTCACCCTTGCGCTAACCTACTTTGGGTCATTTCTGTTTTGTTTTATGAGCTTTTACCAACCGGCCGTCTGCATGTGGGAGACACATGCCATTTACTGGGATGGTCATTAATATGGGGGAGAAGAGCTTGGAACTAACGGCAAGATAAGACCGGGGTCTCACTGGTCTGTACTGCCCACTGTGGCTGGACACACCAGCTGGACGCAGACAGCAAGAGCTGACATACAGCCCCCCAGTGTAGAGGCTGCACAGACCCTTCCCCACCCCACACTCCCACCAAGGCGTCTCCCTTGTGAGGGCCCCCAAGGTGTGGGACCTGGGGCCTGACAGTCAGCCAGACTCGGGCCCCAGTGAAGTCCCCAGAAACAGAGGGGCCAGCCCGCCCACTCTTCAAAGGAGGGGAAGGGGAGGGGAAGGTAGAAAAGAGACCCCAAAAGGAGCAGTGCCTCACATCCACACAGTCTTACCCCATCGAAGGAACCCTGTTCCTGTGAGAATCCTGCCTTGTTGCTGACTCACGCCGTCTTCCAGTGGAGAAACCTGAGGCTCCGGAAGTGGGACGTGTGGACGCGGCGCACACAGGCATGCACGGGGCGGCCTGGTGCCGAGTCCGGGGCTCTGCCCCCACGCCACGGCAGCCTGGCTGCTCCCACAGGCATCTCCCCACAGGGGACAGTGCCCCCTGGCTCAGAACTGCTCCTCCTGCGCTTAGCAGAGTTTAGCAGTGCCTGTTTTGAAATCTTTCCTCAAGAGCACGTTGTAAAGTTTAGAAAAAGGAAACAACAGAAAAAAAAAAAAACTTGCCGCCACCAGAAGAGAGAAGGGAGAGGAAACCTCCCAGCAGAGGCTCCCAGGGAAGGTTTATTAAAGGTCACCTCGTTTGTGACGGATGAGATGGTTGGATGGCATCACTGACTCAGTGGACATGAATCTGAGCAAACGTCGGGAGATAGTGAAGGACAAAGAAGCCTGGCGTGCTGCGGTCCGTGAAGTTGCAAAGAGTTGGACACAACTGAGTGACTGAACCACCAACCGCAACCTCTATGACGCCGCGGGAGAGCACAACACGTAAACCTCTTGGAGATGAGAAACAGCAGGAGGTCTATGGGAAGAGGGGTGATGGGGGGCGGGAGTCTGGGAATGGCTTTGATCCCACCTCTGCACTTTGCTGGTCCTGGGACTGGGAACTGGGGCCAGGTCACTAGGTACCCACACATCTGGAGCCCCAGCATCCCCTGGGGTGGGGCTCAACCACATATCCTGTTAGCTGCACTTCTGGCGGAGCCGGGCGGGAGGGTATCCTGCAGGTGAAAGGTGTTCTTGTTTCTATACCTTTACCAATCCAACATCCGAACACATATGTCCTCAATCATGTTCAAGTCTTTGCAACCCCATGAACTGTAGCCCGCCAGGCTCCTCTGCCATGGGATTCTCCAGGCAAGAAGAGTGGCGTGGCTTGTCATGTCCTTCTCCAGGGGATCTTCCCCACCCAGGGATCGAACCTGCGTCTTATGTCTCCTACATTGGCAGACAGGGTCTTTACCACTAGCGCCACCTGGGAAGCCCCTTCCATGGTCTGAATGGAGCAGGTCGAAGCCTGCGTCTCCTTCAGCCTCTCACTTTGTTCTCACGGGCCCCAGCTGCCCCAACAACACCACCTCTGTGAATTGACTGCTGTCTCTGACCAGGTCACTCTTACTTGCCAGACCTAAGCCAGGATGGCATGATCGCACCCAGGCTGTGGTGATCATGCCATCACCCACATACAGCGGGCACATTCAGACTCACTCTGACACTGCGTTCTTCTCGGACCCTCAGCTGCATCCATCCCCCAACCCTGACCACAGACTCTGCTTCTTGACTGTCTCCCGAAATACATCTGCAGTGCCCTCTCCCCGCCCCCCATAAGCCCCTTATTACAAATCTCTCTCTTCTGTCCTTTACCCTGATCTCGTGTGCTCTGACCTTGACCCCATAGATGTAACACCTCAAGGCCCAACTCCTACCTCCCAGGCAGGTAACTTCCTCCCCGTGGATTCTTCCTAAATAATCATTTCCAGACCAGTCTTTGCCTGTGTGTTGATAATATTCCTTGATTCCTTAAATGCCCATCGGTCCATTCATAAGGCTGTGTAATGCCAAGACCAAGGGCACAGACCGGGAGGCCAGACAGCCCAGCAGCAGGTCCTGACTCTGCCACTTTCTAGAAGGTTCTTGGGCAAGTTCCATTCCCTCTTTGTGCCTTAAAACAGTGTGCCTGACACCTAGTGCTATGTGAGAGCAGGGCCTTGTGGGGTGGGGTCAGCTTTGGAGGCAAAGGGGAAGAGGGCTGAATTGTAGCAGTTTTGAGCAGGAAAAGCTGAGCGCTTCTAGTATTGGATAGACCATTATTTGCCTGCATTTCCCCCTCCAAGGCTGTTTCAGGTCTGTCTGGATCCATCTCTGCACCCCCCACGCCCCAACCCCTGCCCCCGCTGCCCTGTGCGGCCGGTCACATATACTGCCTTTGGTTCAGCTCCTTATGTTTTTCCTTTTTGTCTTCCTTGTCCACCCAGCTCTCTCATTAGAACTTGTGGGAAAGAGCTTTTTACTTACATTTCAGAGCAGTTTATAAATAGCCTGCTTAGTTTCAGCCAGCAGGTAAAAGCTTTTGTCAAATCATTCCTCCTCCCCGGATCACTGTTATCTGGGGCTCCCAGGAAGGAAAAGTTGAGAGTTACATGTTTTTCTAATCATTAAGGAAGCACAACTTGCAGCCCAAGCGGCAGTGTTCCATTTCTCTGCCTATAATTGACCAGTACGATTTGGACCACTCATCAACACCTGTAACATTTTTTCTTCTGAGAAAAATTCTCCTAAAGACTCTTAGATTATGACATAAGATTCAAGAAAACCAAAGTCCAAAAATAACTGAGAAACAAGGTTCAGATTCACTCCATGCAAACTACTTTAGCACATCATTTCTTCACCAAGAAAGAAATGAGAGTGTAAGCAAAAATAGCCGATGTTTGAAAGAATAACATGGACAGATGAGGGATCCGGGCGGGAGGGGGGCTCCCCGGAATTCCCCACTCCTGTTCAAAGTCGGAAGCGGAATGGCATTTCCCCATATAGTTATGTGAGGGATATCTGGCATTGTTAGAGTTACATAATTAAATACATTAAACATTTTCTTAGGGCTCCCGTGCTAGTTAAGTGGTCAAGAACCCACCTGCTGAGGCAGGAGACTGAGGTTCGATGCCTGGGTCAGGAAGATCCCCTGAAGGAGGAGGGCATGGCAACCCACTCCAGTATTCTTGCCTGGAGAATCCCATGGACAGAGGAGCCTGGGGTCACAAAGAGTCGGACCTGACTTAGCGACTAAACCACAGAAATTACTTCTTTCCCTAACTCATTAACATTGATCCTGCAACTGAAAAATCCATCAGCCTCAGTCCTTCAGACATAACCTCATTCTCGGGACTCCCACAGGATCTTCAGTGGAAGGCAGCCTTTCCAAAAAAATCATAAATCCTGGTCACAGTTACTTTCAACAGAGGTGAAAGCAGGGTTTTGTGTGCAAGCGTCATTTACTTGAGAAAGGGACTTACCTGGTCATCACAGGGTCCCCTTTGCATCGGAAATGAGGCTCCATTTACAACAGACTGTCTCCCTGCTGTATGAGTGACTCGGGGCTCCCTGAACAGAGACCCACCAGTGTTTATTGTTTCTGTGCCCATGCTGAAGAAGCAACCCAAGGAAATTGCCATCTCTCTGCTGAGGTGATGAAGCCCTGGCACATGTCCTCAGGTGCCTGTTGTTACTGGAATGTCTGATAGGGGCGGGGTGGGGGGGAGCTTCCCAGGTGGCACTAGTGGTAAAGAAACTGCCTGCAAATGCAGGAGACATGAGAAATGCAGGTTCGATCCCTGGGATGGGAAAATCCCCTGGAGGAGGGCATGGCAACCCACTCCAGTATTCTTGCCTGGAAAATCCCACGGACAGAGGAGCCTGGCGGTCTACAGTCCATGGAGTTGCAAAGAGTCAGACATGACTGAAGCAACCTTGCACGCATGCACTAATATGGTAGGTTTGGAATACTTGCTTAAAAGTTACCTGGACATAGTTCCTTAGTAGGTATTTTTACTAGTACTTATAAAATATGTAATTTTAAAATTGTGTATCTTATAATCATATAAATGGTAAACTAGTCAATTAATTCCAGAAAAAATCATGCCATCTCTTATCCCACCGCATAGGCACATGATAGATGTCAGAGCTTCCATCCAATCTCTTGTAATCTTGGAAATTAGGGAGACTGTCATTTGTGTACGATATCGTGAATGTGTAAAATTAGCATCTAGGTCAAAATGTGACAGTGTGAAAATGTTAGTTGCTCAGTCGTGTCCGACTTCCTGCGACACGATAGCCCGCCAGGCTCCTCGGTCCGTGGGATTCTCCAGGCAAGGATACTGGAGTGGATTGCTATGTCCTCCTTCAGGGGATCTTCCTGACCCAGGGATTGAACCCGTGTCTCATTTTGTCTCCTGCATTGGCGAGTGGGTTCTTTACCACTAGGACCACCTGAGCTCTGCTCAACCTTCAGGAAATCCAGCCTCCACCTTCCCCCAAACAAACAGGTTCATTTAGTGGGGACACAGACCTGAGAGCACAATGTGCTCAAGTGTGCGGCACCACGCTGGCCCCTCCCTGCTTTAAGTGGTGAGCTCAAGGCCGTCCCGCCACTTGAACTATATCCCCGTCCTCCGAGGTGGGAGCCGTGGGCAGCAGCGGACGGAAGAGGCTAGTGCTGTTCTGCAGAGCTGCCAACCACACCTTGGGTTCATTTCCAAGAGGCTGCTCAGTGCCCAAGGCAATCTGCTTCCCGAATGAATGTGTGGAAAATTTCCTTTTTAGGAGCCCAGTGAGGTTTGGTGATTTTTTTGTTTTGTTTTGTTTCATTTCAGAGGCCTTCAGGAATGTGATCACTGCCACTGGACATCTTCGTTCCTCCAAAACATGAGCCTCACTCCTGGTGTCTTTTCAGAATCCTGACATCTTGGAAACCACACGTGATTGGTTCATCCAGGGCATGGGTTTGAGACGTATGTGATGTGTTTTTTAAGCCCGTGGCATTTCAGTGAAAGCAACCGGCTGATGGATACAGCAGTTCTTTTCCAGAATAAAGCCAGGCTTTGGCTCAGGTCTTAATCCCTAAGAGCACAGAGATTTTAACTCCTGGCTTCCCAGGAGAGCCCTGGCATGTCCAGAACTACAGACCTCTGTTCTGTGATGCTTCCTCCCTGGCTTTCCAGGGCTTATTTTATATACGCTCCTGTCCAACCTGACGACTTCATTAAGGAACATTCACACTTGTAAACCTACTGGCTTTGCGAAGAAGACGTGAAGTTTCAGTCTTACACACTGCTGGCTGAACGACTCAGAGGAGATAACCTATTTACATACTAAAAAGGTCAGTGTCGGACAGTTTGCACCTAGAAATGAATTCACCGCTGCCGGCAACTGGAGCAGAAGAATTTGGGAGAGGGCCCCAATTTTACTGTCTGTCTCTCTGTATAGCGAGCACACGGGAGTAAAGATGCAGGATGTCTATGTGCGGTGGTCAAGCAGAGATGGGCATGTGGACAGGCTCCCTTTCTAATCACTAACCAGTACGTGACTGTGAGCGTGTAGAATGCAGGGCACCCTCACCTATTAACAATTGTAATTAATTTGAGGTGGCAATATATGCATGATAGGTTTTCCCGGTGACTCAGCGGTAAAGACTCTGCCTGCAGTGCAGGAGCCGAAGGAGACCTGGGTTTGATCCCTGGGTCGAGAAGATTCCCTTGGAGGAGGACATGGCAACCCACTCCAGCATTCTTGCCTGGAGAATCCCTGGGACAGAGGAGCCTGGCAGGCTACAGTCCATAGTGAAGACACGAAAGAATCAGACACGACTGAGCACTGCTTACTTACCCTGTCTACTACATTCGTAAAGGCAGACTTCGAGAGGGCTAAAGACAGTTCCTTTTGTGGTCTTCCCTTTCAGAGCCTTTCAAAATATCAACAGCTTTACTTGGCTAATGCGTGTTCAAAGAATCTTAAAAGATGTCACTATAAAGTCCAGAGTTTTCTCTGGAATCTCTGTAGTGATTTTGTCCTTGCCTGTTTATATATTCAAAGCAAAATAATGAGGGAATTGAGATCTGTGCGTGCTAACTCACTTCAGTCCTGTCAGACTCTTTGCAACCCCCCATGGATTATAGCCTGCCAGGCTCCTCTGTCCATGGGATTCTCCAGGCAAGAATACTGGAGTGGCTTGCCACGTCCTACCTCCAGAGGATCTTCCCCACCCAGGGATCAAGCTCACATCTCTTATGTCTCCTGCATTGGCAGGTGGGTTCTTAGCCACTAGGGCCACATGGGAAGCCCATTGATATCCATAGCTCCATATAAATGTCTGGCTATAATAGAAGAGTAAAGTCCCTTTTGAAGGTGGAAAAGGCTGTTCAGAAATGCTGGGGAGGGGTGTGGGCAGAAGAGGACTCTGACTCCTTGGTGAGAGCGGCCGGCACCCTTGCAGCCTTAGGGCCAAGATGACTCAGAGCTCTGGTCCCGAGGGAGCACCCCATTCAGAGGGTCTGGCTGGGGCTCCGCTCTCAGCTGCAGCCTGTTTCCTGAGTCCCCTGAGGTTGTTGTGCCTGCAGGGACTCACAGCAGCAGCTGGCACCCAGGTGTTCCCCCGGGATCCTGAGCTACGTCCCACACCCGATGCCACCCCACCGGGGGCCCCTGGGAGCCAGACGTGGACCCAGGCCCATGGTGACAAAGGCGGCGGCTTCCAGGAGGGAAGCGGGCTTTGTGTGCTGTGCATCCAGGCGGCCAGTGTGCGGTCCACTTAGGGCTGCATCCAGCGAGGCTCTGCACCTTCCCTGCCTCCCGACTAAGGGAGAGAGACCGGTGCAGGGACAGGCCGGCTCCTCCTTGCCATCAGCGGGTCACAGAGATTATTTGAAACTGCTTAGCAAATGGCCTTGTTCTCGGGCCTTCACAACGTCTGATTCTCACGACTGTGGTTTTGAAACAGAGCGGTAGCAATGTGGCTGTGTTGGGGAGGGTGATGCCTGGGCAATGATGCTGTCTGTCCAGGGTTCCACCGGGTCAGCCCTCGGCAGGGAGGGGCTACGAGGATGCCCCAGGAGGCCACCTCTCTCGTCCACTTTGCACCAGCCTGTCTTCATGTCATCCTTGCCGGCCCAGCCTTTCCAGGACCCTCCCCTGAGCCAGCTTGGCCAACGTGCAGGCCTGCAAGGTGGCCGGATGGGCACTGGAGGAGGTTGAGAGGCTGCTTGGGGCGGAGGTGGTGGACCTGCCCACAGCCAGGTTTCCCTTAGTTGCAGAGTCCCCGTGCCAAATTCCAGGTCCACACCTGAGGGAGAAGCAGACCTGGCCTGAGGAAGCTCGTGAAGCCCCTGGGTGGGCCCTGCATGCCCCCCGCCCCCAGCCTTCTCCAGTGCCGGCTCTACCGTCTGCCCCCTGGGGCGGTGGTGATTGAGGCTTCAGCCCCGCATCACAGATTTCCTGTGAGCAGACATGTACCATGTGAGCCCCCAGGCATGTGCCCTGGCAGCACCTGGTGAGACCCCCATGCACTGTGCCCAAGGGAGTCCCTCTGCCTGCCCCACCCTGAGGCCCCAGATCCCCTGTTCTCCTTCCAGGTAGCTCCCTGCTGCCGTGTCCATCCACAGCCACAGGTGAGCAGGTCAGCCTCAGGTTTGTTAGTAAACTAGGTCACCACGTGGCACAAGATGCCAGACAGAGGAGAAAATGGATTCAGTTCAGTTCAGTCACTCAGTCGTGTCCGACTCTTTGCAACCCTATGGACTGCAGCATGCCAGGCTTCCCTGTCCATCACCCACTACCAAGCTTACTCAAACTCATGTCCATCAGGTCAACGATGCCATCCAACCATCTCATCCTCTGTTGTCCCCTTCTCCTCCCACCTTCAATCTTTCCCAGCATCAGGGTCTTTTCCAATGAGTCAGTTTTTCACATCAGGTGGCCAAAGTATTGGAGTTTCAGCTTCAGTATCAGTCCTTCCAATGAATATTCAGGACTGATTTCCTTTAGGATGGACTCGTTGGATCTCCTTGTAGTCCAAGGAAACATTTCATGCAAAGATGGGCACAATAAAGGACAAAAATTGTATGGACCAAGCAGAAGATATTAAGAAGAGGTGGCAAGAATACACAGAAGAACTATACAAAAAAGATCTTCATGACCCAGATAACCACGATGGTGTGATACTCACCTAGAGCCAGACATCCTGGAATGTGAAGTCAAGTGGGCCTCAGGAAGCATCACTATGAACAAAGCTAGTGGAGGTGATAGAATTCCAACTGAGCTATTTCAAATCCTGAAAGATGATGCTGTGAAAGTGCCACACTCAATATGCTAGCAAATTTGGAAAATGAATTAGATTGTAATATAAGCACGTCCAACAGCATTGTCGATGCTCACTCAGCTGACCCTGAACCCTGAGAGNAGAAGTCCAACTGAGCTATTTCAAATCCTGAAAGATGATGCTGTGAAAGTGCCACACTCAATATGCTAGCAAATTTGGAAAATGAATTAGATTGTAATATAAGCACGTCCAACAGCATTGTCGATGCTCACTCAGCTGACCCTGAACCCTGAGAGGTGAGCGGACACCTCACTCCACTCCCTGGGCCTGTATCCCAGAGCCTCTCGCTGAGCCCAGCACTGAGAAGATCTCCCAGTGAGCATTTGTTGAATGAATGTTGAATGGCAAGGGCATTCGAGCTAGATTTTGAAACAAAAGTGGGCTATGTCCAAGCGGAGAAAAGATGAGACGCCGTGCACGGGAGGAAAACCAGAAGTGGAGGGAACACCGAAGACAGTGAACTGCATTCACACAATCGGGAGGCGCATATGCTTGTTTGCCCACTTTACAGACAGGGAAGTAGAGGCACTGGAGACCGAGGAAACTCTTAAGGTCACACAGTCAGAGCCACGTCCTGAGTTGACGTCTCACCCCCAAGCACACTGCCCACTGGGCTTCAGGAAGGTGGGCCTGGGGTGGGGAAAGGGCCAAGCCTGGGCCGAGCATGCAGGCCAGTCACGCAGTACCCATGTCTTAGGCCGAAAGTCCTATTGTGAAGCTGGTGCTTCAGGGAGGTGCAAACAGCAAAGACCTGCTGGGAGATGAGAATGAGAAGGGGCCGGGCTGGGCTCAGCGGGTGGAGCTGCCCAACAGGAAGTAGACGGGACACAGGATGAAAAGGTGAGATAAGCCAGACTGATTCTTTTTATAGCCTCTGCTACACGGCCTGGCACTTAATTAGGATAATGATGTGTCAGTGACGCGGCCCACAGGCTTCATCAAGAAGAATGGGAAAGCAGTAGCGTCGTCAAAAAATGGAACTCTGGGGACAGGATCCAGTTTGAGGATAAGATGATGAATTTATTGTGGGACCTTCTAAGTTCAGGTCCCTCGCAGGTGACACCAGGGGCAGAAATACCAGATGGGGCCTCACCAGGCACGACCCCCAGAGAGCATGGCCAAGGGAGGAGCATTATCCCAGAGCAGGAATCACTCTTATGGAATATCAGAATGTTTAGAATTTAGAATTCTAATTTCAGAACATTAGAGTTTCTTTAGGAAATTTGTGTTTGGCGGGGGTCGGGGGCGGGGCATGGAGGGGGTTCTGATCTGATAAGTTTCAAGTCTGACACTGAACGAAGTGGAGTTTGAGGGGTGATTAAAGGAAAGTAGCTGGCCCAGCACAAGCCTCCCCAGGCTGGGGCATGTCTCAGAAGGGAGGTGGTGAGGGAGGACCAAAGATGCCATGGAAAATGATCAGGAAGCCAGAGTCACAGTTCTGAGCTCTCTGTAATGGGTACACGCGGGATCCCAGCCTTTCATTGCTGGAAGAGGTCTTGTACATTTTCTAGATTAAAGATACAGCAGGCATTGGAGAGGCCTCTGTGACTATGGCCGCCCTCAGGGTTGCATCTCAGAGACAGCAGCCCACGATATTCCCTAACCTTGACATATCTTTGGCTTGCTAACTACCATTAGATGCCCCTGAGGACAAAGGACCACATCTAAATTTCCCTCTGAATTCTCACACTCTGTAGCACATTTTCTGGCACCAAAATTGGTCCCCAAGAAGAGTCTTTGGAGGTTCAGAGTGTGGGTGCTGTGATGGTTCTGTTTGTATAGTTGAAAACGAGGCGGCTCCCTAGGGGGCATCTTAGTCTCATCCACTGAGGCCACAGTGTCTGTTCTGTGAGCATGCATGCTCAGTTGCTCAGTCATGTCCGACTCTTTGCGACCCCATGGACTGTAGCTTACCGGACTCCTCTGTCCATGAAATTTCCCAGGCAAGTACACTCGAGTGGTTAGTCACACCCTCCTCCAGGGAATCTTCCCAACCCAGGGACTGAGCCTGCATCTTCGGGATTGAACCTGCATTGGCAAGTGGATTCTTTACCACTGAGCCACCTGGGAAGCCCACTTCTGCATTAGGAGTGGCGGGTGAGGGAGTGAGGACTTGAGGAGCTGAGCGGGCCGGGGGGAGCGCTATTCCTCTGCTGTTTGTTCCCATGGGGCAGAGACTGGAGCAGGGCTCAGTGGCCAGGGACAGGGCGTGTGGATGATGACTGGTGGGTCCTCGTGTTAAGCGCCATCTGGGGAGACTTAAGGCGGGTCGTTGTCTCTGGCCGGAGATGCAAGAGGACAGTCGCTCTTGTTTGCTTTCCTGGCCAGAAGGAGGCCTCCACTCCAAACTCTGTTACCTGCCTGGGTCTTTGGCACCTTGCCCGGAGGTGGGGGCTGGCTTTGAGCTCCTTTCCTGTTTCTCTGGCTCTTTCTGCCAGAACAGATTCTTTCAGAGCACAGGCCGGCTATGAAGTCAATGCAATGGTTCTGAATAGAGAGACGAGACCAGATGACAGCTCATCATCCCGTCGCAGAGGTTACTGTTTTGCGAAACCTTCATTAGGAACGTGGGGGTGAGCACACATGCAAGGGGTAGGTAGTCCCTGGGGAGCATATTTCTTACTCTAGTCGTGGAAGTGTTCTATAGATGGGTGCAAGCATTTAAGAGTAGGGGCTAAATTAGTCATATCTTTTCACATCTTTATAGCAAGTGTCTTGCCAGAGCAGCTGTGAGACAGATGTACAAGTGCGGGGGTGAATTAGGAGGGGAATTTTCTGCAGCCCCTCCTGCCAAGTGTCCGTGGGCACAGGCAGGCGGATGTGACGTGTACACTCATCACAGGGTGCCACTCGGGGATGCCCGGTGTCTATAAGGTCACTTTTATCTCTTGCATTCAAAAATGCCTTTTAAAGCAGCATGTGCAAATCTCCCCAGCCTCATCCAAGGGCTGCCCACATGTCCATTAGCTCTGAGAGATGGTGGTCACTTCCACACAATCTTGGCACAGGAGGGAGTGTGGAGAAAAAGTCAGGATGGTGCTGCCTAAGCAGAGCAGCCTTATACAGTCAGGCCATGAAAAGGGGCAACTAACCAACTCCATTGTTGACAAAAAAGACCTGGCTGGAGACACAGTCCCCTGTGGACCTGGAGCCAGGACAGTCAGGCGCGTGGCAGCGCTGGCTCAGCGATGGGAAGACGGGCATCAAGAGAGATTTAAGGGAGCAGCAGCCCCACTGAAGGAAACGGGCCCGCTGGTCTGCACGAGGTTGCCTGGAGGAAGTCAGGTGGGGCAAAGGGCCCAGCTCAGAGCCTGCACAACGTCATCGTTCCTAGTCTTTCCAAACTGCTGCATCATCCCCAGAACCCACTGACTCGGTCTCCTTCCAGAGCAAAACCAGGGTGTCTACATGTAATGCCGCACCCCCAAGA
Source organism: Cephalophus harveyi (assembly GCA_006410635.1). Lineage (NCBI taxonomy): Eukaryota > Metazoa > Chordata > Mammalia > Artiodactyla > Bovidae > Cephalophus > Cephalophus harveyi. The sequence goes on from SJYT01011630.1 coordinate 345,124, forward strand.
ACTCGGGGAACCAAGTATGCTGCCCCCATCAAGACCAGGGTCAAGGTCAGCCACCCTGGGCTACAACTGGGCCACCATCACCTCCGGAAAGCAGCCACATCCACACAGAGGTCCTGGGTAGAGACAGAGGACAGGACAACAGCCTCCTTCTCCGTGGACTTGGCGCCTTCTGACCAGTTCTCTGCGCCGACCTCAACATGAAGACGGAGACACGTGCCAAAGGGAAGCATGAAAGGGAAACCTTCCGATGCTGCTCTGTGGCCCAGGGAAGTTCACCTACTGTATGCTGAGAAAATCTGTAGTAAATGGGCTTTCTCCTGAAGCTCAACATAGAGTGAATTTCTTAGGGGGAAGAAATCCTGAGTAGCAATATTGAGTGATGATGCCAAATGATGATCCAAGCTTTTGGATATTTTAAATTCTAGTCAGAAAATCTGCCTCGTTAGATTCCGTTGAACTTGTTCTTTACTTTGGAAAAAGGTAGGTTGAGTAGCATCAGAATCTCTGTCCAGAAAGACAGAGAATTTCAGACCCAAGAAAGACAGGAAGGAGAGTGTGAGGCTGTGCAGGCTGGGCCACCTGCCCGCCGTGCGGCTCTGTTTACTCTTTGCTTTAGCACATCATTTATACCCATTTAAAAGCCCAGTCTACCTCTGACATGGACAGTGATTTCTTGGTTCACAGTACTAAGAAGAGGGAATGTGATCCTTTTTTTAAAATTTGTATTTGTTTGTCCAGAAGAGGACATTTTAACCTCTGAAAACCATCAAAGCAATACTTCAGCTCCTTTTGGAGAACAGTAGTTGCTGGAGCGTGTGTTTACAAGAGACCGTCTCTGGAGCACGTCCCTGAGCCTGAGGTGAGGGCCCAGGGACCCTGGTGCTGGCGTGGCTTCCCCAGGCAGCCAGGAATTGAGGCACAACCAGGGTGTGTCTTAGCTAATTCCTGGTCCCACTTTTCTATGTGTATTTCCCTACCGTGGCCCCAGCCCTCGCCTGGCACACAGCCTTCCCGGGAGAGCCCTCCTTCCTCGCCGCGGCTCTCACCCGCTGACATCGGCAACACCTGGACTCATTTCTCGTTGTCACAGCTGTGCGTGTTTGGGGTGTTCCTGTCACTTAGCTGGCGGAAGGCAGGGATGTTACTGAATATCCTGCAGTTGGCAGGGCAGCCCCACAGCAGGAACGATCAGCCCAGCGCGGGAGTAACGCTGGGGTAGGAAGGCTGTCCTTGAGCATTGTCCCTGCAGTCAGCATCATCCGCTTCAGCCCCACCCCCAGTCTATGGGCGGAGCCTCGGATTCACCCCCAGCATCCCCTGCCTCCAGCTCTGGGCTCAGCCCCAGTGCAACGTCCAGCTCCCAGAACTCTCTGAGGGGGAGAGGCTGCAGGCTGCCCCTCAGAGACACCCGGGTCTCCTCCTCCCTGGCGTCCTCTCACCAGGGTCCCTGGCCCTGACTGCACATTAGGATCAACCTGGGAGTCTAATCTGTGCCCAACTCTCAGGCAGATCCGGCACCGCTGATTTGGAATCTGCAGTGTGAGCCTGGCCTGAGATGGTGTTTAAAGCCCTCCAGGGAGCTCTGCAAGCTCCAGGAGTTGGTGACGGACAGGGAGGCCTGGCTTGCTGCAGTCCATGGGGTCACAAAGACACAACTGAGTGACTGACCTGACTGACTGGGCTTCAGCTTCCTCCTAATTTTCCTGGGAATTCCCTCAGCAGAGAGTTCCCAAGTCCCTGTTGCTGGCCAGGCCCAGGGGAGGCCCTGGAGGCTCAGGCGAGAGAGAGGGGTCTGGAAAGGGCAGGCGGGCAGCCCTCAGCTCCTGACTGTCCCTGATGTGTGCGGCCACTGCCCCCTGCCCTCCTGGCCCTGCAAGCCAGATGATAGAAGGTTCTAGAATGCCAGGGCCCCACCGAGACAGAGGCTGCCATTGCACCATGGTGACTGTCACCCTACATAGGTCGGCCTAGAAGAAGAGGCCAAAAAAGACAGTAGGAGCTGGTGCCACTTCCGAGCTGGCGCGAACTAATGTGGCTGGATGGTTACTGTTTAAGCCCCCAGCGTGTGAGGGATGTGAAGTGTGTTTTACTTGAACAGTGAAGGACTACAACCCAAGGTGTTATTTCTGGTGTTTTGAATCAGGCTTTTCACGTCACGCTGCGGGTGGCTGAGTTTGTGGCATCTCTGCTGGGCGGTGAGGAGCATGCCTAGTACTTCAAGAGGGAGGTAGGAAACAGGAAAATTATATGTATCCAGCCCAGACCCAGGAGTGCTCTGCTTCCGTTTACTTAAGTGCAAATAAGAGCGATGTGGGGGGGCGAGAGGAGGAGATGCAGGCTGGAGGGGTCTCAGGACAGCCTCTGTCTGGGCTGCTGACATGAGCTGTGCTTTGTGACTTGCAACTGGAGCTGGTGGTCTTGGCTCTGTAGCCACTCGAGGAAGGACAATTGGAACATATCCCTCAGTCATCCCTGGGTGCCCCTGAGCCCCCGTACCCTGGGGTCAGGGGGGGCCTGCAACGGACGTGCATCCAGGAAAGGAGATACACTTTTCTGCTCCAAAGTGGCAGTAGGGCCATCCTATTTGTCCCCACCCTGCCCCTGCTCAGAGGGTCACAGAGAAGCCGCACGCTCCGTCCACAGGGCTTCCCCTTCCAGACCCAGAGGGCAGGGCAGTTTGCCGATGGGCGAGCTGGGGCCTCGTGAGCAAAGGTTCATCCCGTACCAGTCTAATCCCTGAGACTCTGCCATTGATCTAGAACTCTTGAGAAAACCATGTTTGTGGACAGGGTGCAGCTCACACTCCCTGTTTCTGGGTTCAGGGCAGCCGTGGGGCAGAGGAGGTGCTTTCTGAGTTGTGGGTCCCCAGCCCCTCTGAGCCCACCAGGGCCTCCACCTGCAAGGAGCTCAGCATCAGGGCCACGGTCTGGAGCCGCTGATGGGAACGTGGAAGGGGGATCCCCCCACCCCCCAGCCCAGCCTCACATGAACAGGTCCTCTGTGTCTGCCACGTCCAGGACCCCCTTGCCCACAGTCTCCTTGAGGTCCAGCTGCTCCAGTGTGGCTGTTAAGACCTGCAGTCACCATGGGCAGCTTGCCTCGCTTCTCTCCTCCACACTCTGGAGACACAGACTGATGTGAGAGGACCTGCAAGGGTTACAGTTAGTGTGTCTACAGCAGCTGGCCCAGGCTTGTCCCAGGGCAGGGGCTCCATGACTGGCACCGATGTGGAGCGGAGGGGCCCCTGCTGGAGGTCAGCAACCTGCCCGCAGCCACAGTGTTGCCCTCTATGACCTGTGGCAGGTTGTGCATGCGTGCAAAGTCACTTCAATCATGTCTGACTCTTTGTGACCGTGTGGACTATAGCCCACCAGGCTCCTCTGTCCCTGGGATTCTTCAGGCTAGAATACTGGAATGGGTTGCCATGCCCTCCTCCAGGGGATCTTCCTGACCCAGGGATCAAACCTGTGTCTCTTATGTCTTCTGCACTGGCAAGCAGATTCTTTACCATCTGAGCCACCAGGGAAGCCCATGGAAGCTTTTAAAACTAACACCCTATCTGGGGTCCTCGGGGATCTCTCCTTCCTCAGGGGGACACTGACATGGGGCTTGTGAACTAAAAGGGTGAGAACCACAGGGCTGGGTTCCTGGATGGGTGTTACTCCAGCAAACTCCATCCTGTCTTCTTGGTTCTGGACCCAGGACTCCTCCTGGGCCCGCCCATGTGAATAGGCAGTGTGGCTATGGGCCTGTCCATGTCCCTGAGACTCGAACTCTGAAACCATCCTGGGGCTTCTAGAAGCTGGAAACACAACCTGCACAGTGGCTACCAGCCATCACGCAGTCTCAGGATAGCCAAGACATTCCAGACCATGACATGTTTTCAAAGTTAATAAATAGCACATTCATTTTGAATGTACTTTTGCTTATAATGGTGTTTGTCACAAAAAGCATTTTAAGTAAGGTTAAAGGAGAAAACACAAACCAAACATCTGGCCAAAGATCACATTTGCTGTAAAGACTTCAAATATTTCAACTCCGTGTATGTTTACAGCAATCACACACATTTAATTTTACAAATGAAAACAAATCTTTTTAGGTCATCAGCTCATGTCCCCTTGCTTCACAGCCCACAGAAAGCTTCCCAAGTCATTACCTATTACACTGAGACGTGAATTTGATGACTGCCGGTCCCCCATCCTCGGTGACACGGTAATTTCTTTCCTTCTGCTGTTCCTGGTATGTCCGGCTGTTTGCAGTATTTCACTGCATAAATAACACCAGCGTGTCCTCACCACTCATCATTTTCATGTGAAGTATTCCTGGAGATTCACTTGGTATATGAAAGCAGGTTATTTTTAAGGCCCTTGATACAAATTCAGTCCAAAAATTTAAAAATGTAACAGTAGAAATTTAGCCGAATTTGTGTACGCTGAGTTCACATTTAACAGGATGAACACCTTTTAATGTAACTTAGCTTCAGGGTTCTGGGGAGAACTTACCGTCGAGAGCAGTTGGACTAAGATGCCGCTGTGCTCCGTGGTCCCCCGAGCTCTGGGAACCCAATGCTGCGTCCGGGTCACAGCTCAGCACCCAGGGGCTCCTGGCAGTGGGGTGGTTGGAGGAGGGCAAACAGACGGGAGGAGCAGGCTGTGTTTATTTGTGTGTATTTATTTACTGACAGCACATTGATGGCAGAGTCTTCCTGCTGCTAACAGATGGACATTGTCCAGGTGGATGAAGATCAAGCTGGGTCCAGCCCTGAAGGTTTACAACTCCATCCTCGTGTTCAGGAGCTCCCAGGACCTCACCAGGGAGAATGCCGTCTCAGGCCAGGAAGCCATGGGGGGACGCTGTGAGGGACCATGGCCACCACCGTGCCTTGTTCTTTCAGCAGGAACCTCAGCCACAGGAACTTGATTTCAGTGTTTCCGTGGTCACGCCCAAGTATGAACGGGACCTTGTAAAGCGGCCGTGGCTTTTACATCTGGAAGATTTGATGGCTGATCCAGTGCCAACGATGCAGAAGCCCCCAGGCCTGACAGGACCCTGACCGTCACCACCGCAGCTCTGATGCATGACAGCAACAGACCCAAGAAGCTGACGGCATGCATCTTTATCCTTGTCCCTTGCAGTCCAAGAAGCCACTTCTCATTTTGCAAGGATGAAACTCTCTAGGGTGGGATATGAGAAATGTGGTTTTCAGACACACACTGTTAATGTTTTCGTCAGCACAGCATCTGAGCTTGGCTGTGATTTGCCCTCTGGGTGCAGGGAGTCTAAGAGACAGAGGCCCAGTGCTTTAATGACTTCATCTGAGATGTGTGTGCTTTACTCAGGAAAGTGCAGATCTTAAAAAAAAAAAAACAAATTAGTAATAAGCACATGTTTTCATGATCCATTAATTCTTATCTAGGTTCCACAAACCATTTCTCAGCTGTGCTGCTGGGTCTCCGGGAGCATGCCTGGGTCCCATGAGAACAGCCAGCAGGATACTTGGCAGAAACTGGGAGGACCCTCCTGAGGACCCTCCGCCTGTGGTGCCATTACTGCCAGGGACCCAAGTCCTGACACAAACGCCCCCCATCCACCCATCCACATCCTCACAGCATCAGCTGTGCCGCTGGGTCTCCGGGAGCATGCCTGGGTCCCATGAGAACAGCCAGCAGGATACTTGGCAGAAACTGGGAGGACCCTCCTGAGGACCCTCCGCCTGTGGTGCCATTACTGCCAGGGACCCAAGTCCTGACACAAACGCCCCCCATCCACCCATCCACATCCTCACAGCTTCCACTCTGGGGGCCAGCTGGGAGGCTGACATCCTTCAGGCCACCTGCCTGTCAGGAGGAGCTGTGTGTACCTGGGGCCCTGGGTACCTGTCTACAGACAGAGGCTTCATCAAGGGAAGAGGTCTAGAGCTGGGTGTCTAGTATTCGTTTAAACAATTCTTTTTTGTTATGAGCGCGTATTTGTTTTGTGTAAGTGACTATATTTGAGACTGAACCTATGCAAAGTCAGCCTCACAGTTTTGAAAGCACTTCCTTTCTTATACCAAACAGTAAGAGCTACCCACGCCCCGTGGAATGGAGGCGCCACTGTTTTGGTTGGGTTTGGGGGGCAGTGTGGTTTGTTTTTTATTTTTGCTGGTGGGAGAGAAAAGAAATAAATAGAATCAATCCTATGGTATCCATTTGCTTCAATTAAGAGTCTTAGGGTTTAAGAAAGTTGCTTGGAGAGTTTATCAAACTTCAAGTCACTGAAGAAAAGAGAACTTCTTCTCTCAGAGGTGTGCTTAAATTCCATTCTTTAGAGCCTCACTTTGTCTACATCGCATTTTACTATATTATTGGTTGATGTGCATTTTTTCTGTTTGGTTTTTCTTTTTTAAATTGCCACATACAATTAAAATTCCTGCTTCTGCTTTGTTACAATTGCAATATATTTTAAATGATAATAAACAGATAAAATAAAAACCACTGCCTCACCGCCTTCATGAATATGATAGCCTGGAGCCTGCCCTCCCCCCATCCCCTGAAGGATGGTACAGAGTAACCTTGCACCCTCAAGCCAGCAGAGAAGTCAGCCCTTACTGAACACTCGAGGTGTGCTTCCTCAGGGATGGTGTTAATGATTTGAGAGGTTTTTTAATTAAAAAGCATCTCAAAATGGCTTTTATGTAGGCTCCATGGAAGACAGGAGATTTGCAGTTTGTGTATTTTAATACGTGTTATTTCCACAGAAGGATCTAGAACAGGACAGAAAATTCCAAGCCAGATTAGGGTTGAACTTTGTGTCCCTCTAAGACAGAACGATCAGACAGAAAGAACCTGATTCAAGCTCAACTTGGATCACGCTGTGTTAAATTTGGTTTTGAGCATGTGCGCATGCGTGAATGTAACCGCTGCAACACATGTGTAAGCTGCTGGACACCTAACAGTAGCCATTAAATAGGTCTCAGAAAAGCAACCGCAATCCATTTTCTGAACAATCCTGCAGGAATCTCCCACATATATACTCAAATTTGCATCAAGCTTGACCCCAAGGGACCCACTCTTAGTGTGGCTCATGTTGGGGGCCCAGGAGCAGGTGGGGCAGACCCTAGGATTGTCCTGGACATGAGTCCACCACGCCCAGAACCAGCTCCAGCCAGCTCCCTCCCCTGTCCCTGTGGTCTCCTGAAGGGCTTGGAACTGGAATGTTAGGAGGTGAGCTCCTCTGCTCTGCCAGGAACCACCCTCTACCTTCACCACCCTTAGCTGTCAGGCTGCTGCTGCTGCTGCTAAGTCGCTTCAGTTGTGTCTGACTCTGTGCAACCCCATAGACGGCAGCCCACCAGGCTCCCCCATCCCTGGGATTCTCCAGGCCAGAACACTGGAGTGGGTTGCCATTTCCTTCTCCAATGCATGAGAATGAAAAGTGAAAGTGAAGTCGCTCAGTCATGTCCGACTCCTAGCGACCCCATGGACTGCAGCCTACCAGGCTCCTCCGTCCATGGGATTTTCCAGATAGCATCCAGACATACCCAGGTGCTGTGAAAGCCTCTACCACCCTGGGTACCAACCTCACCCTCACTCCCCTTTTCTCTTCCTGAGTCCCACCAGGAACATGAGTGAGTTGAGAACAAAGCAAAAACCTGCCACCAGGGCATCAAGAGATACAGGCTTCTAGGATGTTAGGAAGAGTTCCCACAAAGGAGCCCTCATACATATTGCAATGCTGAAAATTAGATCATTAGCAAGAATCCTAAGGGGGCTGGCACTTCTGAGACCATGGTCTTTAAACATCTGTAACTTGAGGTAATTTCTCCAAAAATAAATTTTTGCTAGTTTCAACAACCAGCAGACATTCTCAGAAAAACCTATCATTAATCAGCTCTGTACGCCCCTTTCCTCCCTCTGGGATTAGATGCTAACCTTGTATAACCAGGAGTTTGGGATGGATATGTATCCTCTACTATATTTAAAATGGATAACCAACAAGGACCTATTGTATAACACAAGGAACTCTGCTTAATGTTATCTAGCAGTCTGGATGGGAGGGGAGTTTGTGGGAGAATAGATGCATGTATATGTATGGCTGAGTCCCTTCTCTGTTCACCTGAAATTATCACAACATTGTTCATTAATCAGTTATGCCCCAATACAAAATAAAAAATGTAAAAAGAAAATTGATTAATACATAATGGATGTAATTAAAAAAAAACTTATTTACAAAATAAATACATTCACAGGCATAGAAAACAAATTTATGGTTCCCAGAGGGGAAGGATGGGGGGAAGGGATAGTTAGGGTGTTTGGGATGGACATGTACATTCTGCTATATTTAAAATGGATCACCAACAAGAACCTACTGTATATAGCACATGGAACTCTGCTCAATGTTATGTGGCAGCTTGGATGGGAGGGGAGTTTCGGGGAGAGTGGATACATGTAAATCCCTTCTATGTTCACCTGAAACTATCACAACATTGTTAATTGGCTATGAAGTGAAAAAGTGAAAGTGTTAGTCACTCAGTCATGTCCAATTCTTTGCAATCCCATGGACTGCTGTAGGCCACCAGGCTCCTCAGTCCATGGGATTTTCCAGGCAAGAATACTGGAGTGGGTAGCTGCTGGGAGCCAGCGTGAGGAATCCCACCCATGACAAGGTCATGCAGAGAGGCCTGATGGGCAAGGCAAGTCAGGCCTCAGGGTTTCCCCCTGGTATTTCCTGAGCATGTACCCCCAAAACCAGAATCTGCCTGCCTTATTGTACTGTGCTTTTCCACTCTTCTGACACACTCTGCAAAAAGTTAACTCAGGGCTTCAGTCTTCTGCATTTGAAAGGGATGTTTCAGTTCAAACCCCCTCTGATAACTCTCTAGTTTGCCTAACAGGTTCCCCTGAACTTTTTACAGCTTGTGAATTGCTTACAGCCCCCCAACCACGAGAGGCACAAAGCTTAAAGCATCTTAAAGATACAGAGCCTTTTCTAAAGAGCTAAAAATCATATTGGTGACGGATTTCACTGTTGACTCAATGATTGTGCCAGGCCTCCATATTCTTTATCTTTTAGGTGCCTGGGAGGATATTAATCAATGTAATTGGGATGTAGAAAAAGGAAGAGAGTAGTTTTGATGTTAGCAACACTAGACTTTTGAGTTAATTACTTTTCTTTTGTTATAAATCACTGTACTCCTTTTACTTGTTATAAATTGCTGTATCTTTGCTATGTAAGAATGTAACTTTATTTAGTGCTTTCTGAGAGTGGCACCAGACTTTGGGAAGATCAACACAAATAAGTCTTCTGGTTGACAAACCCTTATCAGAAAAGGGCTGTAAAATGTTAATTGGCCCTCTGGCTGGAAGATGATGTAAATCCCCTAAGACTTGTGTATACAACTAGGTATGCAGAGAGAAAAGCCTGGTTTTGATAAGAGTCAGGGCTGCTAACGCTGCATAATTTTGTATTACCCATTGATCTCTATGTACAATCAAAAAGATATAAAAGGCCTTTCTAGACAATAGAGGCTGGGCCAGTCATTGGACGGACTGGTTTCCCCCATCTCCTCTTTACTCTAATTTCAGGCTGAATTCCCATCTGGGGCGTGAAGGCTTGCCATGTCTACTTACTTGCCCCAGTTTTTAAGATCCACGTGAGGGGGAGCCCAAGGTGGGGCACCCACTGCTATTCAAGAGGACGCCGGTGGCCTAACGTAGATGGTGCAAACTTCTTGTCTCGAAGTTTTATTGGTTTTCCACGTAAACCAAGTTATTCAGCCTTTTCTCCACTTAATTTTCCTACTATACTATTTCTTCCTAATTTAATCTTATATTAACAAATAAGTAAGTTTTCCTCGCCTATGCCGTTCACGCTTCGAATTACCCTGGATCTACCGGGGCTGGACCCCGGCAGGTAGCCATCCCTTTCGCCAGGGGATCTTCCCAACCTAGGGACTGAACCTGGGTCTTCTGCATTTCAGGCAGGTTCTTTAAGTTTAAAAAAAAAAACAAAAACAAAAAAACCACGTGACAGTGCAGGAAATTGACTCCTATTTAGGACAGGGCTCTGAACTGGCTGACGTTGACTCTCAGACATCCCTGGGATTCCTTGGTTGAATCACCTTGGTCTATGGAATCTCCATCTGTTGGGTGAGGGCTGGAAGCAGGGACATAGAGGGAAAAGTACTTGGGCTTTGGAGCCGGATGCAGGCTTGAATCCTGAGTCCTGTATCTAACCAGGTCCCTGCTCTGGAAACATTTCTCAAACACCTAGCACATGACCAACTTCCACACTTACTCGCTCCTTTTGAAATACTGTGGTTTGATTGCATTACATTTTGCTCCATATCATTTTGAAGAATATTCAGTTTGTCTTTCCAACTCCTGGGGCATAAAAATGTATTCTTGAATATGAAGTGTTCCTATGAATACTTAATATTCAAGAATATATTCATCATGAATATATTTTCTTATAAATACATTCTTCTTAAAAACTGATTTCTCCTTGTAAATATATTCATGAAGAATCTATTTGTTAATAGATTTTTGAATATTCAGAATCCTTATAACTATATTCTCCCTATGAATAAACATATTAATGAATAATAGATTCCCAGGAAATCTTTCTTCAAAAATACATACTGCTCTACACTCTGTCTCTATCTCTCTCTGCCCTTCAGTTTCTAGCTGTGGCAGGAAGCTAGCACAGCCCAGCTCCTTAACATACTGCTGGGAAGACAGAGTGAAAACTGATCAAATAGAATTCAAGAGTTAAACAAGTGGGCTTCCCTGGTAGTCCAGTGGATAAGAATCCACCTGACCAACATGGATGGACCTTGAGATTGTCATACTGAGTGAAGTAAGTCAGACAGAGAAGCAGAAATATCATATGACATCCCTTACATGTAGAATCTAAAACGAAATGATACAAGTGAGCTTACTTACAAAACTGAAACAGACTCATAGAGAACGAACTTAGTTGCCAGGGGGAAGGATGAGGGGAAGAGATAGGGATCTGGGGATGAACATATACACACTGCTGTATTTATTATAGAATTGCTAAACCAACAAGGACCTACTGCATAGCACAGGATACTGTGGCAGCCTGGATGGGAGGGGAGTTTGGGGGAGAGTGGGTACATGTATATGGATGGCTGAGTCCATTCTCTGTTCACCTGAAATTGTCACAACATTGTTAATCGGCTATACATCAACACAAAATAAAAAGTTTTTTTTTTTAAAGAATCTGCCTGCTGATGCAGGGGACACAGGTTTAATCCCTGGTCTGGGAAGATTCCATATGCCTCAAAGGAGCTAAGGCTGTGTGCCCAACTACTAAAGCCTGTGCTTTATAGGGCCCAAGCTCTGCAACAAGAGAAGCCATCCCAGTGAGAGGCCCACACACCACAGTTGGAGAATGGCCTCCACTCATCACAACTCAAGAAAGCTGGTGCAGCAACCAAAACCCAGCAGAGCTAAATAGAGTAATTAAAAAAAATCAAACAAGTAACCATTGATGAGCCACTTGGTGAACTGGTGCTCACACTTGGATTTCTCGGTGAGATTGCCTGCACAGTCAAGTCTTTGCCTCATGTATCCCTTCAGGCAGATGACGGATGTTGAATCTGGTGATCAACAAAACACAGCCCAGCCACTCCCGCCGAAAGCCCAGGTGCCCAGGCTAAGGCTAGGATGCACCAGGAGGTCCTTAAAGGCAGCGGTGAAACTTTGTGATTGGCACAGGGGGCGGCAGGCATGCAGACGCCATGTGGACACCTTGGGCTGTCCCTCCCTCAGGACCTCAGAATTTTTAGGGGCACAGCTGCTGCATCAGATCACTGTCTGCTGATGGCGGTTGCAGGAGCGACACAGAGATGGAGAAAATTCAGGGAAAAGGGATAGGGGGTTAAAAAAGAACAAGCCAAAACCACCATTTAAAAGGAAAGGCGAAGTCAAAGGGTGAAGAAATGAGACTGAGTTTAAAATAGTTTTTCTCCAAATGGTTCTGGGAGTCAGGCTGAGTTGTTCTGTGCAATTTTGCCTACAGGCACCACCCATCTATTTCCCCATTTACTTCAGCTTGAAATCAGATCTTGTTCCCTTTGATTGCGGAATCCAGCATCAAGGCAAATCGATTCGTGATGTATACAAAGTAGTAAGAAATCCCAGGTCAAACTTGGAAAAATTTGAATCTAAAATTCTTAAAAAATGTTTTTAGTTTAAAATTCTTAAAAAAATTTTTTTTTAAAAGAATGTTCCCACAATGGCTTTTTCACAATCCTTGAACTGCAACTGATAGCAACTGTGTTAAACACACGGGGCCTATTTGGACATGTAGGAGTTAGTGATTTACTGTGAAATGCTGGGTCTTCAAGGGTCTTTTAGTAGGAAAAAAAATCAAGAACTACAGGCTAATACTAGTTTCATTTAAAAAAAGAAAGAAATAGGAAGCATGTTTATAGGATCTGGTTCCCAAAGACGCATGAGTAGCTTCACCAGCTTGTGATAAGAAGGGTCAGGTGTGAGTGGCATGTGCTTCCACTAATGCAGTTGTTTTTCTATAAACTGGTTCAGGATTTGCTCTGAAGATGCTTGTAAACACTGTGCTTCAGAGAGCAGCCCAGGTTTTATTTGTCCAAGAAGAAGCAATTCGAATTTCATTTGGCCTGGCCTCTCTAACAAAGACAGTGAAGCCAGTCGAAAAATACTTTACCAAAGGAAGCTTGGGACTTCCCTGGTGGTCCAGCGGCTAAGACTCCACATTCCCCAATGCAGGAAGCCCAGGTTTGATCCAGTCAGGGAACTAGATCCTGCATGCTGCAACTAAAAGTCCACATGTTTCAACGAAGATCCAGTGCAGCCAATTAAATAGTTCTTTTACTAAAGGAAGTGCACTCAGACAGATTCCTTGGTGTTAGTGACGGAATATTTTTCTTTCATTTTTTTCAACGTGTTTGTACAGTTTTCCACCAGAATAGTCAACTTACTCTTTTTTTTTTTTTTCCTTTTCATTTCTTTCCTTAAGAATAGATTTGTTTTTCTCTAGCCTTATCAGTTTGAAATTTGAGGTTGTCCTTCTGGGTTTCTAGAAAGTTTTACTGCCATGCCTTTGAAAACGAAGTCAAAGAATAGAAGGAAATATCCCAGAATTGCATCAACATTGATTCAGAAATTTTCTTTAAATGAATTGACAAATGCACCTGAACAGAGAGGCCCTTATCTTCATCCACTGTGGAAATTACTGCATTCATTCATTCAACAATTATTTATTGGGAGCCCACCATGTGCCTGGGTTAGGAAGATCCTCTGGAGGAAGAAAGGGCAACCCACTGCAGTATTCTTGCCTGGGAAATCCCATGGACGGAGGAGCCTGGTGGGCTACACTCCATGTGGTCACAAAGTCAGATGGGACTTGAGTGACTTGACTTGACATGTGCCAGGTGTAATGAGCACTAGGAATGTATCTGCAGACAAATAAATAAAAATCTCTCCTTTCATGGGCTTTAAATTCAAGTGGGTGGAGACAGACAGTAAAAACATGAAGAGGAGGGAAGAAAAGGAGAAAGGTCTAGGGTCTCGTGTAATGGAAATGGTACCTTGCTTGTCCACCGATCTCACGGACATGCTATCAGGCAGCACCAGTGGATGGAGGCCCCTGGCACCCAGGTCCACGTGGCATCCACACAACACACACCTGCACAGACCCAGGTGTTGCTGTTTTTCTGCCTAGGCCTTTCTTCTTGTTCTGCTGTAGTAAACAGTAGACATGCCCTCATGTCTCCCCACAGGATCTAAAACAATTTTCCACCAGAGGTGCCATCGCCCACACACATTGCTGACTGGCTGGGTCAAGGAAGGGAACGTTATTTTGAGTGCCAGGTTGATGTTAGCAATTAAGTAATCTGTTACCTGGAAATTTCTGGACCTTTTTCCCTCCAGAATGGAAGTAGCAATTAACAAGAAGTAATCAGAGATACTTGTAATGTGATTAAGTAAAATTGTCATCAGGCAGGTAATTTTAAATACAGCCATGCTTCAAATACAGACTCATTAATTTCAGCTCAGTGGTGTTCTAGTATTTATTATGCATACAGAAGCATTTAAAATGTGAATATGTTTTCATATTGCTATGCTCAGTAGTTCTGCCACTCCCCCCCAAAAAATTATCCAACCAATTAATTTCCTCCTGCAGGGAAGCTAAAGGTTAATAATGTGATTGTCAAGTGCAATGCTGAAATAAAAAGGATAACAATTCTTGATGAAACGGGTCTAATAAGAAGGTGGAAGGACTTGACCTTCTGTGGATGCCAACACAACATTCCAAGAGTAGGTCGTGTGTCACAGCTGTTTTCAGTGTCCCCATTTATCAAATTAATCATTTGGGTGCATGTTAATTTGAAAACTGATTAGCCTTAGAGGATGTGCCATTTTAGGAAAAGCAATATTTAGTGATTTATTTCATTCTAGGCAAGTTCTCTTAACCTGAAAATTCTGAAACTGTGTGTTAAGATCTGAATTGGAATCATGAACTTTGTGGGGGAAAGATCAGTTTTTCCACATCTGGGTAGCTGCTGGACACTTGAAGAGTCCTTTGGAACTTGGGACCACTCTCAGTCAACTTGGGTTATAGAAACTTATTTCAAAATCCTGTCTACATTCTGGGCAGACATTGGAAATATCTGTCTTCAAGAGGAAACAATAAAGAGCTTGCTGATTTCAAAAGCTCAAGCTCAAAGTTTCCAGATCCATTTTTTACTGGTATTATACTGGTAACAGGTATTTGATTCCACAAACCTGGTTAGCCCCATTTCCATTTCTTCAGAGACAGGAAACCATCACACACACCCATCCTCAGCAGCAACTTCATGACTTTCTAGACTTCAATGAGAATCTGAAAATAAAGTAATAGAGGAATGGAACATGGAACCATGGAACAGAACAGAACAGTTGGGTCATGTGACTACTCTCTCCTTCATTATCGCGTTCCCAAAACTCCCTAGTAAAGCAAGTATCTAATATGCTGCATAGCCTCACTCGAGACGTCTTTGCAAAAAATAATGACTCCTATAAAATCCTCCACACCTCTCAGGGCTTACCCAGAGCCCTACATACACAGGTCAATTGAATTTAATATTTAACAACTGGACGGTGAGGAAGAGGCATTCGAGAACTAAAGTAGAAACAAAGATGCACTTTTTCAGAAGGAGCCTCAATAATTCAAAGTTCAGCTTAAGATTTAAATGAGCTAGTTCTCCAGTCCCTATAAAATTGTTTTTCATATAGTTTTGAAGATCCTAATGAGATCACTCGTCAGTCTTCTCTTTTGGGGATTAAATCCTCCCTGCTTCTGGTCTGTTTTCATAGATAAACTTTGAAATGTTCAAGTTTCGCTTCTACTATTAATTCTGTTTTTTTCTAACCGTCGTCCCATGTACCTTCTCAGCTGTTTGCTTCTAGAAAGGCCTTCCCTTCAGTATCTCTGGATACTCATTGAGAAGCCAGCTGATGTCACTCTGACCTGTGATTCATTTCTGCTAAAAGTTAACCATGACGTAGATCAATTCAACCTCCTCCCTGTCAACCTTCAAAATAGTGTGACCTGGGAGGCACAAGGTGGAACAGCCCAGAAATCCATCGAGTCATGGACTGATGCATTGATTCCTGGAATGAGTGAGGGAGGCCTGCCAATCCTGGAAAAGAATTCCTGGAGACTGTCATCTCGCTAATAGTTTATAAAACACAAGCACCTAATGAAGGGGCCTTAGGCAAATTAGAATCAGTTTTCAGGCTTCACGATATTACCTGAGCACTTCTCTCGTGCTTCCTACAGTTCCTGTTCCATGTGTCTTGCTGTTCGATCTACAGACTTTCTTGTTCGGTGCATTTCATTTGGTTTCTGCCCAAACTGAATTTCCGTCTCACTTACAATTGGCATCTCCTGGTTAAATCAACTCTGATACTGTCTCATATTTCTTGCAGCACCTTGCTCAGGACTGAGACTGTGGTCACATGATACCCTTCTCAGTTACGGGAGGTCAGTTGTATAGAGAATTGGAGCTTTTTCCCGAAGACCTCACCTTCAGAAGACACAACTTGTTTTGAATAAAGCACATCCATTTCAGCCAAATTCTTCCTGGTTCTGTCTTTTATGAATATCTATGTCCTGGCCACAGATCCAAGCTTTGATTGTGATAAGATGGATGTGACCACGGTCCGTGTGGTCAGGGTGGTCCAATGCAGGCCAAGCACAGTCCTCACTTGGGTGAGTGTGTCAGCAAAGAGCGAAGTCCCACCTCAGCCTTCACATTGAACTGGGGATGTCTTCCCAAGTATTCCTGGTTTATTCTATCCAGAAAAAATTATTTAGAAGCATGTGGTTAGAAGGGAGAAGAGAAACAAGTTTATAAAAAAATAACTGGAAAGATGAGGCAAAGCATTACCTAATAATTTATAATTTAATGAATAATTTCATTCATTCTTTCATTATATTTTTTTGGCACCTACTTAAGTCAGACACTGTGTTCATCATATAAGTACCAGTATTATATATGGATTTTTTTATCTTTGGACTGTCATCAATGAATGACTGAATAAATGAACAAAAGCTAGAATTAGAATATAATTTTTAGGCTGTGGAAAGCCTTTAATATTAGTTCACACCAACTCTGATACAGTGTTTTATAAGGTCTGAAGTGTTTGAGTCACATGCGGCAGTAGCTTTCTGAATTTTAAAAATTTCATTCCACAGAAAGAAATGCTTTAGCTCACAACCCAGTGTGTAAACACACACACACATTTCTGTCAATAGCAGGTTTTTTAAAAAAATTGTTGATCCCAACCCACTGAGCCTCTTGATGAAAGTGAAAGAGGAGAGTAAAAAAGTTGGCTTAAAACTCAACATTCAGAAAACGAAGATTATGACATCTGGTCCCATCACTTCATTGAAAATAGATGGGGAAACAATGGAAACAGTGCGAAACTTTATTTTGGGGAGCCCCCAAATCACTGCAGATGGAGACTGCAGCCATGAAATTTTGATGCTTGCACCTTGGAAGAAAAGTTATGACCAACCTAGACAGCATATTAAAAAGTAGAGACACTACTTTGCCAACAAAGGTCCGTCTAGTCAAAGTTATGATTTTTCCAGTAATCATGCAGGTCAGGAAGCAACAGTTAGAAGTGGACATGGAAAAACAGACTGGTTCCAAATAGGAAAGGAGTACATCAAGCCTGTATATTGTCACCCTACTTATTTAACTTATATGCATAATACATCATAAGAAACACTGGAGCTTTTGAACTGTGGTATTGGAGAAGACTCTTGAGAGTCCCTTGGACTGCAAGGAGACCCAACCAGTCCATCCTAAAGGAGATCAGTCCTCAATATTCATTGCAAGGACTGATGCTGAAGCTGAAACTCCAATACTTTGGCCACCTAATGCAAAAAACTGACTCACTGGAAAAGACCCTGATGCTGGGAAAGATTGAAGGTGGGAGGAGAAGGGGACAACAGAGGATGAGATGGTTGGATGGCATGACTGACCCAATGGGCATGAGTTGGGTAAACTCTGAGAGTTGGCGATGGACAGGGAGGCCTGGCATGTTGCAGTCCATGGGGTTGCAAAGAGTCAGACATGACCGAGTGACTGAACTGAACTGAACCCATTAAATTGGTCTCATGACCATGGGTTGTGACCACAGCTGGCATGACACCACCATGGGCCACCAAAGCAGCAATCCTCTGCCCTGGCTTCACAGGGGAGTCACTGGGAGCTTTCTAAAAAAAATACAGGAACTTCCCTGGTGGTAAAGTGGTTAAGAACTCACCTTCCAATCCTAGGGACATGGGTTTGATCCCTGGTCAGGGAACTAAGATCCCACATGCCTCGGGGCAACTAAGCCTGCTTACCACAACTAGAGAGAAGCTCAAGCGCCTCATCTAAGACCCAACAAAGCCACATAAATAAACAAAGAAAATACACAAATAATGATAAACAAAAGTTTAAAAATATAGATGCCTGGTACCCCAGACCAACTGAACCCAAATCTGGAGGTGAGATCTGAGCTTTGCTATTAAACTCCCTGTCTGATTCCCATGAGCAGTAAGGGTTAGTATCACCACTCTGCATCATGGAAAATGTCCTTTTAAAATATGCAATTACCACCTTAATCATATAAGTGACACATGGGCTTACTGAAAATTTCAATAGCACAGATGTTTATGAATTAAAAACTGAGGTACTGGATCAATGCCTTAACTCTCACTTCTGCTGTCCATAGATAAACATTATTAACACTTCCTTCCCCAAAACTCTTGTTGCATATTTGGGAATTCATTGAGATATAGTTTCCACAAGTTTACATTTCCAAATAACTTTAATAATAGGTTTCCAAGTTATAAAAGTTACTGATGGTATTTTGATGAAGATTACTTTGGATTTATGAATTAGTTCAACTCAGTTCAGCCACTCAGTCATGTCCAATTCTTTGCAACCCCCTGGACTGCAGTACACCAGGCTTCCCCATCCATCACCAATTCCCAGAGCTTGCTCAAACTCATGTCCATTGAGTAGGCAATGCCACCCAGCCATTTAATCCTCTGTCATCTCTTTCTCCTCCTGCCTTCAATCTTTCCCAGCATTAGGGTCTTTTCCAATGAGTCAGTTCTTCACATCAGGTAGCCAAAGTATTGGAGTTTCAGCTTCAGTATCAGTCCCTCCAATGAATACTCAGGACTGGTTTCCTTTAGGATGGACTGGTTGGATCTCCTTGCAGTCCAAGGGACTCTCAAGAGTCTTCTCCAACACCACAGTTCAAAAGCATCAATTCTTTGGCACTCAGCTTTCTTTATAATCCAATTCTCACATCCACACATGACTACTGGAAAAACCATAGCTTTGATTAGATGGACCTTTGTTGGTAAAGTAATGTCTCTACTTTTTAATATGCTATCTAGGTTGGTCATAACTTTTCTTCTAAGGTGCAAGTGTCCTTTAATTTCATGGCTGCAATCACCATATGCAGTGATTTTGGGAGCCCCCCAAAATAAAATTTCTCACTGTTTCCATTGTTTCCCCATCTATTTGCCATGAAGTGATGGGGCTGGATGCCAGGATCTTATTTTTCTGAAAGGAGTTTTAAGCCAACTGTTTCACTCTCCTCCTTCACTTTCATCAAGAGGCTCTTTAATTCTTCTTCACTTTCTGCCATAAGGGTGGTGTCATCTGCATATCTGAGGTTATTGATATTTCTCCTGGCAATCTTGATTCCAGCTTCTGCTTCCTCCAGCCCAGCATTTCTCATGACGTATTCTGCATATAAGTTAAATAAGTAGGGTGACAATATACAGCCTTGACATACTCCTTTGCAGATTTGAAACCAGTCTGTTGTTCCATGTCCAGATTAATTTCAGGTAAACTGATCTGTTAACAGTATTAAGAAAAAAAATAGGTCTTTTTATTTATTCAATTACATTTTTATGTCCTTCAAGAAAATATTACAGTTTTAAAAATATATAGGTGTACACATTTCTTATTAAGTTCATTCTAGCTGTTCTTTTTTTTTACACTCTTACAAATGAGGTAGATTGCCTCATTACATTTTATAGCTAAATACTGCCTGTTTATTGAAATGCTGCTGAATGTGGATATTAATTTTGAAATCAGTCCACCTAGCTGAATTACCATCTGTTGTTACAGAATTTCACCCAATTGATTCTTTTGTACTTTCTATGTAAACGACTACATTGTCTGAAAAGAGTAATAACTTTGTATCCTCAATTGAAATATCGATGCCTCATATTTTTCTCTAATTACATGACCAATGCTTTCAAAACAACAAATTTTAATTTGAGATGATTCTAGAAAGTAACATATATTATAATGACTATTATTTAATGACTTATAGCAAAGAATTATATACACTAATATATATATATAGGCATATTGAGACTGAGGAAAGATAAAACTTGGTAAAATCACTTTCAATAATTTTTTTCAGTTACCTTTTTCTTTAAAAGACTGTAAACTTTAAAGAAAAATATCATTTTCCCGTATTTGTTATTATCACAGCTGAGATTTTATCATGTATCCGTATAACAGGGGCTTCCCAAGTGGCTCAGTGGTAACAAATGTATCTGCCAATGCAGGAGACTTGGGTTTGATCCCTGAATTGGGGAGATCTCCTGGAAAAGGGAATGGCTACTCACTCCAGTATTCTGGCCTGGAGAATCCCATAGATAGAGGAGCCTGGTGGGCTACCGTCCATGGGTCACAAAGAGTTGGACACGACTGAGCAATTAACACTTTCACACCTAAAACTAATATAACGTGACATGTCAGTGAAAGTCACTCAGTCGTGTCCAACTCTTTGCGACACCATGGACTATACAGTCCATGGAATTCTCCAGGCCAGAATACTGGCGTGAATAGCCTTTCCCTTCTCCAGGGAATCTTCCCAACCCAGGGATCGAACCCAGGTCTTCCGCATTGCAGGCAGATTCCTTACCAGCTGAGCCATGTTAACTATGCCTCAAAACAAAACCCAAACCAACAATTCAGTTTCTCACTAGCCACGGGGCTGGTCGCTGCCGTGGGCTCAGCATGGATCCCACACCACTTGCATCGCTGCAGAAAGTTCTACTTGGCAGCAGTGGCCGAGCCATCACTTCCACCACAGAGCCAAGAACTTGACACAGTCACCCTCAGAAAAGCAAAGTCAGGCAGACTTGACTCCACCTCCTCCCGCCGGAGCTCCCTGTTTCCAGTGACAGCAGTTCTCTGCTGCTGGAGATGGACAGCCTCAAGGTGCCAATCCAGGAAACAGTCTTTTATGCAACATATTTCCATGACAAAAGGAAGCAGTCATGTGGCTGGAGTTGTCCAGACCATGGGTTCAGGGGTCTTTTTATATTTTTTAAAGAGAAAACGAAAGAGGCAGTAACTCCTGTTTTCCCTTCCATTCAGTTCCTTCAGGGTCCTTGAGCTCCGAGGCAGTATGGGAACCATGCTGTTCTCCTTGTATCCAGCCCACCGCCCAGCTCCCAGGATGGGAGGGGAAGAAAATGACAATGTCACCTTGGCAGGCCGGAGTGCACCAGCTGGCCAGGTGAGGGCCCATGAAGCCAAGGGCCATGGGTGCAAAGGTGGGGGGAACCCAGCTTCCCGTCCCCGCTCCCCACACACCCCACCCCCCTTCCCTTCTGCAGATGGAGAGCTGGCCAAGTTCCTTCCCTGGGAACACTGAACTCCTGGGCTCAGCCTCCAGCTCCTGCTCAGAGCCCAGTGTCATCATTTAACTGAGGTCTGAGGGCAACTGAGCAGCCGCTTGCTCTGTCCCTTAAAGAAAACAAAAATAGCAGAGACTTCCACTCCAGAGCCTATGCGTGGAGCCGAGCCACCGCCTACCTTGGGCCTGGGATGAAGCCCTGGGGAAAAGTCCTGACTGCATGAATGCCCAGAACTGCTGGAGACCAGAGCTGTGGCCTCCTGGAGTTCACAGGACCATCTTCCTTCCATGGAGGCTCTTAGGAAGGAGAATTAGCCTAGTATAAGCTGCAGCTGCTGCTGCTTGCAGTAACAACAAAATAATAATATAGTGGCACTTTTCACTTTTCCTTCATCAGCTTCCTTAATTCTCACAGCAACCCTGCCTGGAAGTTCTCCTACCTTCATCCTGCAGATGGGGAGACTGGCTTTGTTGTTGTTTAGCCACTCAGTCATGTCCAACTCTTTGGGACCCCATGGACTGTAGACCACTAGGCTCCTCTGTCCGTGGGATTCTCCAGGCAAGAATACTGGCGTGAGTTGCCATTTCCTTCTCCAGGGGGTCTTCCTGACCCAGGGATCGAACCTGCATCTCCTGTGACTCCAGCATTGGCAGGCGGATTCTCTACCACTGAGCCACCTGGGAAGCCCCCTATAAATAATTGCTCGATATTTATTTGAAGGCAAGGTTTTCATGGCCCAAACAGAAGAACCAAAACCCCTACAGTTGAGCAGACAATCCTCTTCAGAAAGCAGACTGTTAATTGTATGGGAAATTTTTTACCACTGTTTTTTCCCCCAAATTTATCTATGTCAAAGAAACCGTAATAATGTGCCATGTTGGCAATACTACTTGAATTTGGGGGCAACGTAAGAGAAGCTCGGAGAAAATGAATAACCTTGTTAAGAAAACCCCTAATGCTTTTGCATGTCACTCATCCTAAAAATGCTACAAAAGATACCTGAGAATTGACCTTGAAAGCCAGCTCCTGGGGCCAGCATGTGATTCACTGTGGTCTTACTATTCTCATCAGCCAGGAGGATCTAAGTTATTAATACACTGGAGGGAGCTTTCTGGCTTCCAAGTGATGTCTTCGGTATTAGCTAATCTGGATGTTCAGAAAAGCCTGGGAAGATGCGCGATGTGACCTTAGTTCGATCAGAAGGTGATAAAATTCAGGTTCAGGAGAATGTTAAACAACTCACTCAAGGTCATGTGGTTGGAAGGAGCCGCTGCTGTGGATGGAAAAAGCATCCAGAATCCAGATAAACCAACCATCCCTGATGCCCTGGTGAGATGCGGTTCAATGACTCAAGTGTCTTTGATGCTGTCAGAAAGCGAGAGTGCTTCTGAGCTGATTGTTAGCAGGAAAGAGGCTATTTAGATTATTACAGATGTTCAGGCCTGAAAATGAAGGAAATCAGGTAGCTGTGAATTTAATGACTGCATACAGAAATTCCATAATGCCTCAGACTCCCTAGGTCCCAGGCTCACAACTCTTATCATCACAAAGACAAAGGAAGGTATGAGATTCACCAAGAATCTTTGGGTCCTCATAACTTTGGGTCCTCATAATGACTCATAGGGTTTCCCTGATGGCTCAGACAGTAAAGAATCTGGCAAGAGACCTGGGCTTGATTCTTGGGTCGGCAAGATTCTCTGAAAGAGTAAGTGGCAACCCACTCCAGTATTCTTGCCTAGAGGATCCCATGGACAGAGGATCCCGGTGGGCTACAGTCCATGGGATTGCAAAGAGCAACTAACACTTTCACTTTTCAATGACTCAGAACTGTGGTATGAGATTCCATAACAAATCAACCAGTCCGGAAGGAGGAGGCTGAAAATTCTCAAGCCAGGAACTTTGCAAACTTGCTGACAACAGAGTTCACGGCCAAGTTCCCTCTTTACCCCAAAGTCACTGGAGTCTGCATGGACAGGAAGAGCAAACACTGATCTAAAATGTTTTCTAGTGGATTGACTCTAAACAAAGAAGAGTACCATTGAATTTGGTAGCTGACATTTTGTGACCTGAACAGGCTGGTGGCACCACTGCCCGGCCAGTTCCTGAGGTTTGTTTGCAAAACTGGGCACAGCAAAGGAGAAGACACTGTGATCCTAATGCTGTTTGGAAAAACTCTTCCACTCGGTACATGAGCACTTGAAAGTGAAGTTGCTCAGTCGTGTCCGACTCTTTGTGACCCCATGGACTATAGCCTACCAGGCTCCCCTGGACTGTAGCCTACCAGGCTCCTCCGCCCGTGGGATTCTCCAAGCAAAAGTATTGGAGTGGGTTGCCGTTTCCTTCTCCAGGAGATCTTCCCAACCCAGGGATTGAACCCGGGGCTCCTGCATTGCAGGCAGACGCTTTACCATTTGAGCCACCAGGGAAGACTCAAGTGAAAGTGAAATCGCTCAGTCGTGTCCGACTCTTTGCGACCCCATGGACTGTAGCCTACCAGTCTCCTCAGTCTATGGAATTTTCCAGGCAAGAATACTGGAGTGCGCTGCATGCCCTCCTCCAGGGGATCTTCCCGACCCAGGGATCAAACCCACATCTCTTATGTCTCCTGCATCAGCAAGGGGGTTCTTTACCACTCGTGCCAGTTGTGTGGCCTGGGAGGAGGAGAAAAAGAAAGGCAGAGAAGGAAGGGGAGGAGAAGACACTGATGGATCTCTAGGGGTCATTTTTGGGGAAAGAGGAAAAATATTCAAAGAAGATTTTTAGAAATCTTTGCTTTATAAGGTAAGATGCAATTCACACCTTTGTCTTCTGGCATCCAAACTTTTTTATAAGAATCTTCAACGGGATCCTGTGTGTGTGTGTGTGTGTGTGTGTTGATGTAACAATGTACTGAGACTGACCTTAAGATGAAGACTTACTGGATACATTCAAATTATATGTGTTGTGGAAGTTCTCTTACATAATTTTCACATGTGTGTGTCTTGTCTCACTCTAAATTATGTATCCATACTTCCTGAGAGGATAACTGAGGCCACATAATTATCCTCTGTATCTAGCATATAGGCTATCAGTGTCTTATGTATGAGAAAGTGAAAAGTTAAAGTGTCAGTAGCCCAATCGTGTCCAGCTCTTCGTGACCCCTGGACTCTAGCCCGCCAGGCTCCTCTGTCCATGGAATTCCCCAGGCAAGAATACTGCAGTGGGTAAGCCATTCCCTTCTCCAGGGGATCTTCCCAACTCGGGGATCAAACCTGGGTCTCCTGCACAGCAGACAGATTCTTTACTGTCTGAGCCACCAGGGAAGCCCCTTATATATGAGAAATACCCATTAAATATTTCATTGCTTGATTGATAGGAAAAGCATGTTTGCCAAATACTTTATTTATAATATATAATTATATTTATAATTATTATAATTATTCTGAAATGACAATGAGGAGCCAATATTTTACAACAGAAGAGAATCAAGGATGTCAGCAAAATGACACATTTTGGTTGGGATTTTTTTAAAAGATACTCTATTTGATGAAGCATAACCATGTTCCTATTAACTTTGGAAAGAAACACTTCGTACTCAGTCTTAAGCTAAGAGAAACAGGACTGCCTATAAGCCACTGGGTGCAATTGCTGGCATGACTTTCCAGTCAAATTTCCAAGCAGGACTCTACCTCAGGCTTTGGAAGGGGGGAAATGAACTGTGGTCTAAGAGGACACTAAGCGGATGGATGCTGGTAAATCTTTAACAACTGACTTCAGGAAAAAAAAAAAAAAAAGGCCTGGTCTGCACTGTGTGCCAATATCAATGGTGTAAGGACTCTCAAAATGGCAGATCTCAAGTTGCCCACATGGCATCACCGAGTATAGAAATAGAAAGAAAACAGGCAAAATGAGCTCTCGGATCCAGTACAAGTCAGCTCCAGGGCCCACCGATTCTGAGGCTGTCCCCACAGGGATGACCAAAGAGCAGGTCTACACACTACAGAGGAAGGTGGGGATTTTGTGTGTGTGTGTGTGTGTGTGTGTGTGTGTTTTCTTTCAGAAACATGAGACTGAGATCAGAAAAGTTACACAAGGCACCAAGAACTATTTTCAAAGCATTACAGAAAGAAAAAAATATATGAATACACAACACCAGGCCATTCAGCCAGCTGACAAAGCATCCTTTCATACAGTATTAGGGGTTGCAAGGTGAGGTGAGGTGAGGTGAAGTCGCTCAGTCGTGTCCGACTCTTTGCGATCCATCCATGGGATTCTCCAGGCAAGAATACTGGAGTGGGCTGCCATTTCCTTCTCCAGGGGATCTTCCCGACCCAGGGATCGAACCCGGGTCTCCCGCATTGGAGGCAGATGCTTTAACCTCTGAGCCACCAGGGAAGCCAAAGACGTCTCAAATTTCATTACCGCACCGGGCTAACATGAGTACTAGGAGAGCCAGAACAGCACAATTACGCATGGCTAAGACCTTGCAGGTCGCCATGGGCTCCTTCGAGGCAGGAGGTTTTATTCTGATGAGCATAGAATGAGGCGTGCGCCAGCATCTGCACTTAGGTCAATCATCTGAAGATTTCTCATCCGCCTCGCCACATCCTTTTGCATCTGACATGCCGTTAGAGCATTGGAACGCTCTTCTGTGCCGGTTCCCCCAGGGCCCAACTAAGTTGTGCTGACAGGCATGCGCCCGGTGACCCGCAAATCGGTGAACAAGCTTCAAACAACTAAGAGCTTGTTTGTAAATCACTGCAGTTTGTTTAAAGCAATCTCCTCGATCCAAGTGGTGTAAGTGCGTGAGCAGGCACGCACCTGCACACCTGCTCCCCATCCCCAAAGCCCACCCCCATCTACTGCCTGAAACTACAGAGAGGAGAGAAACAGATGGGGGCCCCCGAAGGGCTCCTGTTCATTCCCATCAACTGATCTTCTTTTCCTAAATCTTAAGAACAATATTCCCCAGGAATCTGAAAACAAAGACTAGATTCCAAAATAATTACTGTGAATGTATATGGAGAACCTCTCTCTCTCAACGAAGCCCAAAGAATTTCACAATGTGAAATATGCTGTACTAGTGGAAATTACATATATTTTACTTGGGGGAAACTTTACAGAGCAGGATGTTGCAGCTTCCTTGTGTCAACTATTTTCTCTCTTAAAATTCTGTTTGTGTGTGCGTGCGTGTGCAGTGCCAGCTTTATTTGTGTGTGTGTGCATGCTCTGACTCTTTGAGACCACATGGACTGTAGCCCACCAGGCTCCCCTGTCCATGGGATTCTCCAGGCAAGCATACTGGAGTGAGTAGCCATTCCCTTCTCCAGGGGATCCTCCCGACCCAGGAATCGAACCCACGTCGTCTCTTACGTGTCCTGCTTTAGCAGGTAGGTTCTTCACCACTGAGCCACCTGGGAAGCCCTTATGAAGGTGAAAAAATAACTAATCAAAACTCACTTTTTTAAAATATGAAATACGCATTTTATAATATTTTATATTGATTCTAAGCTTTTCTTATATTGAAACCAAGAGGTATCATAAGCCAAGTTTATATTATTTCCCCTGAATATACTGCTTTAATTCACCCATGCTACAGCTCATTTGCTATTTCTCTACCCACTCAGGAAACCTCCCAAGATCGTACTACGTTTTATCCCTGTCAGTTTGACATTTCACTTCCATCTTTAATTTCAGAGATGTCACTGTGTACTTTCTGATCCAAATCACTCATAAAACTATTAAATAAACTCGTAACATGTTTCCATCTGGAAGAGCAAATATTTTCCAATGCTTTTGATTTCCTATTAAGCCAATTCTTTATCTACAGCAAAACAAAATATAACCCCCATTTGCCCTCTGACTGGTGGCAAATGACTATTCCACAGTTTTTCATCAGCATTTTTTCTCTTATAAAGAGAGAAACATCGTGTGGTGGAAAGACTAGCTTATGAAGCTACACCACCTGTGTGGGTGTTCACCAGAGGCCTGACCCAGCATCACTGAGCTGCAGTTTCCTCATCTGTAAAGTAAAGGTAACATACCAATCCTTAGAAAGGAGGCAATGATCCTTTAAGATCAAGCATAAACAATATCGGTTTCCCAGGTGGTGCTAGTGGTCAAGAGCCTGCTTGCCAATGCAGGAGACTTTAGAGGTGCAGGTTCCATCCCTGGGTCGGGAAGATCCCCTGGAGAAGGAAATGGCAACCCACTCCAGTATTCTTGCCAGGAGAATCCCATGGGCAGAGGAGCCTGGCAGGCTACAGTCCAAAGGGTCCCAAAGAGCTGGACGCAACTGAAGTGACTTAGCACAGCACGCACATAATGAATGTCAAGCTGTGTATCTTACGGTACATTTTCTACATCTTATGGTAGATTTTCAATACATACAAACTATCCTTATAAATATCTGAAGCCTGGAGGCAGTAATTTGCTGCAGACTTCTTGGAAATAAAATACATGGACAATGTTAACCATACTCCAAATGTAAAAAAAGTAAAAACCATGCTCCAGCGATGCAAATAACTTCTTTTTTTCACTTTTATTGCACTGTCAGGTCGATAAAGCAGCAACATACTTTAATGTTCAAAACTGACAGATAATGACGGCACGTTTCAAACTCCAACAAACATGCAGGCTTCATTCTCCACAGCGGCAGTGGTCCCTTTTAGGGAGTCTCTGAGATCTTTGATAGGAAAGAAGTGTGGGGTCCCGAGTGGTGATGGTGAGGGTGATGAAGCCGGCAGGAGGGTCCATTCCAAGCCTGCGCACCATCAGCGTTGTCCTTTACAAACCACAGACAAGCTGTTGGTGTGACTCGGTGGTGACAACGTGCCGTCTGACATACGGATCTGTTGCAGGGAACGCACTGCCCGGCTCCAGCGGAGATCGGCTACTGCCCTGGAAGGAGTGTCACATTCTTTGCGATCATGGGTCATAACCATACTCCATGAGTGCTGGACAAAGACCGTTTCAACCTTAAGAGAGCTTCAGCCATTCTCTGGCTGGGGATTTCCTAAGGTGAGTAAATGCGTGTGTGGCGTGGAGGGTTGTGGGGGGCGGAGGGGCATCCAATTAATCAGGGAAAATGGAACTCACTAGGGGAAGGGAGGGCTTCCCTAATGGCTCAGCAGTAAAGAATCTACCTGCAATCTAGGAGACACAGGAGACTCAGGTTCAATCCCCGGGTCAGGAATATCCCCCGGAGGAGAGAATGGCAACCCACTCCAGTATTCCTGCCTGGGAATCCCATGGACAGAGAGGAGCCTGGCGGGCTACAGTCCATGGTCGCAAAGAGTCAGATGTGACTAAGCCCATGCACACAGGGGAAGGGGAAGACTGATGTGAGGGAAGGAGAGGGGCGGGGACTCCTTGCGACCCAATGGACTGTAGCCCGCCAGGCTCTCTGTCCATGGGATTCTCTAGGTAAGAATACTGGAGTGGGTTGCCACTGCCTTCTCCAGGGGATCTTCTGGACCCAGGGATCGAGTCCAGAAGATAACCCGGGTCTCTTGTATTAAAGGCAGATTCTTTACCATCTGAGACACCAGGGAAGCCCGAGGTGGGACGGGAGGAACCAAGGCAATGCATCACTATCTCCTTTCTCTTCCTCTTTTTTTTTTTTTTTTAAAATTTTGACCATTTTTTAAAAGATTTTTTTGATGTGGACCACTTTTAAAATCTTTATTGAATTTGTTACAATATTGTTTCTGCTTTATGTTTTGGCTTTTTAGCCACGAGGTACGGGGGATCTTAGCTCCCCGACCCGAAGAAGGCAATGGCACCCCACTAGAGCACTCTTGCCTGGAAAATCCCATGGATGGAGGAGCCTGGTGGGCTGCAGTCCATGGGGTCGCTAAAAGTCGGACACGACTGAGCGACTTCACTTTCACTTTTCACTTTTCACTTTCATGCACTGGAGGATATGGCAACCCACTCCAGTGTTCTTGCCTGGAGAATCCCAGGGATGGGGGAGCGTGGTGGGCTGCCGTCTATGGGGTCGCACAGAGTCGGACACGACTAAAGCAACTTCGCAGCAGCAGCAGCTCCCCGACCAGGGACTGAACCCTCACCCCCTGCGCTGGAAGGCAAAGTATTAGCCACTGGACTGCCGGGGAAGTCCCCACTCTCCCTTCCTCTTAAAGAAGTTTCCCATCATCACTCATGTGCTATCTTGCTAGCTGCCTATTTCCAGAGAGTTGCACTGTCAGGTTTGATAAAGTAACAGCATTCTCTAATTTTCACTGTTGATAGATGATGATGACTCATTTCAAACTCCAACCAACATGCAAGCTTCATTCTCCATATAGGCGATGGTCCCTTTTAAGGCTAACGTGCCAGCTGCATATTTCTGCCTATTTTCAGACCCTTGCACAGACTCCTATAATTGTCATCGGATCCTAAAGGACATAGAAGGATTTCTTCCTAGAGGAAAGGAGATAGAACTGCAGCCAGTTCTTTCAGGACTATATTTGTTTGCACAGCAGTAGATTTCTCTCCAAGTCACTGAGTCATCTTCCCAGACACAGAACTGAAACCTTCTTTTCTTTTTATTTGGAGATTGACATTCTCATATACCGTTTCATAATAATGTGTTCAAAGGGCACATTTAAAATATATGAAATGTATATGAAATAAAGTCACTGAGAACTGGAGTTATTAGGAGCCTCAAGCCAACAGCCTGGCTTAATAAAGAGCCACAATAACTTGCAAAATATAAATTCAGACTAGAGCCCGAAAGGAGTCCCTCTCTCACTCTTACCCGCCTGAGTTCTAATACTTTCAGGTGCTGCCACAGGGAACAATCTTTAACTAGATCATTTCAAAATTACTTTTCCCCTCTTAAAAATGTGCCGTGTGGAATAAACTGCATCGAATTCAAAATAACAGTGACTTCATATCTGTGGTGGCTGCCTCTTATACCACGCTGAGGCTGGCACAGCATTAACAATCCTGATGGCTTCTTGGAAGACCAACATTTCTCTTCGAGGCACTTACTGTTACTTTTCGAATGTTTGTGAAACCGTTACCCTATCACGCGTGCTAAGTCGCTTCAGTCGTGTCCAACTCTTTGCGCTTCATGGACTGTAGTCTGCCAGGATCCTCTGTCTGTGGGATTCTCCAGGCGAGAACACTGCACCTTAGGGAATTTTCTTCAATGAAACTAAATTTATGTTTCTATTATCCCCAAACATGTGCCTTGGTAGGAATCTACTAAAAGGAGAATGAAAAGTGTTCCAGTGGTGGTGTGCAGCATGGGAGTCTGTCCTCCAAATGTTGTTGTTCAGTCACTAAGTCGTTTCGACTCTTTGCAACCCCATGGACTGAAGTACACCAGCCTTCCCTGTCCTTCACTATCTTCTGGAGCTTGCTGAAACTCATGTACGTCAAGCTGCTGATGCCATTCAACCATCTCATCCTCTGTCGTCCCCTTCTCCTCCCGCCTTCAATCTTTCCCAGAATCAGGGTCTTTTCCAATGGCTCAACTCTTTGCATCAGGTGGCCAAAGCATTGGAGCTGCAGCTGCAGCATCAGTCCTTCCAACAAATATTCAGGGTTGATTTCCTTTAGGGTTAACTGGTTAGATTTCCTTGCAGTCCAAGGAACTCTTGAGAATCTTCTCCGGCACCACAATTTGAAAGCATCTATTCTTTGGCACTCAGCCTTCTTTATGGTCCAGCTCTCACAAATAAAGATTTGTAAACAATAAGAAAAAAGTTCTGGCTTTCCAGTTAAAAATTACAATCGGCGAAGCACTCACAGCTTTCATTACAGTTCAGTTCAGTCACTCAGTCGTGTCCGACTCTGAGACCCCATGAATCGCAGCACACCAGGCCTCCCTGTCCATCACCAACTTCCAGAGTTCACTCAGACTCACATCGATCGAGTCAGTGATGCCATCCAACCATCTCATCCTTGGTCGTCCCCTTCTCCTCCTGCCTCCAATCCCTCCCAGCATCAGAGTCTTTTCCAACGAGTCAACTCTTTGCATGAGGTGGCCAAAGTACTGGAGTTTCAGCTTTAGCATCATTCCTTCCAAAGAAATCCCAGGGCTGATCTCCTTCAAAATGGACTGGTTGGATCTCCCTGCAGTCCAAGGGACTCTCAAGAGTCTTCTCCAACACCACAGTTCAAACGCATCAATTCTTCGGCGCTCAGCCTTCTTCACAGTCCAACTCTCACATCCATACCTGACCACAGGAAAGACCATAGCCTTGACTAGACTGGAATTCCATCACCTCCACTAGCTTTGTTCATAGTGATGCTTTCTAAGGCCCACTTGACTTCACATTCCAGGATGTCTGGCTCTAGATGAGTGATCACACCATCATGATTATCCAGGTCATGAAGATCTTTTTTGTACAGTTCTTCTGTGTATTCTTGCCACCTCTCTTAACATCTTCTGCTTCTGTTAGGTCCATACCATTTGTGTCCTTTATCGAGCCCATCTTTGCATGAAATATTCCCTTGGTATCTCTAATTTTCATTACAAGGAGGCACTAAAATGAATCCTTCACTGCTTTTTCCCACCCACAAGCCCCTGGAAGCTTTAAAGGGGTCATAACTCAGAGGTCATTATGGCTTCCTAAACTCTTAGGAACCACATCAGACCAGGCTAAACTCTTGATGGAAGTTAACCTTGAATTCCTGTTCTTGTGGCCACTTTTTCACTCGGTGTCTTGAGAAACGTATGAGAAATTCAGCTTCTGACTCAACGCTCACACACACACACCACTATACAAAGCCAGCCCTATTGAAGGCTGGAGGATCATGAGAAAAGGTCACATATTCAGCATATGTCAAATGACAGAGCATCCCACAGTACATGTTCCTGTCCTTAAATACCCTTTTGGCCATTCTTTGTCCACCATCTCCATTGAGGAGGCTTCTCACCACCCTTTCCTCATGTCTTACCCAGCCCCCTCTCCCCATTCCTACCCCCTCGACTTCCTGGACCGTCCTCTGAATTCTTCCCCTCAACTCTTCCTGCATGAGTGCAGGATGGTTCCACCCTCTCCAGGTCCTGCCCCCACATGCACGGAGGTGCCAGACATACACAACAGCATCACAGGTCCAGGGACCTATTCCCTCCTGACAATGTGGTTGCACACATCACTGTCCCATCACACAGTATACATTTTCCCTAAGTTCGGGTGTTTTTAATCTTTTTTAAAACATTCTGCTTCTTTTTGCCAGAGACCATCCAGTACTTTTGCAGCTTATAAGGCTTCAGTTTCACATTTCATTGACAGAACAAATATACTTATTTGCTCCCCAAATGGAAATTTTATAGAAGGATACATTTTCCCTTTCACAATTTGACTGATAGATAAATTGCTTGCAGTAAGACTGATAGTAATTTTCTCTTCTTTATAGACCCTGATTGTGTTGCCATGAAGCTCTGATGAATAAAGGTAGAGTCTCAGGTGGCTCTGAGAAGCTCCCATAGCTGAGGGTCAAGGAACTACCATTAATCAATGCCTGACTTTGTGCTAGGTATTTATATCTACATCCTTAAAGTCACAATGTAATTAGTATTCTGTAAAGCAATTGTCCTTCAATAAAAAAATAAATTAAAAGGAAAAAAAATAAATGTTCTAAATATGCTTAATAACTATCTCAGGTTATACCAGTGGCATCATTTTTAGTATCAAGTGGCTTTTTTAAAAATATGGTGTTCCATTTAATAGTTATGTCTTCTGTCATGCTGGAATTTATCCTTTTTATAATTTTTCAAGGATCAGGACCAAATTTTAATGCCAAACACTTTCATGGACTACTGTAAACTGAGGGGAAAAGTCCAAATGGCCAAAACCAATGGGACCTTTAACAACATGTTCAAATTAATGTGCATTTTTGAATCACGACTGTGCTCACATCAGTCCTCCAGTCTCTTAGAGTGGACTGTTAGGAGAAGACTCAAAGGAGGTGACATCTGAGCTGAGATGGGAAGAAGATCAGAGCAACAGCCAGTGTAAAGGTCGGAAGGTGAGACTGGGCCTGCAATGATCAAAGCTGAGAAAAAGGCCAGTGTAAATGAACAGGGTCAGCTTTCAAGAGGTGGCTGGGCCCAGACACCACAGGGCTTTGAAGTCCAGGTGAGGAGACTGACCTTGATCATAAGTGCAATGAGGACCATTGGGGGATATCAATAGGGGGATGGCATTGATCTGATTTCAGATTTTACAAGATTGCTCCAGCTGCTGTGAGGCAAGAGAGTACAGGATTGGGGGGCCAGCAGGAGGTCTGTCAGAAGGTCCCCCCACCACCTGCCCTGGTCCAGGGGAGAAAAGATGGGGTGTGGCCTAGAGGAGGAGCAGCTGAGGAGAAAGGAGGGCTACCTGGCGTGGGTAACACTGGGTATTCATTGTACACACAATGAGACCACATGCATGGCAAGAGTTTGTCTCCAGAGGACACTGGGGTGCCATGTGTGGAAACATGGTCTCCTTTCAATAACGCCGGCTTTAAAATGCTGCAGAGGGCCAGTGGGAGACACATGGCTCCTTTGCATTTAGAGGCGAACTTGCCAAAGTCTCACATGAACTATTTTCATCTGCAGAATATTGGAAGTAATTCTTTCACCTTGGTGCCTGAGGAGGCTCAATTAGTGAATGCTTATAGGGTGGTTAAAAGGGAAAAATGAAAAAATGTTTAAATGTCAACTGTGACTCTGTCTAATTGTATTGGAAGTACTTAACTCTGAAGCTTGCTGAGACTTCCTCCTCCAACCAACAGCTATTCTCCAGGGATGGTGACAAGGCAGGAGCGGCCTTTTCTAACTGCAATCAAAAGTCCATTCGTCACTTCACGCCATTTTCAGGGAAGGGTATAGGAATCAAGTCCCGTAGAGAAGCGCTTCATTATCGTCTAGAAAACCATGTTAGAGATTATCATTTTTATGAGAAAAAGAGATATGTGGTGAAATACCACAGTCTTCAATATCATTAGAGAATTCCAGATAAGTGGCTGCCTTGAAACTTCTGTTTAGTTGCTCAGTCGTGTTCGACTCTCTTTAACCCCATGGACTGTAGCCCACCAGGCTTCACTGCCCATGGAATTTTCCAGGCCAGAATACTGGAGCGGGTTGCCATTTTCTCCTCCAGGGGATCTTCCTGACACAGGGATCAAACCCACGTCTCCTACATCTCCTGCACCAGCAGGGAGATTCCTTGCCTTAAAGCATCAAAGTAGTTTTATTTTAACTACTGCTGATGGATATCTCTTTCAAACGTAGGGCACACACCTCCCCACACATGGGGAGGTGTCTTAGCTATGACTGAACCTTTTCTCCACCTTTCAGGGTCACAAGTCACACGGTGAGTCATGACTTGTGATATTCCTGAGTGCTTCT
The DNA here is from genome assembly GCA_006410635.1 of Cephalophus harveyi. Taxonomy (NCBI): domain Eukaryota; kingdom Metazoa; phylum Chordata; class Mammalia; order Artiodactyla; family Bovidae; genus Cephalophus; species Cephalophus harveyi. Next base: position 379,664 of record SJYT01011630.1, read on the forward strand.
CCTCCACAAGCAGTCACATTTCTCAGCATCCTCTACTGCTAAGCACTTGCCTCTTGCGGCCTCTTTGTGGGTCTTCTATCTTTTCCCTTGCAGCCAGGTCATCCATCATCACAGACTGTAACCGTCATTATTTTTGCTCTGAAAACTCATTTGTTATTTTAAATCTGCTGCAGACTGGGTAACTAGTTCACAAAGCCGTGAGCATTGTGTGCGACATCAAGAGTGAGCGGGCTCTGAGTGAGGGATGAGGCAGCTCTGTTTTGAGTTAAAGTGCTTTGAACTTTAGCACGCGTCATTTCACAAACCAAAAAACACGAAGAAGTGATCTATCTTCACCAGCCACTCTCACTGTATTTGTTTCCTGTGGTTGCTATTCCCGCAATTTACTGTCATCATATTGGCTTAGGACTACACAAATCTATTACCCTACAGTCCCGGAGATGGTGTGAAATGGGTCTCACCGCACGCGGGTCGAGAGGACAGCAGAGTTGGCATTCCTTTCAGAACATGCTGCTTCCCTAGGCTCACAGCTTCCTTCCATCTTTAAAGTCAGCAGGGAGGCAGCTTTGAATCTCTCTGACTCTCACACTCTGCCTTTGTCATCACCTCTCCTTTTCTGAGCCTATTAAGGACTGTAGTGATGACGTTGGGCCCATTCGGATAATCGGATAATTCAGGATAATCTCCTTGGCAAGGGGTCCTTAACCTCATCTGCCAGGTGAGGTACCAGAATCACACAGTCTGGAGGGAATTAGGATGCGCACATTTCCCATCAACTTTCAGGTGTTGCTGAAGCTGCTGGTTCTCAGTTCACACTCTGAGCAACAAAGGAAAAGCTCAACCTGCCATCCTTCGGTTTCACTGGGCAAACTTGCAGGAAGTGGACACGATGAAGTGGGCAAGGCTTCCATGACCAGTGTGATCGTGCAGACTGCTGTCTCTGTGAACTTCTACAGCATGTACTTTTTGCCTTCTTGTTTGACACTCAATAAATATTGCCTTATACGATTAGTTAGCATTCTATGCTATCTTATTTTCCAAACAAAACTACAAATGCCTAGAGATCTAGGACGAACCTTGATCAATTTCTTCATATACTTAGCTCCCAAATTCCAACTCTATACCTTGTACCAGGTAACTGCCCAAGAAATATTTGTTGATTATTCATGGATTTCCTTAGTAGGGGCTGTGGACCTATTAAATTAGTTAGAATCACAAAGAGATGGAAATATGACTTTTGCTATGAAGCTAAAAATTTAAATCATGTAAGTTTATAATTAGGTTTACATTCAATAAAGAGACAGAATGTGTATGTCTGTGTTAATAAACTGGATTAATTACATAATGGGATTCTTTTAAAAGTTGGATAATTGAATAAAGGAGAATTTCAGAGCACCTGGACCTCTAAACTGCTTCACAATTACAGAAGGATTACATAAAACTGTATATCCCTATTAAAAACAAATTAAACAATAATCATGAATATTATCCAAAATAATAAAAGAACAGTGAGTAGCTGCTTGATGTGAATTATCAGGAACATTTTCATGATTGTTCTTTAATTAATTGCTCCATAATCTAAAAGCTTTCTCTGCCTCTCAGCATGCAATGCAGCCTAACACAGAGTTTCCTTCCCCGAACTCACTAACAGTCAGCTTGATACATCATGGCAATGAAAAGAGTACTGAGTTACATAGGAAAATCGCCTATGTGTGACTGCCCCTTGGAATTCAGTACGGAATTACATCCTGCAATTAATATGAAGACCGCTGTCTGAATGACCGCCATCTCTCCAGGGGCCATCACTTCCCATCTGTGCTCCCTGGGAAGAGAGTTCCTGGCACGGCCCCTGAGACAAGGCTGAGGACCCGCCCGGCTCTGATCTCGCTCCAGCAGCACATTGTGGAGATGCTGCTCCAAGCAGCGACCCGGTCCCAGTGCCAGCGGAGAGGAAGTCTAACCACAGCTGACTTTTCACTTTGCAGAAGTGTCAATTACCCAGTCATTCTTTAATAAACACTGTTAAGCATCTCTTCTAGGTTAAGTGCCATGCTGGGCTCTAGAAGGAGTTGCATGGACAGGATCTCCATCTTTGAGAACCCAAACTCCACTAAAATGAGGCTGTGAAGGGGTTGGGGCTTCAGCTGGCCTGCTCACACTGGATCCCCACATCCAGGCGAGTGTTTGGCTTATCATAGCTGGATGGAGGGAGGGAGGGATGGATGGATGGATGGATGGATGGATGGATGGATGGGTTAGTGGGGAGCACAGATGCATACATCATTCAACTTCTGGTTAATACAGAACTTCTTATAAACTCACACCAAAGCTACAATTTATGGAGCCTTCACAAAGCTATGTGCCAAGTACTGTCCTACAACCTCTCTGCAAGTTACCTATTTTAATTCTGACACGCACCTCTGAGTGGCTATGATTATCACACCATTGCATGTGTAAGGAGCTGGTGTGAAGAGCAGCCATGCCTTATGCCCGAGCTCACACCCTCAGTGATAAAGTGATGACTCAAACTTAGGTCTTCTGACTCAAGGTCTCTTAACTGCCTCACTATACTGGCCTCTCCCAGCTTTCACAAAAGCCAGAGGCTTCCAGATTGTGGCTCAAAATTAAAAAGGGGGAGAAAGGTGAGTAATTTGCTGCCATGGGGCATGCTAAATAAACATGATAGCAAAAGCAGTCTTTATCGTGTTGTGAGATCGTGCTGCTTTCCTTGGGGTTTGCCTACAGTCAGCCCACGCAACAACCAGGATGAGGATCTGGGCTGACTTATCTATTGGTTAGAAGAGTCAAGTGCCACAGTATTTCTTGGAGAAAATTGTTATTTCCATGAGTTGGCAGGAGCCTGGTGGTGCACCTTCTTCAAGACAAGCTACAAAGGAAAACTTTACCTTCAGCAGTTTTTAATACCAAAAATCCGCTTTTGACAGCAGAGCTGAAGAGTCAGGGCAAGAAAAAGGTCAACATTTCTTTAAAAGTGACATTTTTCAGTGTAATCATTTCCAAATAATATTACAACCTACAATTGTATGTGGTCAGTCAAGTCCAACTCTTTGCAGCCCTATGGACTGTAGCCAGGCTCCTCTTTCCATGTAATTTTCCATGCAAGAACACTGGAGTGCCTTCCCATTTCTTATTCTAGGGGATCTTCCCGATCCAGGGATTGCTCCTGCATTGACAGGCAGCTTCTTTACCATTTGAGCCACCTAGGAAGCCCCTATAATTGTATATTAAAGGACAGAAAAGGCCAGCATATGTGCCACAAACACTTGAAATGAATCAAGAGATTTACAAATTCGGAAGATTTACTCTATAGACTACGAACCCGCCAAGTAGCTTGGGAGGTGATTATAGAGCTGTGGTTGTGGGGTCTGCGGGGGTGAGGGGGAGGTCCTCATGAAGAGAAGAGGCTGGGGACCTTGAACAGTCAGAAAATCCCCAGAGTACCAAGCTCTTGAGATGCCAAGGAGGCAAGGCTTATAGAAAGAAGTGGGATGGCACCCAAGACAAATTTCTCCTCCCTTAAAATCTGCTGAGAGCTAAAGGCTTCATTTTTTTGAATTCCTCTTCTCTTCTATACAAATGCTAAGGCATTTGCCACATTGCTTCCCTGCCTCGGGCAGAACAATAAACACCGAGGAGTGTGTCTCTGGACATTGTGTGATGGCCAGGGCGGGCTGTGCCAGGGAGCAGGAGGGATGTTTACTTAAATCAGTTGGGAGCAGTGGTCCTCAACGTCATTCCCAGATCCGCAGCCTCTGCTAGACCAGGGAGCTGCAAATATTTTCTGTGAAGAGCCAGAGAGCAAATATTTTAAGCTTTTTGGGCCAAGAGGCAAAACTGAGGATATTATGTGAGTACTTATATAACAAGGGAGGAAATCAGCATCCCCAGTTTGACTGATGAAATTCAAGCCATCACATTGGCTATACATTTTTATAATCTAGATCCATTAATACTAATGAGAAAAATGAAATCATTTTTGCAGGAAACAGCATTTTGCTTAATTGGGGTTCAAAGTTAGTGTCCCCTGTCAGGGAATCAATTGCAAAAGTTCATCCATAAGAACCATTACTAGGATGCTCCTGTTCAGTCCTTTCCAACTCTTCCCAATCCCAGGGACTGTAGCCCACCAGGCTCCTCTGTCCACAGGATTCTCCAGCCTAGGATGCTGGTGTGGGTTGCCATTTCCTTCTCCAGGGGACCTTCCCAACCTTTTTGAACCCAGGGACCAAAACCACATCTCCCGAGTCTCCTGCCTTGCAGGCAGATTCTCTGCCCCTGAGCCATTGGCGCCTTGCCAAAGCAGGGGGCAAAACAGATCTGGCCCTTGGGCTAGACCTTCGAACTTCTTAGAAACGCAAATTAGAAGGTCCTACTGAATTAGCAGATGTGGAGGTGGGGCCAGATACCTGCCTCTTAACAAGCCCTTCAGGTAATTCTGAGGCCTCCTAGCATTTGAGAACCAGTGGTGCACAAGTTGAAGGGCCAGAATTAGCCCTGCCCACTCTGTTATTACCATGGTAACAGCCATTTCTCAGTCATTCAGTCATCGCCTTCTGCCCTACTTTTCCTCTGCCATTATTTTAATGAGTTTGGGTATATATTTTTATTTTAAAATAACCTTTTGAGTCTTAGGCCATTCATTTAGGAAACATGGCATGCCCATGTCTGCTCAGAGATATCTAAGCAGAGGAGCAGGCGGTCCTCTGGGAAAAGGCTCAGAGCCCAGGAGGAAGAAGCATCTCTAACCAAAGCCAGAAGAAGGCCTCAGACATTTTGCTCTCAGTAGGTAACCCGAGAGATTGGTGATGGAAGTGGTGACTTTTCACCTTTTCAATTGTTGCTCCAAGCCACCTCTGCTCAGTTAAAAATAAACGGGGCTACAACATAGGTGCTGTGTTTTGATTGAAGGGGTGGTCTCAGTGCGATCATTTCATACAATCATTAAATAATGTTTTTGTAGCAAACTCAGAAGGAAGAAATACACAGACTGTCACCTGGGTTCATTCTCACTCTGACTCATCTTTCTCTCTCCGATGCTGCCTTGATTTCTCCATGTTTACAATAGAAATAATCCATCAAAGCGCACTGATGGGGCTGCCTTGAAAATAAACCCAGGTGTGTGAAGATCTCTGCCTCTGACAAATTCTGAGAATTATTATTAGGTTGTATTGTCCTAACAGACTGACAAGATGATGTCTAGGCTGACAAAAGGAGCGCACAGCACCCTATTACTCATGCAGTGTGGCTCCCGGGGCTGCGCAGACTGCTCCACGGTCCATCTGGCACCTTTCCGGCATACTGCATCTTTTGCTGAACATTCAAATAGCTCTTTAGACCCACTGGCCAGGATGTGTCTGTCAACATTTAAATTAGGTTCCCTACCCCTGAAATTCAGGTTAGTTGAGTGACTTGGGGTACGGGTGCAGAAGGGGAGGGGAGGGATGTTATCTCCAGAAAGCTTTGGTCAGTCTTCCAAGACCCACATCCAGATGTTTCCTATTAATACTGGCTGACTGATCAAATTCACTGGATGAAACCTAGGAAGTCCCAAAGAGCCAGACCCAAGTGGATTAGGGGTGTATTTTTAGGATACTCACTTTCCTGGTTTAGAATTATGGGTATAAAGCCAGGAAGACTGTAGCTGTAAGAAGGGAGCCCTGTATTCTCCGGCTTTAAAGGTTTTGCCCAAGACAAGGAAGGAACTTAACATGCTTTCGGAAGCTCAGAATCCTGCTCCTTCTCAGGAATCTTCCTGGAGCCTAAGCTTCAGCACAAATGATGCCAAGGAAAGACATACACACCCACAAGGACTGGCCATGTTGGTGGATCGATTGGAGGCACTTTAAAAAGAGAAGCAGGAGGAGGAAAGTTTAGGTGTGTATCATCCTAAGGCAAATGCTCAGTTCGGCATCCCCTTTAAAATTCAAGTCCTCAGAGGACCCCTTGTTTTGACTAACAAATGCAGGAGTCAACACAAAAAAACACCAATGGTTGGAAGAAAGCAAGCCTTGTAAAGCTCTCCGTAGAATCGAAAGGACTACAAAATACTTCTAAAACGATAAAGAGAAAATGTATATAGGGAAGAATCCATTGCTGTCTCAAAAGCTTCACCTTTTGAGATGACACTGTTGAGTGTTATTTCTAATTCTCACTTCATGCTGTGTGGTACTTAGATTGTATAGAGACAGACAGATGATTGGTAGATAGACAGACATACGTCTTCTATTCTTTTGTTATGAAGCCAAGAATTCTAAAAGGAAAAGGATACACAAGGAAAGAAGTGAAAGAAACATCACCTATGAAGCCCCTTCACTGAAGAGGTGACTGTGTGTGTGTTACTTGCTCAGTCGTGTCCGACTCTTTGCAACCCCATCGACTATAGCCTGCCAGGCTCCTCTGGCCATGGGATTTTCCAGGCAAGAATACTGGAGTGGGTTGCCATGCACGGTCCAGGGGCTCATCCCACCCAGGGATAGAACCCGCGTCTCCTAAGTCTCCTGCATTGGCAGCCGGGTTCTTTACCACTAGCGCCACCTGGAAGGCCCCACTGAAGAGCTGAGCTCTGAGCAATTCTGATAGGTTTCTCCACACTGTCCTTCATTCTAGGTTCCATCAAGTAGAAAACTGAAGTTCTGAGAGGTCAGGGCTTGTCTGAAGCAAAACTGTAAATGGTTAATTTCCCTTCCATTTTATATGAGTTAAGGATGCTTCTGAGTGCTCATTACAAAAATCCAACCAATAAAGGCTTTATCAAACGAAGGGGGATTTTTTGCTTCTCACATGCAAGAAGTTGGCAGGGCAGGACTAGGGCACTGGCTCAGGGGTACCCTGGGGACTCAGGCTCTTTTTGGGCTCTATTATCCTGAGGAAGCCGGACAGCATCTCCAGGCTTGTAGGTGTCCTTTCATCAAGCACATGAAAGCTTTTCAGACATCATCCTGAATCTCACTGGTCCCCACGGTGTCTGCACGCCCTAGTGCTGCAAAGCCAGACTGGAGAACTCTGACAGCAACCATATGGCCAGCAAGGTCAATGTCCCCACTACCTGGCCCTTGAGAGGAAAAGTCTGCCAGCCGAATTGGACAGGATCATTGCTAATGGAGGCTGATTTTAAATACAGTGGATAGATAAAGCTCCTCAATTAGCTAACCGATTTTCTACTTTTCTGCATTGAAGTTACTCTCGGGTTCACCACTGTAAAGAAAATGGTGATGAACATCCATGTATTATACATACATCTTTGTACGGATCTCTAAGTATTTTCATAGCAAGACGGGGAGTATAGTTCAGTAGTTAGCAGCACGTCCTCTGGAGCTTGGCTGCTGGGTTCAAAGCCGGGTTCTGCCCATCAGCAGCTGTGTGACCTTGAGTGAATGATTTTACTTTCAGGAACCTCAGTTTTCTCACCTCAGTGAGGTTAAGGTGAGTTAAAACATGCATAGATTAGAAAAATGACGGCACACAGTAAATGCCACCTGTATTAGCTATTATTGACTTCGAAAAAATTTTTTGACCATTGTTATTATTAGCAGTAGGTTAAATCCCTAAAAAAGGACTTCCCTGGTGGTCCAGTGGTTGGAAATCTCCCCTTCCAGTGCAGAGGACACAGGTTCGATCCCTGGTCAGAAAACTAAGATCCCACATACCACAGGGCAACTAAGTCTGAAAGCCACAACTAGAGAACCCTCAAACCCCAACGAAGACCCAGAGCAGCCTCTCATCCCCACAAAACATTTAAAAAATAAACAAAATCCCTAAAAGTGAAACTGCAGAGTATACCGTTTTTAACACATATTAATTACATTTTACTCAAATAGGTTTTACTAATTTCTGAGAAACTGAATATTATCCTTTATGAAAAAAAAGGAATCATTTTTTGCTGTTTTGAAAGCGAATAATTGTACTGAACTACAATTAATAATCAATTATAAAATAAGTAAAATTATATTCTTAAATTTGTTATTTTTGTTACTAATGAAATTATTTTTGATATTTGAAATTTTTATTTTAGGAATTGCCAGTTTTTTTCTTTACCCCTTATTTCTAATCAAGATTTTTTTTTAGATATTGGATATCAACTCTCTGGGGACTATATTGAAACTCTTTCCCTCATTTTCTGTTTTTGAATTTTCTTTTTGGTATTCATTAATTAAAATGTTAAAATTTTATATAGTGCAAACTATCCATTTTTTCTCTTTATGACTTTGATCTTTGATTCCTGATTAAAAGGAATCTTGCTGTCCTATGATCCAATATAATTCATTCACATTTTCTTTAATTTTTTAATTGTCTAATTTTTTTTCACTTGTAACTGTTCAATCCATTTGGAATTCACTCTAGAGTACAGTGAAAAGCAGGAATCTAACTTCTTTTTTTAAAACTGAATAACTCTTGCTGCTGCTAAGTAGCTTCAGTCGTGTCCGACTCTGTGCAATCCCATAGACGGCAGCCCACCAGCCTCCCCCGTCCCTGGGATTCTCCAGGCAAGAATACTGGAGTGGGTTGCCATTTCCTTCTCCATGCATGAAAGTGAAAAGTCAAAGTGAAGTCGCTCAGTTGTGTCCGACTCTGTGCGACCTCATGGACTGCAGCCCGCCAGGCTCCTCCCTCCATGGAAATCTCCAGGCAAGAGTACTGGAGTGGGGTGCCATTGCCTTCACCGAATAACTTCTAGAAAGATTTATTTAAAGAATCTTGACTTGCTCACTAAAGTTATCATTTCTAACATGTTAAAAATCTTTCATTGATTTATCCATCTATATATTTTAAATTATTTATATTAGTTAACTATTATAAATAATTTACTCTAGTTATAATTTTATAATACATTGTATCTCCACACCTTTTTTCTTTATCAGTTTTCTAAACTTTTAATTTAAAAATAATTATACATTCACAGAAAGTTACATAGATAGTTCAGAGAGGTCCCATGTACCTTTCACCCTGTATTTCCCTGTGGTTCTATCTTACATAGGGCTTCCCAGGTGGCTCAGTGGTAAAGAATCCACCTGCCAAACAGAAGATGTGGGTTTGATCCCTGAGTTGGGAAGAATATCTGGAGAAACAGGTAGCTACCTACTCCAGCATTCTTGCCTGGAAAACCCCGTGGACAGAGGAGCCTGGTGGGCTACAGTCCATGGAGTCACAAAGAGTCAAACACAACTTAGCCACTAAACAACAGTAACAACATCTTACATAACTATAGTACAATACCAAAACCAGGAAATTGCCACTGATACAATATGTGTATAGAGTTGCACTAATGCAATCAAGTTGCAAAACTATAGTATATAGCCCAAGAGATCTCCCTTCTTCTCGCATTTCGTAGTTACACACAGCTCCCTCCCTCTTCACCTTCCCCACCTCATCACCTTCCATAACTCCTGACTATCACTAACTTGTTTTCCACCTCTGTAATACTAACATTTAGAGAGGCTCCTGAAAGTGGATTATGCAATAGGAGCCCTTCAGGATTGGCTTCTTTCAGAAGCTTGCCCTGGAGACTCATCCAAGTTGTTGCCTCTCTAAAAATTTGTTCTTTTTTGTTGCTAAGTCATCTTGCATGGTGTGGATGTATGAAGATCTATTTAGCCATTCACTTGAGGGATATTTTGTTGTTTCCAATTTTTGGCTATTACATATGAAGCTGCTATAAACAATTGTATCCAGGATTTTGTGTGGCTGTAAGTTTTTATGTCTCTGGGATAAATGCCCAGACTTATGAGTGCTGGGTCATGTTAAGAGTGTGTTAAATTTTTGTAAAAGCCACTAAATAATTTTAAGAGTGACTGTACCATTTTATAGTCACAGCAGCAATGTATGAGACTTCTATTCATCTCATCATAACGAACATTTGATGTTGTCATTTTTTTTTTATTTCAGTTGTTCTAGTGGAAATGTAGTGATAGTTCATCATGACTTTAATTAGCATTTTCCTACTGGTTAGTGAGGTTGAACATCTTTTTGTGGGCTTATTTGTCATCCAGACATCCTCTTTGATGAAATATCTGTTCATCTCTATTGCCCATTTTCTAAGTGGATTTCATTTTTTTTTAACTGTTGAGTGCTGAGTCCTTTAGATATTATAGATATGAGTCCTTTGTCAGCTATGAAATTTACAAATATTATTTCCCAGTTTGTAGCTTATTTTTTCATACTCTTACTATTTGTTTCTTATTCTTTCATCCTCAGGATTGGTCTTTCACAGAGCAAAAGATTTTAATTTTGATGAGGCGCAATTTATTGATTTTTTAAATTCTTGTATGGATTATGCATATTATGAAGAACACTTCATCAAACCCAAAAGTAACCCACAGATTTTTTCCTATATCTGCTTTAAACATGTTATAATTATACATTTTACTTTAAACTCTAATATATTTTAGCTTTCATTTTATTTAAGGTGTGAAGTTTGACCCTGGGTTGTTTATTATCAATATGTATGTATGGTATTCAACTACTGTTACTATTCACTTTGTGTATATCCTTTAATCCAGAAATTCTCCTTCTAAGGCTTTTCCCAAAGGAAATAATTAATGTCCTGTCACAGCTTTCTTTTTTCCCTAAAAGTGCTTTGGCTCTGCATTCCTCTCTCTCCATTCTTATATAAACACTTAAGCAGAAAAACCTTTGCTTTATGGATACATAATTTACATAATAAAAAACCGGTCCATTTTGGGTATTCAATTCAATAGTTTTCAGTGTTATTTGCAGAGTTGTACAACCATCACCACAGTCTCATTCTGGAATATTCCCAACCTCCTCAGAGAAATTTTGTACCTATTTCCAATCACTCCTCAAGTCCCAGGGTGAAGCAACCACAAACTTATTTTCAATCTCTATAGATTTGCTTTTCCAGACTTTTAATATTAAACGTAGTGATGGTGTCTGCTGTATGATCTTTTACACGTGGTTTCTTCCACTGAACATAACGATTTTGAGCTCATCCCTGTTGCAGCATGTATATTTCCTCTTTATTGCCGAGTGGTATTTCATGGTATGGATGCACCACACTTTGGTTGCCCATTTACAACTTGACTCATGTGTGAGCTTTTGAGCTGTTATGAATAATGCTGCCGTGAACATTCACGTCCAAGTTTTATGTGCAAATGGGTTTTCATGTTTCCTGAGTAGATCCCTAGGATAATGTTGATATATGAAAAAGAAAAGTTAGATTTTTATTGGAGTTGCCTTCAGCTAAGGAAATAACTGGCTCCCCAGATGGCTCACAAGGTAGAGAATTTGCCTGCAATGCAGAAGATGCAGGTTTGATCCCTGGGTCAAGAAGATCCCCTGAAGAAGGAAATGGTAACCTGCTCCAGTATTCTTGCCTGGGAAATTCCATGGACGGAGGAGCCTGGGCTACAGTCCAAAGGGTCACAGAGTCGGACAGGACTGAGGAACTGAGCACGCAAGGCAATAATCGGCATCTTTACCATACTGAGTCTTGGCATCCAGAAAAACGGTGCCCCTGCACTTGTTCAAACCTTAGAACCTCCTTCCAATTTTTCTACTTAGGTTAACGGGATGCTAATATTTCCACTTCATTTTTGTACACCTCTCATTTGCCCACAAATCCATTAACTGTCTTGTACAGGGAAAGTCCCTGATGGTCCAGAGGCTAAGACTCTGCACTCTTGTACTCCCTCGCTCCAGGCCTGGGTTTGATCGTTGGTCAGGAAACTAGATCCCATATCCCACCTCATACAGTAATCCTGTGATGAAAACTAGTGGAGTTCACAAGCCGCCACTAACGATCCCGCATACCCCAGCAAAGATCAAAGATCCTCATGCAGCAACTGAGACCCCAGCACAGCCAAACAAACAAATAAAAGTACATGACAGAGGCTTGCCAGTCACCTTCTTTGGTGTTAAGGGCATGGCAATGAACAAGACCTGGTAGCTGCTCTCTTAAGCTACTTTCTAGTTGAAGGAAGGGCTGATTTGCCCAAAAGCTTTGAGCAGCTGATGGAACGGTAGAGCAGTGACAGCGGTGAGAGTGAGACGCGAAGGAATCAGTATTTCAGGCGGACGCGGGGACGATCTTTCCAACCCAGAAGGTCTCTGAGATGCGACCAACCCATTTTCTTCAGACAAGCCTGCACCTAAGGTTCTGTCCTGACTCCTCTGGTCTGTGGTGCCAGGAAGAGGGGCTCTGACAAAGAAGGGATGGATCTGTGCATTTTTGCTAACCTGAGGCCAGGAGGGGACGATGGGTGACCCATGCGCTCAGAGATAAAACGCCCTGCGATGAAGCCAACAGGACTTCCATTACGATCTCAGCGGTTTGTTAAACCTGTAAATCCCTGTATATTCTTCACGTGTGTTATTCATATAAAGCAGGTACTCAGCCCACATGATTGACAGCAGAACTCTCAGCAATGCTGGCACATTTGTTTGGAGGGTGTAAAAATGGTGGCAGCCAGGAAGAAACATCCCACATGGAGAATGAGTTTGGGGAGAGAAAACCGCACCCCCCCAGGAGGACAGTGAGGGGATGGCGGAGGCTACTTCCCAAGAGGAGAAGGCGAGCGGCACCCCGGGGGTCTGCTGAGAAGAAGAGCAGGGGGCCTGAGAGACTGAACAGTGAAGAAGGGCCTCTGGGAAGAAGGGCTTCCCTGCAGAAGCTGAAGAGCTCAGAGTCTGAGATTCCTGTGAGAGTGGGGGTGGGGCACAGGAACTCCCCCACCCCTGTCTCTTATACACATCTAGATGTGTATAAGAGACAGTCTCCAGGCAAGAGTACTGGAGTGGGTTGCCATTACATGAGATGCAGTAGGCCCGCACCCTCCACTGCCCCTGCCCCTGAAAGGCTGCTAGAGATTTCTAGTTAGTCCCCCATCGTCCACCTCATACAGCAATCCTGTGATGAAAACGTGTTAGATAATCTAGGGGCTGAACACTCCTGACACAATCCTGCAGCTGGAAACTGACAGTTGTCAGAACTCAACGGGAGTTGGTTACCTGATTTAGGCAAGTAGAGAGAGACATTTCAGGAAATTGTTTCTTCAAAGGTGGACTCAGAGTGGGTTGAACCCTTTCTCTGCCTTCAAACAATACAAGCCCCCAGGGGCTATGTCCTTCTGAGGATAGGGAGGGATTGAATACAAATAACCAGAAGAGCAATTCCCCTGGTAATCCGGAACCTTCTGCAAGTTCACTAAAGATCAGAAGAAGGGAATAAACAGTACCCACCCTAACGGTGAGACCCAGTGAATGAGCTACATGGACAACTGCAAGGATAAAGAAATGATAGCAGAGGATTTGCTTGGATAAAGAAAATGTGCTGGGGGAAAAAAAATAGTCAACTGGGGAAAAGTGCCAACTATACCCCTGGGGAATTGTCCAGAGAAACAAGGTAGTTAATGAGCTAAGGAAACCTGAAAAGCAGTGCTGCTGAAAGAGGCCACAGCAGAGAGAGAATAAGAAACAGGGATGTGTTTTGCAGGGTTAGCCTGAAGGTCAAAGAGGCAAAAGCAAAAATAATAGCTGAAGACAAAGAGTCTTAGTTATCTAAGCATCAAGATCACTAAACCCATGTTTTTAAAATTACTTTCTGGGAGAATACACTGGTGTTTGTAACTAGGTCAAAATGTCCCATGGTGCAAATAAATGATTGTGTTCTTGCCCAATTTTAAGGGGGAAAAAATGTTATCAGACAAAGATTCACAGTTTTAAGGTTTTCTTCCATAAGTATTCCTTCAATATTTGATGCTTACTCGATTCTTATGTAAGACTCTAATGTTAGATGGTTCGTGATTCAATCGAAAAGCAAACATGAATTAATTTTGTTTGCTACCTGAAAATATTCCAAAAGGAGGTCTGAGATGTTCAAACATCCCATCTCCTGAAGAAGTCTGAGAATTGAATCCAAGTGAGGCCAAAATCTAGAACAGTAGCTTCTGTTTGTGGACATTGTAATTTTACTATCTTTTGTACAGACCAGAGTTTCTAGAAAACACAGTGGCCAAATGAATATTGCAAAAATGACTGATCCCCTGTCTCCACAGCTTGAAGTAAGAATAAGATGAACCAGAAGACAGGATGGAGTCTTTAAAAGCCAGCTAGTGCTTTCTTCAAATCCCATTGTTCAATACCAACTATTCAATATTATGCATCATTTAAATACTGCATTAATATGTATGGTGTCCAAGAGGTTATGCAATGTGTCCTTGAGATTTTTTTTTTTTTAATGGCTGCAAAAGCAAAGAGGGAATCAAATTATCCAGTTTGACTTTATACATCCTTTAAATAAATAGCACACTGAAGGATCACCCAGGAAAAGGGTACAAAAAGTATCATTTCAAAGTGGTTTAGAATCCCGTCTTTCTCAGAGCCGGAAAGGCTAGCTGACATTTCCATGTCTCTATGTGCTGGTAGAGACAGGCACAGAAAACCAGAAAGCTGGCTGCACTGATGGAATCCTTGGAGCTTTGTTAACTTCCTCTGACTTGAGATCCATGATTCTGTGCACCACCCTGGCCCCCCACTCCCCCTTCACCTCTGCCCTCAGCCTTTGCAGATTCCTGGAGAGGTTCCTTCACTGCCTACTAGGGGAAGCCATAGAGAGTCTATAAGTTCTAATACTTCTAAAGTCAGCCATTAAATGCACATTCTGATGTGTACCCTCTTAAAGTGATTGCTACAAGTGACCATCTTTTCTAATCCTCCTCCTAGGGTTTGTGAATTCTGTCTTGATGATAATATACTTATTTCTGTAAATGGGAAAAACATCATTTCCTTGGCAAAAAAAAAAAAAGTAGAGCTGTAACACTGATTGGTATTTAATTTCCATAAAGTATAATTTTTCTATCATTTCATTCATATTAATGTCATCAAAAGCCAGAAGTTATAAGTGATTGGGAGGCATTGGAAGGCAATCTGTGACACAGGTTCCCTTTGGTGAGCGGAATAAATGAAGCTCTTATATGATATGCTGGAAACAGTCAGAATGCTACAGGCCCAACCCTAATCGTGGAAGGAAGTGGCTTTGGAGAATAATAAAAAACAGGAATATTTTGAAGCATTACCTCTGCTTTCTCTGCATATCATTTTCCAGCATACCATACCAGTGTTTCCCCTCTGTAAAAAGCTGTGTAATCACTTTATTTTGCCTGTCAAGAAATCACGGTGGCATCTTTCTTGCTGGAAAATAACTTCTTGTGATACTTTTCCGACATTGTGGCATTTCTGTCTTCTTCAATGTAAAGAAGACAGCTGAAATTGTTGTCAGTAAGATTTTATAGAAATTCAAAACTAAATTAAGTGTGGGAAAATACTGCATGCTTTCTCCCTTCAGAAAAAAATTTATATTAATATTACTTTGAGCCTACTTTAATCATGTAACTCTTTTGTGGTTCTGATAAGAGTTTCACTGGGTAAAAATACTCTATCAAGGCTGATTTACTGGCTTTATATGTTAGATATCTATGTATTCTGTGATGGTCATTTGGGGCAGGCAGTTTTCTCCTTTGCTCTGACTGTATTTATACTCTAAAAGGAATATGAATGTATTATAGTTGTTACAATGGGGTCATCCAACAGGGGTGTGCATTAAGAAATTAACTATAAACTGCAAAATTAATTGTTCACTGTGATTTGGCTTCCAATGATTTGGAGCCCCAAGTATGCAGATTCTATCATTACGTGATCAGTAAGTCCACAGTGGGGATTCCAGCACTGTGAGGTTATGTGAGGCCACCATATAACCTGAACAGTGGAGCAAAGCCTGGGGCTCACAAGATGGTTGCAATGGCCCAGGTGTGAGACTAAGGAAACCCAAGCCCACTTCAAAACATAATTAATTTTAAAATATCTGACCCATTTTCCAAGTGTAGATACATTTTAATTTATCTTAATATTTTGAATAAAATTATATAGGTTTATAATATCAACTTCTCTCCTGACAATTAAATGCATAATTTTTCCCCACTCTTTTGTTTCAGAAAGGAAGCAATGATCTAAGTTTCCAGTATGACCTTGAGATATATTCTGGTGAGGACTCCTTTCATAGTGACACTTAAGATGATCAGCCTCCAAAATACACAAGCAGCTCATGCAGCTCAATATCAGAAAAACAAACAACCCAATCAGAAGTGAGCAGAAGACCCAAACAGACATTTCTCCCAAGAAGACATACAGGTGACGACCAAGAGGCATAAGAAAAGATGCTCAACATAGCTCTGCTGCTGCTGCTGCTAAGTCGCTTCTGTCGTGTCCGACTCTGTGCGACCCCATAGACAGCAGCCCACCAGCCTCCCCCGTCCCTGGGATTCTCCAAGCAAGAACACTCGAGTGGGTTGCCATTTCCTTCTCCAATGCATGAAAGTGAAAAGTGAAAGTGAAGTTGCTCAGTCATGTCCGACCCTTAGCGACCCCATGGACTGCAGCCCACCAGGCTCCTCCATCCATGGGATTTTCCAGGCAAGAGTACTGGAGTGGGGTGCCATTGCCTTCTCCCAACATAGCTCTAGAGAAAAGCAAATCAAAACCACAATGAGGTATCTACATCTCACAGCAGTCAGAATGGCCATCATCAGAAAATCTGCAAAAAAATAAATGCTGGAGAGGGTGTGGAGAAAATTAAACCCTCTTGCTTTGTTGGTGGAAATGTAAATTGATATAGCCCTTATTCAATACAGCCCCTATGGAGAAAAGTACAGAGAGTCCTTTAAAAAACTAACAACAAATATTACCATATGACCCAGCGATCCCACTACTGGGCATCTACCCTGAGAAAACCACAATTCAAAAAGACACTTAAAATGAAATACAGGTTTTTATTGGTCAACACTTCGTCCTTGGACAGGTATAATAAAGGTCTCCTAAGTCACCCTAGTCAGTCAATTTAATTTCACAAGTCCATAGTCACATGCACAAAACATATATATATGTTTGCATTGTTCTAAACATACTACAAGAACAATATCCGGCACCCACACAAGTAGTTAGTTGTTCAGCCTCTGTTTTTGTAGGAGGGGCGAGGGCTGGCTTTGATGAGAATTAAGCTGGAAAGTGGAGAAGAGAAGTAAAAGGGATCCAGACCCTGCCTTCTGAGACAACAAATAGGAGATATGCATATGAAAATGCCATTGGCTTCCATCAGAAAGAAAGTGAAAACATTTATCTCAAGCTCTACAAGTACAATTAAAGCCATTTCCAGTCCCATCTAGGGAGGAAGTGATCATCTTGCTGAGGCTCAGCAACCGAAGGCAAAGGAAAAGCACGCTTCAGGAAATACCCACACATAAACCAAAACACAATGGCTGCAGGAGCAGCGTGGGGCTCCGAAGATGAGACGAGCATGTCTGTCACCACTCCCTGCCTGCCTGGGCTCACTGGGAACCGCAAGGCACTCCGGGAAACTCTTCTCTGTCTTTGGATCAAACCCAAACCTCGCAGGCGGCTTCTGCCCTCCACTGTGTCTCCAGGGCCCACGACGAGCCCTGTAAAGATTCCCCACCGTCATCACCAGCACTAACACCTGACTAAGGCTGCACAGACATCAATGCCTGTACCCCAAGCAACACCTACAGCAGCAGCCCCAAAATTTCCACATAGAACAGGCTTAGTGATAGGCTGGGATGAGTAACCTTTCTATAGCAAGTACTCAGTTTTTACTTCTATATATTCATTTAGAGGTGTTCTGGGGAATGGTAGAGATGATGGGGGACCAGAGGACCTCTTCTTCCCCAAGCTGCCCCCGACTATCTCATTTCCTCCCCACAACCACCTTGCAAGAGAGAAGTCAGACAATCAGACACTTGGGTATCTAATAATGTATCTAACATCCCATAACTAGAAGCTGCAGGACTACGTGAGTGTAAAGGGTCTGAACCCAAAGAGTAGTCCCAGAGTAGAGGGACTCTGGGACGTTTTGTACATCTGCGTGCACTTTGTGAAATAAAGAGTTAAAGGCAAAATTCTTTCTCTCACACCTGGATGCCTGTAAAGATGGGAGACGAGGTGAATCCCAGGTAGTGCTGATGCTGCTGGTCCATGGACCACATGAGACAAGCAAGGGACTAGAGCATCTGAAGGGCTCTTCCCATTCTGAGCATCTTAACATCAATGGCATGCTTGGCCCCTACTCCTGGGCCTCTTATACTCATCAGAGAGGTTATGTTCATGTCCCAACTGATCACATGTCCAGTTCTATGCCTTCCCTTCACTTACCCAAATCTACCCCAGGTCAAGGGTGGCAGCCACGAGGTATTCCTGACCCAGCTTTTTCTCCCCAGTGATCATCATCTTCTAAAGTCCTCTAGCGCTTAGAGATTTTGCCCTCTTGCCCTGCATTGGTCACTAGTTAGTTTTTGATGACTCTAACGAAATTATAGGCTAACAGGGCCATGTCCCTTAATCTTTTCTTTTCCTGGGGAATACTCTCAAATGGTCAGCTCCTTTTCAGCCTTCAGTTCTCAGTACAAACACCACTCCTTGGCAAGATCTTCCTTGAATATCCGATCTAAGTTATTCTCTCCTGCTGCTTCCTCTCACCAGTCACAGCACCCTCTTTTAATTTCCTCATAACACTCATCAAGCTTTGAAATTTCCTCAGTTGTTTGCTTCAAACTTATCTGTTACCTACCTGCCCCCTTCCCAGAGAGGGACTTTGTTTACCTGTTCATCACCCTACCCCCAGTGCCTAGAAGACTAACTATAACAGTAACTGCTCAGTAAATATTTGTTGAGTGAATAAATGCAAGAATCTAAAAGCTGGGTACACAAGAGGCACTTTAAAAAAAAAATGTTTGCAGGATGAGTCAGAGACTTGTCACCCAAGCTCTAGTCTTGAAATCTTCTGTTTCTTTGTTTACCTGTTCATCACTCTACCCCCAGTGCCTAGAAGAATAACTATAATCTAGTAACTGCTCAGTAAATATTTGTTGAGTGAATAAATGCAAGAATCAAAAAGCTGGGTACACAAGAGGTACTTTAAAAAAAATATTTGCAGGATGAATCTGAGATTGTCACCCAAGCTCTATTCTTGGTTTCTTTACTTTTGAAAAGGAGTTCCGTGTCCGTGTGTTTCTCCCTTCCTGCTGGGAACTCACAGCAGCTCACATCACAGTTAATTTTGAAAGGAGCTCCGACATGCGAGTTTCTATTAGTTCTCAGTAGGACAAGTCTTCTATCTGAAGTGCTCATGGATTATTAGAAATAATGGGGACAGCCTTGGTGTGGACGTTTGGGATATGTTTTGGGAACACAGAGCACATTTAGTTGTGAGGTTCTTCTTGGCTCTTCTGTAGTTGGTGCCATCTCTGCAAAGCCCTTTCCAAGCTCGGCTTTGATGTGCTTTCAGCTGTGCCAACACACCCTGGTTTCTCATTTCAGACCTCAATTATCTTATGAGGCACACAATCCAGCTTTGATGGTGTCCATGGAAAATGATAGAAAATACAGGCCATCGGGAGAAAGTGAATGTACAGAAAGGAACCTTCTTATTAGAGAAGACAACCCCCAGTCAGTCTCTTGGTGACTTGCAAAATTAAGAATGAATGGGGCTGGAGGCAGAAAGTGAAGGCTGTCTCTGCCACACGCCCCGTTTGTCTGAAACGGAGGTGGAGGTGCCTGGCTGATATGTTTCATCATCTCCTTTCCTCTGCGGTGGAAGTGTTCTGGCTTGAACTCTGACATGTTTCAGAAACACAAGACAACAGGCTGGATCGTGACCTTGACACAGCATGAATTCACCCTTAGTCTCCAACAGAAGTTCTCGATAGTGATGCCTAGTTCCTTCTCCCAGAGGTTCATTTGTAGGCCTCTGGGGAATGGAGGCAGAGGCAAACGCCTGTCCCTCTGGAACAGCAGCATCACTGGGGAAGGGCTGGAAACACAAACTGTGTAATCTGGAACTGTGAGAAACGAAGGGTTTCCCACCCTTGGGCTTCCAAGTTCTGCTTCATCCAGGCTCTGCCGGGTTGTCTTCTTGCCTATTCTGTTCCAAAAGAAATCTAACAGGGCTTTAACCCACTGTTGCATTTCCTATTTTCTGTTTTATCAAACTCTATTATCCTTTGTATGTGCCATGAAAAAAAAGCCTGAGGCTAACAATGTATGTAATGGTGGGATACAGATCAAAGACTGTGCCTGGTGAAATCCACATTTCAGGTAAACAACAGAGAGCCTCTGTGTGTATGTTCCACCTAAGATTTTATTTGCTAAATCTGGTGCTTGGTTTATTGTTTTCTCTGATCGGGCTTTTGTTTGTCGTGTTTTTTTATTGGCTGGGGTATAGAGAAGGAAGTAGGAAAGAGGAGTGAGATATCTGGTGTCCCATGCTCAACCTTGTGATAGTGGGTTTTTTTCCTTCTGTGGCAATGCCAGAAAAAGGCTTTAAAGTCCCTTCTGTGAATCCCTGAAACGTTCAGTCTGAACAATGTCCTCTAGGTTGTGTTTTTGCAAACTCCTACGCTGACTCTAGAGTGACTTGAGTTTGCAATCTGGGTTCTCCAGCACTGAAATGAAAGGGCCCTAGTAATTGCAAAATGAGTGAGGTGGCAATGGGGAAAGGGTTTTCACCCCCACCCCCCTGGAGAGTGGGCTTCTTGAGTGACACTGAGCCAAGGCCATGTGGGCCATGAGGGCAACGTTGCTCAGTTACAATAGCCAATCCTGTAACCACATTTCAGAGTGATTAAGGGTAGGCACCTCCCACGTCAATGTTGGTGAATGTCAACTGAACTTGAGAGGGAGGGTAACAAGGTGGGAGAAGAGGTTCAGACTACCAAGGAGGATGGCTAAATGTAATGAGTGTTAAGCTGAAGATGAAAGTTGCTCAGTCGTGTCCAACTCTTTGAGACCCCATGGACTATACAGTCCATGGAATTCTCTAGGCCAGAATACTGGAGTGGGTAGCATCTCCCTTCTCCAGGGGATCTTCCCAACCCAGGGATCAAAGCCAGGTCACCCACATTGCAGACAGATTCTTTACCAGCTGAGCCACAAGGACAGTCCAAGAATACTGGAGTGGGTAGCCTATCCCTTCTCCAGCGGATCTTGCTGACCCAGGAATCGAATCAGGGTCTCCTTCATTGCAGGAGATTCTTTATCAGCTGAGCCACCAGGGAAGCCCAATGAGTGTTAACCACATGCTAAACATTAGCGAGAAGGAAATGGCAACCCACTCCAGTGTTCTTGCCTGGAGAATCCCAGGGACGGGGGAGCCTGATGGGCTGCCGTCTATGGGGTCGCACAGAGTCGGACACGACTGAAGCGACTTAGCAGTAGCAGCAGCAAACATTAGTGAACATGAACTAATCTTGCTTAATCCTCACAATAATGCTATGAGGCAAGCATGTGTCATGATCCCAATACATATGGTGAAACTGAGGCAGAGAAGCCAACACCACTGACTTATTTGATTAAATTCTGTACTGTACGTATGAAGGATACGAACTGGTTCCAGAACACACACCTCCAAACTGTCTGTTTCTGCAACTGAAAACCCTGAGACCTCAGAGCGTGGGGAGAAGGAGGAACTGCAGGGCTGCTGACACGGGCAAGCTTCACTCACTGCACACTGTTATCCTCTCTCTCCTGTTCTGTTCACATTCACCACTAAGGGCCCTAGCAGGCTGCCCACCACCACGTCTCCTCCTGAGCCCCCCGGCAAACACAGGCAGGTGAGCCAGTCCAGGTTGAGGACATGACCAAGGGAAGTAAATGGATTGTGTATTACATATATTACATAAGGGTTGTTTTTAAGAAAGAGCAGATGAAAGGCTTCAGTTTAGAGTTTAATCCAACTAATCTAAGCTTATACTGTTCTTAGTTTAGTTAGTTAAAACTAGTCAATCCTAGGCCAGGAAATCAACCCTGAATATTCATCGGAAGGACTGATGCTGAAGCTGAAGCTCCAATACTTTGGCCACCTGATGTGAAGAACTGACTTACTGGAAAACACCCTGATGCTAGGAAAGATTGAAGCCTGGAGCAGAAAGGGACAACAGAGGATGAGATGGTTGGATGGCATCACTGACTCAATGGACATGAGTTTGAGTAAGCTCCAGGAGATGGTAAACGACAGGGAAGCCTGGCATGCTGCAGTCCATGTGGTCACAAACCCTAAGTCGAACACAACTTAGCAACTGAACAACAAAACTAAGCTCATCTTTTTCCTCTTCTTTTTCCCCAAAGCCCTCATTTCTCTCCGGCTGCCACATGTTCTGAATGCCCGGCTGAGCCCTCAGTTCTACAAACACTGGTGAACTGTTATAAGTAGGTAGTCTTCACCCTTCAGTATCCAGCAGGGAGAAAGAGGGGGTGTCCCACAACCTCTGAAATCACCCCAACTGAACAGCCAGTGAAATCAGAAAGAAAATAACTCCAGAAGGGCCGAGAGCATCATTGTTCCTTTCAAAGTAACCACATCACTTGCAAACCCGTGGGAATGTATGTTGATATGATATTATTACAGAGAGGATAAAGGACTGCACTGGAAACAGATGTGATCTGATTTCCTCTGATACCCTGAGCTGAAAACAAAGAAAATAACTGAAGATGATACACTCAGGTGAAACGTAACAGTTCAAAGTTCCAAAGAACTCCAGTTTGGAAGGAAGCCTTTGAATAATAAACCATGAATCTTACTGCAGTCATCCACAGAAGAAAAGTATGTCCCAAGGCCTGTTTGTCTAGAAAAGCATTCTATTCCTTTCTCCTTAAATCCCTCAGATGAATTTTAACTGTGCCAATGATGGCTATCATTTCTGCTGAAATTTGAAACTGCTAATGGCTTAATCCACCTCAGACTCTAATGAAGTTCTGCAATGCCATTCCTGTTTACACAGCTCAGCAGAGGCCAATGAGGACAGGAGTTGCCACCCGTGGCCCCTGGCAGCCAGCTGTGTAATGAAATGAGATCTCAGATCCAGTCTTTGTGCAAATCACCAGATTATTATAGGGATTCAAGAAGTCTAGAGGGCTTCTCTGATGGCTCAGTGGGTAAAGAATCTGCCTGAAGTCTAGATGTTCCCAGCCAAAAAAAAAAGCACCTTGCAAGTGACTACTAGACCAGGTGATTTCTCCTTTGCAGTGATTTCTCTAAAAAGAAATACTCTATTGTGGAACTGAAAACTTTCCCTTCATTTTGACTTGTTTTCTAGTGTCTGAGTAGGAACAGAGGTAGAAGGGGGTGGGCTCTGATCACCCCATCATTATCCAGCTTCAATATTTGCTTGCAAAGGGAGACGGACGCCACCTTCCAAACACGCAGATGCATGGTTTCCTTGGAGGAAATATTTCTCCTCCACCCCCTTCTGCCTCCCCACCGTCTCCCCACCCACCTCACACATCAAGTGTCCACATTTCTGTCTTTAAACCCATAAATGTTTGGTCTTTATTGTTCTTTTTTGCAAAGTGCAAGCTCTAGCGGTAAACACAAGAGGATGCCGTGTACCTTGAGGAACAATCTTGTCCCTGAGACTGCGGGCTGCGAGGCCCTTCCTGGTGGGCTTCTTGAACCCCTGAACAGGCAAACTCAGAACACACAACAGTCTTCACCACCACCACTCCCCCCACCCCACATCAATATATTTTGTCTGGGCCCCAAAGTTCAGACAGCACCTGCTCTTCTGGTGCTTTCTTCTTGAACCCTGCCTGGCTGTCCTATTTCAATAGATAATTGAAATCTTTCTTACTTTCTTCTCAATTCTCCGTGGGGAAATTCCACTTTGAAATGCTCGCTTTCCTGTCATTTTTACTTTACAGTTGAGAGGGCAGGGATGAGCAAGGAAACAGGACTCCTCTCTCCCTCTCGCTTTCTTAAAAATGACGTAGGGAGTTTTCTCCCTCCCCCCACCTCCCGTCTCTGATGCTAACCCTGATTCCTGGAGAATTGTAGTTTTCCTTTGCAAGCTTGCTGATGAGCGCGCGGGTCGGAGCAGGAGGGGCTGCCAAGCGAGAGCCCCGGAGCCGATTCTAATCTCCGATGAGCCCCAGCTGCCCGAGTCCGGGGGAGCGGTCACAAAAGCCCGGCGGAGCTGGCGCGCGTGGACAGCGGACAGCGGCGGCCACAAGCCCCGCGAGGCGCGCGGCGCGGCGGGGGCGGCTCCCCTCGGCCCGGCCTGACTTCGCTGGGGGACAACTTACTGTGTTCGCTGTGCGTCCACACTGCCAACTCCCGAGTGGGAGGGGGGAGACAGCCCAGGCTGTGTCGTGTCCAGGAGTAGAGGCAACAAAAGAGGAAGAGAGGAGAGGGGAGGCGGGGACGCAGGGAGGCAGGGAGACGCGGGCGCTACCCTCGGATGTTGATGGGGAGCCCCTCCGGGAGCAGCGGCCCTTCCTTTGGGGCCCCTCCGGCCCGCGGCTCAGACAGGTAGTTGGGAGGGAAGAACAAAGCTGCAGCCCCGGGCGGGCGGCGGTCCCGGGGCGCCCCAGGGGCGGGGAGGACCGGGGCAGGGCGCACGCCGCCGCCGCCGCCGCCACCGCGGGCTCAACTCCACCCGGCGGTGCCCGGCGCGCAGCAGCCGCACAAAGAGGCGCGGAGCCGACCAGCAGGCAGGGCCGGACCGCGGGGAGAGCGGCTCCGGGCGGGATGCGGGATGCAGAAGACCTGACACTTGAAAACTCCGGGAAATGGCTCCCGCCCCGGCACCGGAGAGGGATGCGCACCCGGGGCTGACGCTCGCCCCCGCCGGGATGCTGAGCCGCGCTCGCACCGAGGGCCCCGCGGCGCTGTCCCCGCGCTCCGCCGGCGGCTCCGGCTCGAAAAGTTTCTCCATGGTTCCTTTGTGTCGCCCGAGCGCCCGTTCGCCGGCCCCGAGCTGCCCCCGTCTTCCCGGGTAAGTGAGCGATATTCTTGGCTTCCAGCGCTGCCATCTTGAGCCGTTCTGTCCGTCCCCTCGGGCGCCCCCTCCCCAGCCCCCGGCCCCAGCCCGGGTCTCCCGCGCGGGTGTTCGGGACACTCGTGTTCCTGGGCGGGCTACGCGGCACGCGCTGCCCGGATACAAGCGAGTTCAGGATTGCCCTCACTTCGCTCGCGCCTGGCTTCGTTCCAGAGGCGGACTCCCAGCTGCTGCACTCATGTGACTCCAACATAAATAAGCAGACCTAAAAGGAAGGGCAAGGGGGGCTCGCTGCCCTGCCGGGGAGGGGCCGGGGGTATTGAGGACCCGGGCAGGGCAGGGCGCTCCCAGTCCTGTGGGCTCGGAGCCGCAGACACCGAGTGGGGCTTAATCCATCACGAGCCGGGAACTTGAACGTCTCTCTTGGAAGCAGTTGTATTTTTAGACATCCCTCCTTTCTTTTCCCCCAGCCTCCATTCCTTTGCCGCGGAAAGACCAGCACCAGGCAGTAAATTGCTAGGGCAGCCGAGCTCGAATGCTAAGTTTGCTTTCCTTCATTATGCACGAAGAAAACCTCCAAGGTGGTTCTTCCTCGCCATCTGACCTTTGTTAGTATTTCCCCGTCAGATGGAGACACGTTACTAGGGAGTTAATTACTAGCTATTAAACTAATTTTAAAGATCTTCTGTAAACGATTGTTGAAATCCATTCCAGTCTTCCTTACTTTGTACCCAGAGCCAAAACTGCCTTGTGAGGAGAAAAAACATGTGTGGATCTTCCTCCTCCAAGACGTCCAGCGTCCCCATCAGTGCCCAACAAAATGTTAGCCCTTCTCTTTTTTCTGGGAGAGCCACCTCGCCAATTGAGGCTGCCTTTGCTTCTAAAATGTCTGGCTCCCCAGTCCTTAAGACAATCACTCATCTCCAGATCATTACATTAAAGATGCTGGAGTTTGGGTATCACTTAAAAAAGCAGTCTTTGCAGTTACAACTACATAATAAATGTGCTTATTTAGGGGGAAGAATGGACAGTAAGCTACTCTAGTTTCTTTATTTTTTTTCCCCCAATCTCTGCTTACTGGTGCAGCTCCTACTTAAAAACAAAATTCAAAGGGTTTGTAAATGTATTTTCTCCACTAAGCCCTCTCTCACCTACCCAGTGTTTAACCCCATTCTAGCCCACCTCGCATTCCTGCTTACTGAAAGCCAACCAAGTTCCAAGGAGATACTGATTTGCAAGCATTGTAAATAGCTGATTGCCATTTGCTTTTCCATCAGTGGAGAAATGCTCCTGTCTTGGTATGATAGAGGGGCTCAACGGGCAAAGCTGTTCACCCAGGCACCAACTAAAAGCAAAATTCTACCTGAGCAACCCCCCATTTTCAAAGGGCAGTTTATTCTAAAACATGAATTATTTTATAAAGGATATAATCCCCAAAGGCTTGTGAGTGATATCTAAGCCTTTCAATTTCAAACAATGCCCTTAATTTTAGCATCTCTATTATAGGAGGGAACACAACCAGTGGAACAAAAAATGTGTTACTCTGGGGATCCAGCAGGACTGAAATTTTTAGAAGCTGACAGATATCCACAGAGTTGCATCGGTGCCGTTTATCTACACAGGCTTTATTATAAACCACTAAACTTCCTGTAAGATAGTCCACTGATTGTTGTCCCCCCTCCTTTCCTAAAAATGACCTCATGAGAAAAACATGGGAACAGCTCTCCCTTGGGAGATCCTACAAGCCATCATTATTATGTAGACTGCTGTACCTAGTTAATTGCCTCCTCATTTGAATATGTGGATTCTTCAGAATGTACTGTTGGCACATTAATAAGGGGTCAGAAAGCTATGATGGCAGGTCTCTCTCTTTTTTTTTTAAAGATTGGAATTTTCCCACATGAGAGAAAGATCCTGGGAGGACTGCTTATATGCCCTGATGGGCTCTAGCACATGATACCTTTAAGGGAGTTCCTCTGAGGGAGGAGAAGAGGCCAGAGAGAAGAGCGCAGTTACATAACCTGTTACCTAAAACTAAATATTCCACCCCAAGAAGCTGTCCAGATGTTGCAGGAATGAGATGAGGGAAGGGGCTATGAGAAGGATCAGCTTGCTTGAGAACAATGATGGCCTAGAGACAAGCTGGTGGAGGGATTCATGGTCGGAGTACTGAACATAGCTCTCCGGTGTTCCCCCAGCCGTGAACTCTTTATTAATTACATGAGGTAAATAAACCGTCTGCCAGGATATGACTTTTCATTTCTGTCCAGTGAAAGGACTTCCTTTTGTCTTTATGAGTCGGTAACTTTTGCGACTGTTTCAGGGACTTTGAAGGCCCCACAGACAAACAGACCCTCCTTTCAGTTAAGAGACTTGGAAGTCTGGGGCGCCCCCCCTTGGGAGACCAGGAGAGCCCGTGCCCACGAGCGCTGAGTCCCACGTTAGTTTTCACTCATGGTCAGAACTCCGTTGGCTGTCAGCCTGGAGCTTTTGAATTGAGCAGTGCTGGAATAGTACCTACAGTGTTTGGGGGATGGGGGAGAGAAGACGTCCACTCCAAGTGTGTTTAACCGTCTCGGATTAGTTACGGCAACAGCGCTTCTCGTCCCTAATCCACTGCCCGCACCCCCTGGTCTCCACGTAGGGCACTCCTGTTAGCGGGTCATGGCCCAGGGATGTGGGCTGGAGTGGGGTGGGGGCGCGCACATGTGGTGGGATCCTGGAGCCGGACTATGGCAGAGCGCGTGGGATGTTGCCGCAGCCAAGCCTACACCCTCTGACTGTCTTCCTCTGCTTTGCAGCAGGAGGAGGTGGAGGAGCGGCTAGAGGGCAGCTGGTGCCCCCCCCTCCGCCCCCCTACAGGCCTCCGGCCCCGGGTTAGCCCCTCTCCACCGCTCGCTATGATCGCCACCGGCGGCCTCCTGAGGATCTCCGCCCGGAAGCAGGACCCCCTCCGGCCCCCGGGCCAGGTCCCCAAGCGCAAGCGGAAAGCTAAGAAGAGGCGCAAGAACGACGTGGTGGTGGTGAAGGGCAAGCTGAAGCTGTGCTCCGTCTCCGGGCTCATCGCCCTCTGCGGGATCGTGGTGCTGCTGGTGGGCATCGCCCTGGCGGTGGTGGGCTACTGGCCCAAGGCCAACGGGGCCCACCGCGAGGGGGCTAAGCAGCAGCCGCCGCCGCCGCCGCCCGGGAACAGCGGCTACCGTATCCCCTCCATGACCAACAGCAGCAGCGGGGGCAGCAGAAACCGGTCCAGGACCCAGACGGGGCCTCCGGAAGGTGTCACCGCCAGTTCGGTGGGCGCGCCCAGGAGCACGCCCCCAGCGCGGTCCCCCGCCCCCTCTCCGTCGTCCTCCACGTCGGTGGGCTTCTTCTTCCGCGTCTTCTCGGGCTACCTGCACTCAGACAAGCTCAAGGTCTTCGGGCCCCTCATCATGGGCATTGGCATCTTCCTCTTCATCTGCGCCAACGCCGTGCTCCACGAGAACAGGGACAAGGAGACCAAGATCATCAACCTGCGGGATCTCTACTCCACTGTCATCGACGTGCACAGCCTCCGCGCCAAAGACCTGGCGGCCGCCGCCTCGTCCTCCGGCCCCGCCTCGGCGCCCCCCGGGGCCGCGCCGCTCAACGGCTTCCTGGGCTACGTGCAGTCGCGGGGCCTGGAGCTGAAGCCCGGAACCCGCGGCGGCGCCGCCGGGGACGCCTTCGGGGTGGCAGCGATGCTGGCCCGCGGCGCCTGGCCCCACCCCGCGGCCCGGAGCGGGGGTGGCGGGGGGACCCCAGGCGCCGCGTCCCCGCCCGACCTGGCCTCGTCCCCGCGCCGCCCGCGGGAGCCCCCGAGCCTGGCGGAGGCCGTGTACAGCATCTACCGCGAGCGCCCGGGCGTGGCTGGCCGTCGCCGGGCCGCGAGCAGCGGCAGCAGCCCGACGCCCGGCAGCCCCCCCGAAACCTGGGGGCGCCCGAGCACTGCCAGCTCCCTCGTGGGCTCGTCGCTGAGCGCCTTCGCGCTGCTGCCCCTGCCGGGGGACCGCGATGGGGACGCGGGGGCCGCGAGCCACGGCTGGCAGCGGCCGCCCGGGGAGCGCGGCGCCCGGGAGATCCCGCTCGACCTGAGCCTCGCCGACCTCCGGGGCGGTGCCCGGGGCGGCGCGCGCTGGGCGCCTCGCGAGCCGGAGGAGCCGGCGGCCGCGCGCACCGCCAGGGGGCAGGGTGGCCGCCTACCCAGGACCGGCAGGCACGCGGCCCTGCGGCGCCGCAGCACCAGCGGGCTGCCGGACTACCGGGCGGCCCAGTCCTCCGAACCCCCGCCCGCCTCGCGCAGCGCGGACCTGGACTCCAGTCTCCCGGAGCTCGCGGCCTCCCCGGAGCCCCCAGCCCGGCCGGACTCGCCGAGTTCCCAGTCTGATGACCCGTCCTGCAGCAATAAGGGCTACACCCCCCTGCGGGAGACGGGCACCTCCCTGGAGTCGATGGGGGACCTGGGGGCCGGTGGAAACCCAGACGGGGAGGCCGCCACCGCCCCAGAGTCGGAGCAGAGACCCCCGGAGGATCCCGGCCAGGAGGCCCCCGAGGCCGAGCCCTCCCATCCGGTGCAGAGGCAGTTTACAAACAAGGAGAAACTCTACTTGATTTCCCGGTCTCACGCCTCAGGGGTCGAGGACGGAGAACTGGAGAGTGCTGGCATTTAGGGAGAGAAGATAGGAGAAATGCCCGCAGGAAGTAGGGGGTTTATCCGCGGAAATCGCCCACTACCCAAAGAGCTGCGGAATGTTAGCCTTGAATTGCATTCACGAGATTCCTGTAGATAATTCCAAGCAACTTTTTTTTCAAAGCAAACTAGTCTTATAGGTCCGATGGTGATTGTATGTTCTCTGAAAACCAAATGTATTAAAAGGTCAGCAATCTAGTTCCTTAGATAAAATTCTCTTAATTTTCTTAGGATCAAAATAATATATTTTTGACAGTAACTGTGCACTTTACTCCAACTTTTTTTTTGATCTCTAATTCCCCTGACCTGTACTCTGCCGCTGGTTTTGTTCCTAGCTGCTCGTGAATGACAAGCTTTCTTCCTTCTGTGCTTTTGGGGAGCATAGAAGGGTTTGTCTCAGTTCTCTGAGAACTGATTTTACTCAGTGAAGTCAAAGCCAAAAGCATGAGTTTGAAGAGATCACAGTTCCCTGCCCCATCCCTGTCTGCTCCCACCACCCAGAGGCCTCTTTATTTTTGAAAAGGGTATTTACATTTTGCTACTAGGGTATCTCATGGAGATTAGAGGCCAGCATCGAGTGGGACTGTTACCTTCCTCAATTCACTATATCAAGTACACAATACTTTATGGAGTATTATCACACCTGTACTGAAAATAGCATTACCATGAAAAAAATCTTTTTTTAATAAAACAAGTTTCCAAACAAACAGTTAAACATAATAGTGCCTCATTTTGCCTCGGAACTAATACTTTAACACGTGTAAAGCATGGGGCAGTTCAGCTGGTAAACCTAAGATATTTTGCTATGACACTACTACTGTGATTCAGTGCCATCCTCAGTCATTTCAAGCATATTTTTAACTTAAATACAGAGTAGAATTGAACGTTTGGGAGCGTCTCTTTCACATGAAATATTAAATAAACTAACTTTGAACAATGCTTCTAGTTTACCTTCAGGATTAATCTACAGAGCACCCAGGCTTCATGTTCTTCTGCCATCCTTTGGCAATTGACTATTTGATTTTTGCTTTTAAATTCAAGATCTCGAATCCATGTCCTACAAAGGCTAGCAGGTCATGTTTTAATAATGTGGTAGGTTGTTTATGCTTGATATTATTAAAAGTCAATTAGTTAGTTTTTAAGACCAGTAGACAAACACAGTATACCAGTCTGATGTCCTCTCCCGTGGAGTGTGAGCTGAGCCTCATGTATGACTTTTTTTCAGCTTCTCAGAAACGGGTTCTCTAGCTATGGGTAGCTGAGGCTAACATTGCAGGAATTTAAAATATTAATTTTCAAGGAAAATCTTGTCAAAGATGCGGTCCTCTTGACCCCCAGGGGTGAAACAGTGGGTCCCAGAGACAGAATGCAGATTCAGGGGTGAAGCTGGACCCCAGCTTTGGGCATTTGCTGGCTGTGTAGCCATGAACAAGTCACAAATGTTGGGTTTCTGTGATCTCATCTATAAAAGGAGGATAACTAGACATACCATGGGCTTCCCCAGTGGCTCAATGGGTAAAGAATCTGCCTGCAATGCAGAAGACACAGGAGACGAGGGTTGGATCCCTGAGTTGGGAAGATGCCCTGGAAAAGGAAATGGCAAACCACTCGGTATTCTTGCCTGGAGAATCCCGTGGACAGAGGAGCCTGGTGGGCTGTAGTCCATGGGGTCGCAGAGTTGGACATGACTGAGTGACTAAAACCACCAGACATTCCACATAGAACTATGAGGGGTGAGACAAGGAGGTTATGTGGACAGAGCCTGATCGAAAGCTTGGTTCAGAGCAGTACTCAAAGACGGTCCTTACTGAGACTGTTATCATGGTAACAGTGTCTGAATGCATGCTGCAGGAGAGTGGGCCTCCCTCCCACTAAGCTCTAGAAAGCCTGGGCTCAGATCTGGAAGATTCACTTACTATCTGTGTAACCTTAGGCAAATCGCTTAATTCCTCTGGGCCTCTGGTGGATGATATAATCTCTATGATTGCCTTCAGCTCTAAAAGCCTTACTTAAATCAGGGTATTTGTTTTGTCCCGGATACAATCCTATCATATTTGCACAGACAACTTTGCCAAGTGAACATAATACTTCGTCAACTCCATTTAGTGTCACATTCTGCCATCAGTTTTTAAAGGGCCTAATTTACTCCCAGATTGAATCT
The DNA here is from genome assembly GCA_006410635.1 of Cephalophus harveyi. Classification (NCBI taxonomy): domain Eukaryota; kingdom Metazoa; phylum Chordata; class Mammalia; order Artiodactyla; family Bovidae; genus Cephalophus; species Cephalophus harveyi. Next base: position 411,345 of record SJYT01011630.1, read on the forward strand.
GCATTATGCTCATAACACACTTTAAAGCTGAGGATTAATTTGTTTGACTCTTCAATAGAGCAAAAGTGAGTTTCCGCTAGTAAGAGTGACAAACAAAACCATACCGTCAGGTAGTGTTAAATTTCAAGTCTCAATTATTTTATAGCCTCTCCTCATTTTTCTTCTCAATTATCTTGCACACTGGGTACTTCATATACTGAGAGATTCTGATGAGTTGTCTAAAAGGAAAAACATTCTAGTGCTCTAAAATGCTGTTCCTAGTCCTCAAAAAATACACTATCAGATGTTTAGCAAATAATAAACCCACAGCCACTTAGTTTGACTACATAGGGGTGGGCAGAACATTCATATCTTACAAACTTCAGAAAATTGAGTCCCACCAATTGCCTGGACTTAATGCTGATTGCCTCATGATATTAATCAGATTAAATAAAACTTCTAGCTCACATTGATCTAGATACAGTTCAGTCAGTCAGTTCAGTCGCTCAGTCGTGTCCGACTCTTTGCGACCCCATGAATCGCAGCACGCCAGGCCTCCCTGTCCATCACCATCTCTCGGAGTTCACTCAGACTCACATCCATTGAGTCAGTGATGCCATCCAGCCATCTCATCCTCGGTCGTCCCCTTCTCCTCCTGCCCCCAATCCCTCCCAGCATCAGAGTCTTTTCCAATGAGTCAACTCTTCGCATGAGGTGGCCAAAGTACTGGAGTTTCAGCTTTAGATCTAGATACAGGCCCTCTGAAATTGAGTAACTTCAGCAAATTAATTTAGCTCGGTATCAAGTCACATCTCTCTTAACTACTGAGCAATTTAAATGGAATTTTTTTTTTTTTTTGACCTGGAAATAAAGGATGAGCCCAATTTTCCAAATCTTGGGAGAAGCTAGGCTGTCATCAGACCTCAGAAGGAATCCTCTGCAGTTATGATCATAGTGGTACATGATCCTTCCTGTTCACAGGAGCAGAGATCTTCTCCAATAATGTTAAATATATACTTACTACTTTCTATGGATCAAGTTATCTTCTGCACACTCTAGACATTGATCTCAGTAACTCCCCACTCAGCCCTCACTCAGCTCTATGGAGATAGGGTTATTATTATACCCACTTTACAGAGAAAGACACAAAGCATGATGGAGTACTCACCCAGGTTACACAGCTGGTTGCACGGTGGAGCCAGGATTTACACAGTGTTGAGGATTATCTGTACATGTTGGCATATGCCAGGCTGAAGCTGGCATTTCTAGAGACCATCAAAATATTGTCTACGTTTTTAGCATCCTTTCCAGAAACCACTGTTGGGGATATCCAGGGAAGAATCAGAATGCACAGCCAGTTAAAATCTGGACTTTGCATTTAAGTCTTCAGACTGGGACAGACAAAGCTGTTTTAAAGTCAACTTTGCAGCGTTTGTTGAAGAGATCTTAGAGATGACAGAATCAGCCCCCCTCCTTTATTTATACATGAGGTCACTAAGAACTAGAAAGACAGAGTCATTTGTTCGAAGGCAAACAGCAGTGGCAGGACTAGAATGTTAAAAAGAATTGCAATAATTGGCATACGCATTGCCTCACATCCTGAATTTCTATCAGATTACTCAGCATCTCTGGGTCTCCATTTCCTTCTTCAGACAGTGGGAATAACAACTGTGCGCCCCCCTCACAGGACTGGATTAAATGAATTCACACCTGTGCAGAGGGCTTACAACCAGCTTGGAAGGTAGAGAGTATTATAGAAAGTTTTTAGAGCTTTATTTAAAATAGAATCAACTGCTAAACAGAATGATTTCATATGACCTTCCTGTTTATTAACAGAATAATGTTAGGTTTGAAATCTAGAGAGTAAGGCAACACGGCATGGTGGCTGAAAGCCTGACTTGGGGTTTGGTTCGGAACACAGGACCTGGGGTCCACATCTGTTCAATGGAAATAATCTTGGAATTAATTATTTAATTAAACTACATAAACTAACATCCGTGAAGGACTTAGAACAACTCCTGGCACAAATAAACCTTTGGTAAATGTTAACTACTGTTATTAAAGGCAAAATAGAAAAAAGTAATTAGTAGGCTAAATTTACTGCTCAGTTGTTAGGGACAACCATATAAACTTACTATACTGGAAAAAAAAATCTGTATAATTTAGACATGTTAGAAAAAAGAGAATTTAAAAAGTGAGAACGGAGGCCCCTGCAATGGCCCCCAGTAGACCATGGGATGAATGAGCACTGGGTGTGTATTCCTCACGGTCCGGCATCATAATATTTTATAAAAATCAATGACTATGCAAGCCAGCTTACTTGGCTGGTTTTCGCCACCATTATTTCGTTTCTGTTTATGGTGGGCTGGTGACATCAAAGAGGCTGAGCTAGCTCCTTCCCACCGTTCCCACCCCCCACTCCCACCCCCATGGTCCCAGTCCCTTTCTATGAGGGGAGCCAGCATGGGAGAAAATAAGGAGCCGGTGCTTGTGGATTTTCAGAACCATGTCAACAATAGTTCTTTATATACTAGTTTTTCTTGAGTCATTTTGTGTAGTTTTTAATGATGGAATTTTGAAACTTTTTAGAGAACTTAAAAAAAAAAAATCTCCTGCCAATTACATTAAATTAGAAACAAAGTATGAGTTTGCATTTTAATCAGAATAGTATTTTTGCCAAGATATAAAAATATAAATATATACAAATACATTTTACAGTCATATAAGGAACAGGATTGATCTTCGTGGAATTTGTTTTCTTTAGACTCAGGCCATTGTCTGATTGATTGATTTAGGACACAAAATCATGGGTGAATATTTAAATTTTTGAATGACAAACTCTGAAAAGCATTCTAAGGCTTTTCTCTCTTCATTTCTCTTAGGGAAATCATCTTTTAGATCCTCTCTTCAAAAAGAATGACTTCCATTTAACATTTATGAAAATTCTATGTGATTTAAGTCACCAGCTTCCTGGTAAAGAATCTGCCTGCAATGCAAGAGACCCAGGTTCCATTCCCAGTTGGGAAGATCCCCCGGAGAAGAGAATGGCAACCCACTTCAGTATTCTTGCCTGGAGAATTCCATGGACAGAGGAGCCAAGTAGGCTACAGTCCATGGGGTCTTAAAGAGTCGTACACAACTGGGCAACTAACACTTTCAGTTAAGTCACCACAAACTGGGGAGTCCATTTATACTAATAATTTTAGTCAAACAGCTGCCTGACACCTCCAAAGACCTGGGGAGCAACCTCTTCCGGTGTGCTAATTTTCTGCAGTGGCAGAAAAGCCCTGGGCTGGTGATGGGTCCCTCTGGGCAAGAACCACAGCAGGAGCTATAAATGGCCCAACACTGGGAATTTAGGTTGCATCCCTGAGCCAGGGTTCTTTGATGTTTCTAGAATCTCAGATATATTTATTCAAGTTTAAATGGGCTTCCGAAAATCCTCACCTCAGCAACAGTGCCAGCCTGGATTATAGCCCTGTATGGCAAACAGAATGTTTAGCTGAACCAGTACTAAGATAATAGTGTGTGTGTGTGTGTGTGTTTTCCTATGCTCATAATGTTACTGTCAAAAGACTAAAAAAGCTTAAGTACATCTACCTAGAGCATCATAAAGCCCATGCCCCGTCTCAGAACCTGTGTCACTTTACCTGAGCTTCTGATTCTACACTGTAGCCAAGGCCACTAAGGGCTGAGACGGTTGACTGTCAACCACAAGAGAGGAAAAAAGTGGGCAGATCCAGGTGTGGAAGAGCTGACATCCTGCAAAAAGACAGAAAAGATAAAGTTAAGCTGGGAAAGCTTTTCTGTTTCACAAACAAGCACTTAGTTATACTTGTTTACTGATTATTTGTATGTAGACAAGTGTTTTAAAATGAAACATTATGGTAACTTTTCAGTTCAGCCCAGTTGCTCAGTGGTATCCTACTCTTAAGGACCCCATGGATTGCAGCATGCCAGGCTTCCCTGTCCATCACCAACTCCCAGAGTTTACTCAAACTCATGCTCATTGAGTCGGTGATGCCATCCAACCATCTCATCCTCTGTCATCCCTTTTTCCTCCCATCTTCAATCTTTCCCAGCATCAGGGTCTTTTCCAATGAGTCAGTTCTTCGCATCAGGTGGCCAAAGTATTGGAGTTTCAGCTTCAGCACCATTCCTTCCAAAGAATATTCAGGACTGATTTCCTTTAGGATGGACTGGGTGGATCTCCTTGCAGTCCAAGGGACTCTTAAGAGTCTTCTCCAACACCACAGTTCAATTCTTCAGTGCTCACCTTTCTTTATAAGACAAGTGTTTTAAAATGAAACATTATGGTAACTTTTCAGTTCAGCCCAGTTGCTCAGTGGTATCCCACTCTTAAGGACCCCATGGATTGCAGCATGCCAGGCTTCCCTGTCCATCACCAACTCCCAGAGTTTACTCAAACTCATGCTCATTGAGTCGGTGATGCCATCCAACCATCTCATCCTCTGTCATCCCTTTTTCCTCCCATCTTCAATCTTTCCCAGCATCAGGGTCTTTTCCAATGAGTCAGTTCTTCGCATCAGGTGGCCAAAGTATTGGAGTTTCAGCTTCAGCACCATTCCTTCCAAAAAATATTCAGGACTGATTTCCTTTAGGATGGACTGGGTGGATCTCCTTGCAGTCCAAGGGACTCTTAAGAGTCTTCTCCAACACCACAGTTCAATTCTTCAGTGCTCACCTTTCTTTATAAGACAAGTGTTTTAAAATGAAACATTATGGTAACTTTTAGTCCTTAGAAATACTATTTCAGCAAATGCGTGCCTGAATATTTTCTGATATTTAAGAAATTCAAACTATGTATTATTGAAATTAATCCTCTTGATACTAGGGACTGCTAAAAGTCTAATAATGTTTAATAATGGAAGGAGAGAAACTTATCTGCATATTTATAAAGAATTGTTTTCTGATGAGAAACTCAAGTACCTTTAAACTATATCCATGCTTTCAAAGGGAGAAAGTACACAAGTTGTAACTGGTCTGTTAGGTCCATCAAAGCCAGACAGGCCCAAAAACTACTTTGTCTCAATGTCGGACTTTGGCCATTGCTTTACGTGATAATTGCCTGACTCCATTTTACATAGCTTATAACTCAAGGGAAAACAATTTCACCTGTAGGAACAAACAACTTTAGCTGAAGCTGCTGTCCTCTGGGTAACCAAATTCATTTTCAAATCAGTTCAGATTTTTAGGGCTTCTATGGTCCTCAGATAGTAAAGAATCTGCCTGAAACGCAGGAGACCTGGATTCCATCCCTGGGTCAGGAAGATCCCCTGGAGAAGGGAATGGCAACCCATTTCAGTATTCTTGCCTGGAAAATCCCATGGACAGAGGAGCCTAGGGGGCTATAGTCCATAGGTTGCAAAGAGTCTAACACACACACACACACATAGGAGGCAGGTAGGCACGGTGCAAGCTGGGAAGGCTGGAACTTATGAAGCAAACATAGTTCCAGACCACGGGGTTTGTGATTGTGTTGTTGATACAGGCACGTGACCAGTTTCAGTACAATGTAAGAAATATGAGAGCTATGACATGGACCCTGCAGTTGAATCTCAAGAAATGAAGAAAGTGTCAGCTGGTGCAAAAAGGTACAATATGTGTATCAAACAGCGGAACCAGCCTGAGCAACTGTGTGAAGGCAAAAATGCAACTGAACAAGCTAGACTGTCATAACACAACATCAAAACATATTATGTCTTTTCCAGAGAATCCCCCAAATTGCAGAGAGCGACCTGTTTCAAAAACAACAACAAAACTATCTATGTATGTATGGGATAGGTTGACAGACAGATATCTCCTTCTATAAGTAGTAGAAACATTTTGGAGATCAAGATTAAAGTGATTTGGGCATTAAAGTACTCAAAAAGTATATTCTATACCATTTGGTATTTATTAGACATTGAATTTGCTTCCCTGGTGGCTCAGATGGTAAAGAATCTGCATGCAATGCAGGAGACCTGGGTTCAATCCCTGGGTAGGGAAGATCCCCTGGAGAAGGGAATGGCTCTCTTTTTGGGGAAGGAAATAGCAACCCACTGCAGTATTCTTGCCCGGAGAATCCCATGGACTGAGGAGCCTGGTGGGCTACAGTTCATGGAGTAGCAAAGAGTCGGACATGACTTAGCAACTAAACCAAGCTCTCTTTATGAGCAAAAATTATTTTTGCTGAATCATATAATGCTTTTACAATAACCATTTATCAATCGCTTAAATGTTCAGTCCTGGATATCACTTCTCTCAGTGTGGTGGAGGGGGATAACATTGGGGTGGGGAACCCACAGCGCTATGTGTGTGTTTCCAGCAAGGTGGATAATGTCATGTCCATCACCTGCCCTGAGAACTGGGAACAGGAACTTGGGGCTATTTTATCAAGGCCACAGGGCACTTTCCAGAATCTAGACGTGACAACTGAATGTATTTCTACATTAATTTGCAACATCATCTATATCAAAGCAAAAATAATTTCTCATTGTTAAGAAAGCATCCCATTCCTATTTTTTCACACCCATGTTCATAGCAAAGCAAAAGATAACCTAGCTGTGCTGATGCAAATAAGAACAAGATAAATCTGAATATTCTTTATGAATTGGCACTAAAATGCTAAGCTTTTAAATTTCTAAGTAGCCAGTCATTTGAGGATAGTTACTGAAACCAGATTCAGCCAAAATAATGGTTTGGCACTGTATAAATGCAACCTAATACTTCATTTACACATAAAACTGCAAACTAAAAGATAGGGGAGGAAACCTACTTTTTCAATACAAATATTCTAATAAAGTAAAAAAAAAAAAAAAAACCCAGTATTATTTTATTTTCATTTCTCACATTTTGATTTCTTTGAAATCTTTTTAGTGGGTAAATGGTCAAAACAAAAGTATAAAATGTGTTCTTTTCTCTAATCCATCAAAGTAAGAATTTTGCATTACTGATCAAGTTCAACAGATATTATCAACTGCAGCATCATCGTCAGAGCCATTAAAGAAATCTTTCATACAGATATATTTATTGGTAAGAGATTTAAAATTTGAAAATACTGGGAGCTAAAATGCTATAGTTAATATGGCCTGGCAAATGATGTCAGGAAGAAAATAGAATTCTGAATAGAGCAAGAAAATTCAAAAGACTAATTTGGTGACCTAAATGCTAATCCTTCTGCTTATATAACCACACATCTCAATGTGTTTGGAGCGCGAAGTATTATTTCACTGCTTGCACATTTTATTGTACAGTTCCTTCCATTTGTATTCCTAACTTCATTTCAGCTTTATGCCTAGGAACATTTCCTGATTTATTAGTCTTGCTTGGGATTACTATCTTAGGGGAAAAAAGAATGCATTTATAATGAAAGTAATAATAATAACATATATTATAATAATTATAATAGGCTTAAAGGAACCCAAAGAATAATCTGAGTACTTTACTAATAATATAGTAATTATTTGTGCCCATTTAAAAAAATGTCTTCTCAGAGAGTAAATTGAATGATATCTTCTTAAAACATGTGCTGCCAAAACACAATTAAAATGCATGTTTGCAACATCTGCCTTTTTTAATGCCATGAATGTTGGACCCTAAAAACTTTCTTTTATTTTTATCATATATTCTAAGTCGAGATTTAGGGGTGGATGCTTTCCAAGATTTCTTTCATTATAAAGTAAATGAAAAAAGAAATTTAATAATGCTATAACTGCTTTTTTTTTTAATGCCAGCTTTGATTAAGTCAATGGCAATTAAACATAACACTTACAAATAAATTGAACAGAGAATCTGGCTAGCCTGTGAGGATGAATCATCTTCAATGGAATTACCAAATAATAGTAAAAAATTAAGTAAATAAAATGATATGAAAAGAAAAAACTTCTTTCAGGCATGATTAGGGCCATGAGTAAAAATAATCCAAGTTGATGAGTGGCAATTTTTAATGCAGCCTAATTTTAGAAAATTATTTGGTGATTGTATAAATGTGACATGCCTGAAAAATGTTAATTAAACTGGTTTTACACAATGGTTGAGATGTCTAATTATTTAGCCATGCTCCCACAGTCATTTGGAAGGAAACTGCAAGTTCCAACTCTAAAAGGCTCTTATGGATTCTAAGCCCTGGAGCTGGTGGTTGAAAGCAAAGCCTTTCTATCCCCTGAAAATGATGAGGTCCCAGAAGTGTCACAGTTGTGTTTCATTCATCTGTGATTTCATTTACGCATGTTAGGAAGAACTGCATTAACAACAATCAGGTCTAACCTTAAATGCTTTCTCTCTTGCCCAGGATCGTTCAGCATACTTAATTCATGGAAGAACGACAGTGATAAGGTATTAAACCAGGTCTCAGAATAAATAACCCAGCCATCGTATCTCTTGATTTATAAGAGTTCTGTGCAATCCATCTTCAAGGCAGAGGGAGTGGGGATGGTTGAGAAAAATGAGCCCGAGGACCTCTTAAAATCTGGGGTATTTGTACCATTATGTCCTGAAACTTATATGAATGCCTGAGGCTGATGTCTGGGTCTTGGCCTGGAATTACAGATTTGGGAATCAGGCTGCTGAAATGAAAATTAGGATTGATGGTAGAATGATCAAGTGGGAGGATTCCTGGGTCTTTGAGTAGAAGTGACAGAGGAAAGGAGAGCTCGGATGTGTTCATGTGTGCCCCTGTGGTCCTGCTCCAACATGGAGCAAGGTCATGCTTGCAACTTACTTGAGATCATGTATGCTTTACCTTGACATCTATGGACCAAAACAGCATAGCCAGAAAACCCTTGCTTCAAGCAGATAATAGTTCTTATGATATAGCTGGCAACCTTAAGAAAATCACCAAATAGCAAGACTTCATTTCTATGTCACAGAATACTGTTGCAGCCCAGGCTTAGGAGAAATGGTGCTCATATTTATAAGTAGCAAAGTAGATATGTAAGATTCCATGGCCTCTTCAGATACTGTATTTTTATTTTCCTGTCGTGTAGTGAGTATTCTCCTTACGCATCCTATAGTCACTATTATGAACCTCAGTGAAGACCTAAATGCTTTAGGAGCTCTGGGCCTTGCCAAGTGGGCTTAATGAAACTAGAAAGCAGCCCTGAAAGTAAAACAAAGCAAAGCAATGTCAATTTTACAGGCCCTAGAACTGATTGCAGACCAAATTTGCATAATTAAAATAAAATAGGAATAATTCATTGTGCAACTAACTTGCTCAGTTTGAATAGACAGGATTTTTTTTCCTCCTAGACTCTAATTAGAAAATTCAGAGATGGTCACAATAAATTGTGAAAGAGCTCATGTTTGTTCGAATGCATGCCAGTTGGGGGCATTTTTAAGGGAAGATTTGCTAGGAAGAGTATTTAAAGAATTCAGCGTGTCACACCGAGAACAGTCACTGGTGGGGATCACACACTTGACATGAACTTGCTTTTCTCTGATTTAGTCTTTCTAGAACCAGTCTATGAACTTCTCGAATTTCAAGGCAGAATATAATCCTAAGCAAAACACAGCAATGGTTAGATAGCATCACCGACTCAATGGACATGAATTTAAGCAAACTCTTTTGAAAGATAGAGGAGGACGGAGGAGCCTGGCCTGCTGCAACTTATCGACCAAACAGCAGCAAAGACACAGCGAGAGCAACACAAAGTGTATCTGATAACACTATTTCATGCACTCCATTTACACAGCATCAGTAACATTCACTTCAATTCTGGTTTTCCATAGACCACAATAAAAGGTTCAAGGCTGGGTCTAATTGGCATAAACAGAGTGGGAATTTTACCACTGTTGAAGGATAAATCATCTGATGTAGGTTAAAAACCATCTATCCGACTTTATCCTTATTGAACACCTGCATTGATCCTTGTGAAATCTTCCCTGAACTGCTTTGTGCTAGAATTGCTCTGGTGAGCAATTCCAAAACCATTTTCAACAGGAGAGTCAGTCTTTAAAATTTATCAACACCCCATTTTCAGACTGCTTCAAGTAAAATCACTTTCTCATGCTTTTATCCCTAGGTGACTCAGAGAGCTTCTCATTTGAGTTACAATTTTACATTTTTTGCACCTTGCTCCCCCTACCGTTGAGAAGATGTCTCTGCTCCCTAAAGTAAAAGTAAATGCCATGTTTCAAGGTATTCTGTGCTTTTTCTGTAAAATTAGTGCCCTGCCCGGGTGCTCTTTGGTCAAAATGTGAGGCAAGCTAGATAATAAACATTTCTATCACTACTATGTCCATCAACATCAATAAGCCCACTCTGTAATCTTTCTGAATTCTTTAATGTAGCTAGGCTCACATCCTGACCATGTGAACATTCACTGCAAGGGCCACTGCCAATTTTTCTTGATGTTACCAAAGCCGATCACATTTCCCATCACTGTCACTTTTATTTGTCCATTTATTCTACAAATATCTATCATTCATCTCGTTTTCAGACCGTGTGATTAACAGAAATATGAAAAGGATGCACTTCTTGAGCTTGGACTATCATATTCTAGAGGCAGACACTGACATGCAAACAAATAGATTTAATATGTGACAAGTGGAGTGTAGCCAGGCTGCAGTCCCACCAGGCTTCCCTGTCCATGGCATTTCCCAGCCTAGAATACTGGAGTGGGTTGCCATTTCCTCCTCCAGAGGATCTTCCCAACCGAGGGATTGGACCCAGGTCTCCCACATTACAGGCAGATTCTTTACCATCTGAGCCACCAGGGAATATACATATACATATGTGTATATATACATATAATATCCATTGTTAAGAACGTGCATTTTCAGCTCTGAGCTAAACCCCCAAATTTTGTCACCTGCAAAACTGTACCTACTTCAAAAGGTTTTTGAGGGAAATAAAGTACATAAGGTATATAAGGCCCTGTGGCCTATAGTTGGTGATCAATAAATGCCAGCTATTATGACCAACCACCTGATAGTTTCCCTGGTGGCTCAATTGGACTCCATGGACTCTATAGTGCATGGGGTCTATACAAAGAGTCGGACACGACTGAGTGACTTTCACTTTCACTATGACCGATCACCAGCAGTTGTCTGGGTTTCCTGAGATGGGCACTCTTCCCTCATCACTTTGGAACTCAAAATTCCTTCAGTTGGCTTGAGAAAGTATTTTGAGTGAGGCAAGACTCTGGTGTATCAACACCCCCAGTGGCTGCACCATGCATCTGGGGGTGGGCCTGGCCCGGCTGCTCTCCCCCAGGGTCATCAGTCTGGAACAGCGGATGTGGGGTGGAGGGGAGCAAAGGCCAAACCTCAGACCCCAGCATCTCTGCATCTGTGTAACCCCACCACACCATCCCAGGATGACGGCAGCCTCTTTACTTCCTCCTTCTGCAAATCGGTCTTTCAGCCAAGTCCTAACTCAGAATTATACAGCACAGAACATTCCAGAAAAGAAAGATCCAGCTTGACCGAGTTGACACAGTTGAGAAAACAACAGTCTATCTGCCATTGACTTGCCATTCGATACACCTCTCGGATCATATTTAACTTCCAAATAAAGACTGAAAAATATCATGCTTCTAGCTAACATAATACAATCATGCCTTATGTCACTGAAAATACCGAGCCCCTACCCCCAACATGCTGGACCTGGTGAAATGGGCTCACCTGGCCACATGTGAGACTGTTTAACCATTTGAAAAACAAAGAGCTCAACACTGAAGCCCATGCTTTGTTTAAAGATGAGAGCCTGAGTCTGCCTGGAGATCTTTCAAGGTTAAATTATTTTCAATCCACATATTCTTCTTGGTGCTGGGTCCTTGGGTTCTTGAAGTATAGGAAGAGGTCTCTGACTGTTGAGGAACAAGTCTTAACCCTTCTAACAGAACACATGCATCTCAAAGATCTGGTGCGACCTTTGTTTTTGAAGTCTTACAGCTGGGGTGAATGACAGGCCAGTACGGTAAAAACAGCCCCTGGGGAGGTTAACAGATACCTGTCTGGTGACTTCAATAGCACTCTCACCCCCAGAACTTAAGGACCTAAACCACCATGTTAATAAAAATGAAATTTTAAATCACATACACGAGCTTTTAAAAACCAAGGCACATAATACCACAGCCCGGTTTTGAAGAACAGAAGTGAACAAATGATGCATGGCTAGTGTTAACAAATGTAGATTAGGGGGTCATTCTAGGGACAAGGGCTTCCCAGGTGGAACTAGTGATTAAGAATTCGACTGCCAATGCAGGGGATGCAAGAGACGGGGGTTCGATCCCTGGGTAGGAAAGAGCCCCTAGAGAAGGAAATGGCAACCCACTCCAGTGTTCTTGCCTGGAGAATCCTATGGACAGAGGAGCCTGAAGGGCCACAGTCCATGGGGTCACAAAGAGTCAGGCATGACTGAGTGACTGGGTATGCACGAGCGCGCGCACACACACACACACACACACAAACGCATTAGAGACAAGGAAGCTGGGATATGAACCAACAGGAAGAGTTGATGAGGGGTGAAGAGGAGAGAGAAAAAAGGAAAAAAGACTTTGCAGCTTTCCAAAGGAAGTTCTTATTTGCTGTAACTATTTCTATAGCTGCTACATTTCCGCTGTGTTGTGATTATTTATAGATGTCAAAAGAGTCTTTCTCATGGGTAGGTTCCAATTAAAATCTGGCAGCAATTCATCAGGGCTGTGAAGACAGCACCGTAGCTGTTAGCGTTGTCACATAACTTGTGCAACCTGGCTCCGGTTTCCCAAATCGGCTTCTTGTTTTCAGTGAAATCTGGGGAGCCCTTCCTCTCTAAGGCTAGCGGTGAAAGGGCTTCGCTCTGGGTCTCATAATCCTGGCGGAGTCCTGCTGGAGGTTTTGACCACTGGCCCCTCTGTGGGTCAGGTTCCGTAAACAGAACGTTCTCCCCCCATATTATGTTCCTTCTTTTTTGAGCAAAGTGTATTTTCAGTGGAATGTGAATTTCCTCTCAGCTCCTCACAGTTCAATGATGCCTGGCAACATCAAAGAACCGAGGTGACAAAATGGGATGCTTTCTGAACACCAAGATGCTGGGTCCTTCAGTCTCTTTCAAGAAATAATGGTGTCAGCAACACCTCTCAGCTGACATTAGCATCATCACAAACAGCCCCGCCGAGCTGGAAAGAAAGCTGCGTTGTTAAAGCACGGGCATAGATGCCATCTGCAAACCAGAAATGCATCCAGCATTTGGAGACGTTAAGATGGCCTGTTCTTTGGTAATGATTAACTACATCTCTGGTATTTAGGAGAAGGGAACAGTGAAGAAAAAAACTGAAAATTTATCATTGCTTGGGAAGAAATAATTGTTGAAATTACAAAGAGCTGCCATATAAAATGCCATTCCACAAATATGACCCCCAAACTGTGCGACTTAGGAATGTCACAGGTGATCAATCTTTTAAGTGTGTGAACAGAAATGAAGTAACTCACATCCTGGAAAATGCTTCTTCCATGCCCATCCACAGACTGAACTCTTGTCCCTTGTCACTGGAAGTGGCTCCACCAGCTTGTCCTGGCCCCACAGAGCCCGAAGAAGTCACTGGATGTGACTGTGGGCAACAAAAACAAAGAAGGGAAGGAGGAAGGCAAGAGAGAGTCCACGTGTGATGGGGCAGTTCACATTGCTCAGCAGAGGGGCCCCGAATCCATCCACTTTGGCAGGGGAACCCGTTGTTCTGGCCAGGTGAGTTAGTCCCCATGGAGATATTAACTCACATAAGCAGACTTGAGTCAGTGTTGTCCTGACAAAGCAGGTGCTGACACCAAGAAAGAGAGAATCCATCTTAGAAAAAGAAATCCACACCTTCAACAGATCAGTGATTCTCTCCTGGGCGAGATTTGGTCTCCTTTTTGGGGACACTTGGCGAGGTCCGGGGTTCTCACCACTGGGGTGTGAGGATGCTCCTGGCATCTGGTGGACAGAGATCAGGGATGCTGCTACGATCTTACGATGCCCAGGAGAGTCCTCTCTCTGCCCCGCCTCCCCGCTCCCCACCCCACTCGACAAAGATTTAATTGTCTCAAAATGTTGATTAGTGCCCCGAACAAGAAACCCTGTGCTACATTAGATATGGCCCCAAATGTTTTGCCACTTCTTCCATCAAGAGATGGAGGGCTTCCCATGGTGGCTGGCCTGCACCAATCGCAGGCAGTGGAAGCGATGTTCATGTTCCTGAGCTGAGGTCCCAGGAGGCCTTTTAGCTTCTGCCCCTTCTCCCTGAGACCACTTGCCAGGTTATCTCAGGATATTGCCCTGAGACCATCATGGTTGGAAGAAGCCCAAGATGAAAGATCAAATAGATAGAAAGGCTGTCCTGGTTGCACCCAGACACCCCACAGCCACTGCACAGCACGGTGAGAAAGGGTAACCAGTTGTTTTACGTCCCTAGGGTCTGGCTGGTCTGCCACGCAGCTATTGGTAACTAACTGGGATGGGGGTTGCACAAAGCTTACTTTCCCCGGCGTTCTCCAAGCCACAGTCCACCAGATCTTTACCACAAACCTGCCGGAAGTGATCCTAGAGAGGACGGCAGCTAAAGCTCCTTTGCCTTCAGTGATGAAACCAAACCAATGAAATTCTGGGGGAAATACACACCACTGGTGCAGACTTTCTAACTACCACTGGGTCCTGCTCTCCCAGTTCACTCAAGTCTGCACCAGTTGGGGTATGCTGAGGGGAGAGAAGAGATAGCAAAACAATAGCATGGAATTGAGATCTCTGTTAAACCACAATGTGGTTACATCCATCCTACATTCTGCGTGTGGCTGTCTGGAAAACTCTAGAAGAGGCTGGTATTCTGTTCATACACCAGAAGAATGGGGACTGCACACCTCAGGACATCTCTGTGGTCATTCACCCCCAGGTAAACCCAACACTCAGCAGGATGCCAAGGACCAGAAGGATGCAGCGTGAAGGGGGCTGGGGCTGGAGAGGGAAGAGCCCAGCCAGCCTTCCACACTCTGTGGGCAGAGGATCACAGCCACTGATGATGCTCCCCTCTGTCCTCAGCCCACTTCTCTCCCCTGCCTGCTTCCTGAGCCATTGGGTCTGCCTGCCCCAAGTCATGCAGCCCGAGGAATCAGCTGCAGGCTTCCCACCACCCCAAGCTACCCCGAGCTCCAGACACTGTTCTCTGTGGCCAGAAGCAGGGCGTTGGGGGAGCTGTGAGTCAGGAGCTTCATCATGCCACGGGCATCTTTGGGAGCTTGGGTCTGCAGTGAAGAACGAGGAGTTCAGCTTTGGGGAGAACTCACTATGTGGAGCCTCTGCAGGGAGCAGGGTTGACCGTGGTCCGCATGGTCCTCTTGGGGCCACCCCTGCTCTCTGCTCTGGGTCTGGTGGAGGAGACCCGGGAGCCCTGGTCCTTCCCAGAGCTGAGGAGGGGGCTGGGAGAGGCGGGAAGGAGGCTCGCTGCTGTGGAGCAGGGGCAGATGGGCCACGTCTTTGAGGGAATGAGAGCTGCAGGCAAATCTCCCGACGATCCTGCCTGGCACCCGAGATCAGATGGCTTTCAGTTTCCTTAGGCTCTGGACCTTGCTGTACTGGTTACACACTGGACTTGCCTGGACCTGCTGCAGACAGTGAGACAGAAATTGCCAGGGGAGGGATCCTGGCATCAGTAGCTCCTAATGTGCAGGTATTAGTTTTTTTGTTCACTTGTTGGCGGGAAGCTACCATTCTTTCCTTCTTCTGGGCTGAGGCTCTTGCCTTCTTCAGCCCCTGGACAGCTCACCATGGGCTCCACCCTCAAGTTAGCGCCAAAGAAACTCACAAGCGTCGGCGCCCTCTGGTGTCAGTCATGACACTGTTCGGTTCTGAAGAAAAACTCTGTGCACTCATTGAAGAAAAATTAGAAGATAAAGATACACAGAAGGAAAAAAAAATACACAAATAACCTGCATTGCTGAATGTTAATGATGTATATATATATTCACATAATTTTTTGATACATTTTCTTCTTTAGAAAAATGGAACTAGTTATATTGTCTTGTTAACCTTTTACTTAATAAACTATGAATGCATTTTGAGGCAAATAAATTTACCATTCTATACCATTTTAATTCCTCATACAATGGAACGGTATTTCAAGGCACTAAAACGATGTGACATTTACTGAGCGCACAGTGTGTGCCAGGAACTATGGGATGTACTTGACATCACTAATCTCATTTTGTATTTACAGCACCCCTATAAAGGAGGGATCATAATTATTCTCATTCTATACAGGAAGGTATTGATGTCACAGAGGATTGATGATTTTTCCAAGTGGTGGAACCAGAATCAGACATAAACATTTCACTCTATTGCCATTGTTATTTGTTGTTTCCTTTGGGGATCATACATTGTACTGTGTAACACAAACATACACAAACACACACACACGTGTGGTCATGGGTCATTCCTTACTCCTTATGCTAGGACCCTGTATGAGTTCCCAGATTAAGGGGTATGCATTTTAATGATCTATCACAAAACTTTTCTCCACAGATCGCCAAAGATATTTTCTCCGTGTTTGCTTACACTGCTTGAACAAGCGTGTTTGTTTTAATCTATTCCGAATTCAGCAGGACTTTAGCAAACCAACCTGCCCCACCCAATCCCCACCTCATATCTGGTCTGCTATAGAATTGGATGTTGTAAGTCCAATAAATGGCAGTTACTATTATCAGAGATTCAGAAACCACAGCTTCTCTATCACGTGATGGCATGGAATCCAGTCCTGGTGTGTTGAGAGATTCATACATCATAGTCAAAAAAACTGACAAACATAACTGATTGCTGCTGGTTACGCAGGGTTTTGAATCAGCATTTTTAAAACTGGAATTAGGTCTACATAATGTAAACGTGTTTCGACGCAGCTGCCATTTCAGATTCAGATGATGGAACGTGGTCCAGAGAAAGGAGCACACAGGTTACATTTGTTCAACAGTGTTGGGCTAAGGCCGCTTGCGATGCTATTTCCTGGGGCAGGAGTCCGCTGCCAGTTCACATCAGAACACGCAGAGAGCATGACGGGGCAATGACCTTTCTGACTGTTCAAGATTCTTCCTTCCTCTCCTCCCCTCCCTTTTCTCCTCCTGCTAGCTGACAAAATTACACCTACATCTTCAGCTGAAACTCCAAAGGAGCACAGACAATTTAGCAAAGAGGTTCAAGAATCACTGACCCTCCAATATCAGAAATTTCCAAGACAGAAAAGAACAGGCCTTTTCAGTAGGAACTAGAATGGTCTGTAGCATTTCCTAGGTGCTAGAATAAGCAATCCATTTGATGTCCTCATAATAAGAAGTGCCCTTCTCTCACTCCCCTCAGATGTGAATTATTAAAGTCTCTTATTGTTCCTCTGTAAGTCCTGTATATAATGCAGAACTCATCTGGATAAAAAGGGGAGAAAGAAGCTGGAAGCAGCAAAAACAATAATAATAATGCATCTGGAGCTTACAACTTCCACCAACAGTAAAATCATTTCTTGCACTTTTGTATGACAATGTTTTTCCCCATTTCATTTCCATCTTGGGCACAAGGTAATTACCCTTCAGAGATACCTCGGGAGCGGCTATGAGAATGTCCGATAATTTTTAGTGTATTTGCCTCTCCATATTCTTTCCGACGCTTTCTCACCCACACCTGCCATGAAACCTCGGCCGAGGATGGCTTCATCAAATATTAAATACCGTTTTCGGCCTTCACCAAGTGTTGGTCCTACACAAAACCCTTTATGGTGGGGGCATCCAGGAGGGCAGCCCGACTCTTTCTGAGCCACAGAGGGCTCCTTGCGAAAGTCACCCTGTCGATGTTCTGCCGGTCCCCCGTGAGCTCTGCCTGCAGCCTGTCCAATCTGAACAGTTGCTACAATCGCATCTCTAATAAGGGTTTCCACGGAAACTCGAGACAATATATTTGTGGATTAGAGACAATCTTCAAGGCTTATAAAACTTGTCCACCAGTCAACAGTAATTCAAAATGAGAGGAAAAAGGAGGGAGCGTGTGTCATAGCCTTCTATTCCTTTCCCCCAGATCCATTCCTTTGCTTTGATGGGCATAATGGAGATGCAAGATTTTAACCTATTTTACATTCACTTCGGAAGTTTCCCCTTCTATAATTTTTAAATTGCCTTGAAAAATCTCAGGGATCATTGGTTTCTCTATTAGTGCCACCTGCTGGTCTGGATATTCTGGTTCTGGTTTGTAAGCTTCCATACACTGAAGAAAACTCAGACTTTTCTAAGTTACAGATTTTTAAAGTAATTAAAAAAAAATCTTCGCCCAGAGATTTTGTTAAAAGAATTTTACTTCACAGGCACTTGATATTTGTCATATTTCCATTTTACTTAACTCCAAAAGCAATAATTACCAGTCATTCATATGTCTATTCATGTCTATGTTATACTACTTTGTATTGTATATTATTATAATGTATTAAGGCTGACAGGTTGACTTTTTACTTCCATGATATTTTGGAAAGTTAATGTTACTGTGTAATTATATAATCTCTAAGAAGTGAAGAAGTGAAGTGAAGTGAAGTCGCTCAGTCGTGTCCAACTCTTTGCAACCCCATGGACTATAGCCTATCAGGCTCCTCCATCCATGGGATTCTCCAGGCAAGAATACTGGAGTGGGTTACCATTTCCTTCTCCAGGGGATCTTCCCGATCCAGGGATCGAACCCGGGTCTCCCGCATTGGAGGCAGACGCTTTAACCTCTGAGCCACCAGGGAAGCAAGTGTCAAATCTACAGGATAAAAAATTTTGATTATATGGACATTTCATATGCGACTTAGATGAACTCTCCTCAACGTGAGAAAATAAGTTACATTTAATTCAGACACAATTAAACAGGTGGATTTTGAACTGGTGAGTCTTGTTTTCAAGTATTTAGCCATAGAGATACTTACAAGTAGGATATGCATATTAATCATACATAGTCATCAATGGGGCTTCCCTGGTAGCTTGGTGGTAACAAATCCGCCTGCCAATGCAGGAAACTCAAATTCGATCCCTGAATCGGGAAGATTCCCTGGCGAAGGAAATGGCAACCCACTCCAGTATTCTTGCCTGGGAAATCGCATGGACAGAGGAGCCTGGCGGGCTACAGTCCACGGGGACACAGAAGAGTCAGACATGACTTAGCGACTAAACAACAACAACACAGTTATCAGCAATTCTTTCCCTTGGTTGTCTGTAGTCTATAACGGCGGCTTTCCCATATTTCAAATGTTCATGACTTTTAAGTACTGTATCGTTTCAAGTACATTCCTCCCCACTAAGTGAAATCCAGGTGGCCTTCCCACAAAGGGCGTCTCCCTGCCTCTGCACTTGCTGCCCAGCCCTGCGAGACGCCCAGTGGTCTGCCAGCTTCGCTTTGGCACGTGTACCAGCCCCATGGTAAGCCGAGCCCTGGCACATGCCCTCCAGCTTCCCTGCTCACTGCTGAGATATAATTTATGTCGACTCAGCTCTTCACCAATTGCCATCTGTCAGCTCTGCCCTCTCTCCTCCCTTACCTCCTCCCTTCACTGCATTTGGCTGAACTGGCAGAAGCGCGGGATCTGGCTGGGCGCAAAGGCTCTCCATCAGTAGTGAAGATCCCATTTTAAATTAACACCTCATTCGTGAACTGCCTTCCTTCAGTCTTAACGATAGCAATATTGTCATCCGGCCTCTCAGCGTCCTCCGCTACCCAGGAAACAGAGTGTCAGTGCCTACTGACCTCTCTGCCTTCTGGGACCTGACTGAGATGCACTTTGCATCCGTATCTTCAGAACAATCCGTCTCTGTTGGTGTCCTGTGATCTTGCTTTATGCTTCCAGAAGCCTGTTATTTGGATCATTCACAGTGATGGCACCCAGATGCCTGCTGCTTCTTGTCCCTGGAGCACAGATCAGTTTTGCTGAGGATTTCTGCCCCAAAGGGACTGCCACCATAGTCTTTACATAGATCTGAACAAATCTTTCTATAGCCGTGGAATATGTTAGTCGCTCAGTCGTGTCTGTCTCTTTGCTACTCCATGGACTGTAGCCCGCCAGGATCCTCTGTCCATGGGATTCTCCAGGCAAGGATTCTGGAGTGGGTTGCTATTCCCTTCTTCAGGGGATCTTTCCGACCCAAGGATAAAATCTGGGTCTCGTGCATGGCAGGCAGATTCTTTACTGTCTGAGCCACTAGGGAAGCCCACTGGAATACAGGGGAAGTTATTTAATGCTAATTAAAAAGCAGACAAACATCATTTAATTAATAAGAATATAAAGCATGATGAAAAGCTATAAATCTCATCTAAAATTAAGCATAAGTTAAAAAAAAACTTAAATGTTTTTAGAGGTGCTTTCCCTAGGCCAAGATTTCTCAACCTCAACACTATTGATATTTTGGGGCCAAATAATTCTGCTGGAGGCAGGGCACACACTGTGCATTGTGGGAAGTTTAGCAGCATCCCTGAATGCCAGGAATACTTCTGTCTTCTGTGTGTGACAAGAAGATCTCTAGACATTGCCATGAGTCCCTTGAGGGGCACGCCTAATTCCCTGTTGAGAATCATAGCCATTACACATGGACATTAATGAAAGAAAACACTAAGATACATGCCAGAAATCCAGGTGAGTTTACTTAGGTTGCAAATAACCTCCCTGTAAGAGAAATGTCAAAGCAATTGACACATGACACAAAAACTTAGACCTCAGAACTGGACAGGAAGATGAAAATATTTCTTCCAACAATGGAGAGCCAAGATATAACTCACCATCATGGACTCTGGACATTCTCCCAGCAAAGTTTGGGGCGTGAACACAGAACTCATCAGGCATATCTTCTAACAGATATGTCTCCAAGTACCCTGTTCTTATTTATAGGAAATCAGGAACCGAGGGAAACTGGTCATGGGTCACTGTTGGTAGCTAACTGCTATCGGAACCACTGATCTTCTGGGCAGATTCTAAGAGTCAGAAGGAGGGACAGCGTCTCCAGTGGGCTGTGCTGCCACGCTCAGTGACCTCCTGACCGCCTGCCCCCTGGCTGGGCAGGCCCTTCCTCCATAGTCTCAGCCAGCACCCCCTGCCTTAATCACCCCATCTCCATCTCCACCTCTTCTCTTCTGCCTCCCTGTCCCACTTTGAAGGACCCTTGTGATTACACTGGGTTTACCAGGATAATCCAGCATAATCTTCCTTTCTTACCATCATCTGACCAGAAACTTTAATTCCATCTGCCACCTTAATTCCCCTTTTCCATGTAGTCTAACATATTCGCAGTTTCTAAGGATCAGAATGTGGGTATCCATCTTTTGGGGGCCATTATCCTGCCTACCCAGGTGGCTCGGTGGTAAAGAACCTGCCTGCCAATGCAGAAGATTGAGGAGACACGGGTTCGCTCCCTGGATCAGGAAAATCCCCTGGAGCAGGAAATGGCAACCCACTCCAGTATTCTAGCCTGGGAAAGCCCATGAACAGAGGAGCCTGGCAGGCAACAGTCCAGGGCATCTCAAAGAGTTGGGACAGGACTGAAGTGACTGATCACACACACACATCCTGCCTACCATGTGCTAGGCTTAGCTGCTCAGTCATGCCCGACTCTTTGTGACCCCATAGTCTATATAGCCTGCCAGGCTCCTCTGTCCATGGGGATTCTCCAGGCAAGAATACTGGAGTGGTTTGCCATGCCCTCTTCCAGGGGATCTTCCCAACCCAAGACTCACAGATGCCTGCTCAAGTCAGTGGACAGAAGTTTTGAGAAGTGGGATATTTGCAGAGTCTCAATGTCTCTCCAAAAGAGGTTTATTAACTACAAAGAGATAAATGATAACTTCGCACTGGAGAATCGCAGATGACACCACCTTTACCAAGTGATCAAGGGCAACATCACCACCAGTGTAAGACCCGGCAGCATGATGTGCCCTTGTTATAGTACACTGAGATAAGTACATCACTCCTGCAGTGTTTGCTAAAAATATATAGACTCAATCTAAAGAGAAAACACCCAATAAACCTAAATCGAGGGACCATCTGCAAAAGTCAGTATCTTCAAGTGTCAATGTTATCAAAGACCAAGACGGAGGAGTTCTCGCAGACTGGGGAGGCTCAGGCAACATGACAATTATAAAAATATGAGGTGGAATCCTGGAACAGGAAAAGAACATCACTGATAAGGTCTGGTGGCATCCAAATGACGCCTGCCGTTTAGTGGACAACAATGTGCAAATGTGAATTCTTAGTTTTGGCGATTAGACTCTGTTTTCCACACAATGTGAACAGTAGAAGCAGCACTGCAAGAGGTATGCAGGCTCCCTCTGTGTTGTTCTCTAAACTTTTCTGTGAATCTAAAATGATTTCAAAATCAAATTTAAAAGACAAAAAAAAAAAAAAAAAAAAGGGTGCCAAAAGATCTAGTGGGGAAGGATGACTATATGCCTGGAGAGAAGGAGAATTTCCAGAAAGACACAGAAACTATGTTAAAGAAAAAGAAGAAGAAGAACCTAGTGGAAATGTCAGAACCAAAGATATGGATACCTGGGTCTTAGGCAGCAGAAATCCTGATCTGATTGCCATGAGGCAGGGTGCAGGCAGTTGGAGGGGTGTCTGTGTGTGTGATTTCCCATGTAATGTGAATTGCAGCCAAAGATAGGAACCCCTGGGCCAGCCTAGTCAAATTATTAATAGTATTAAAATATGAGAAAACTGTGGGCTTCCCAGGTGGCGCTAGTGGTAAAGAACCTGCTTGCCAACGCAGGAGACATAAGAGACCTAGGTTCAATCCCCGGGTCGGGCAGATCCCCCAGAGGAGGGCATGGCAATCCACTCCAGTATTCTTGCCTGGAGAATCCCATGGACAGAGGAGCCTGGCAGGCTACAGTCCATAGGGTCACAGAGTTGGACACTGGAGTGACTTAGCACACGTGCACACATGAGGAAACTATATACTGCATGTCACGGGTCCCAGGACAGCTGGAGTAACTTATGAGCATCACTCACATTTCACTGCACAACACGGGACGGGACAGTGTTAGCTATTTTGCATACATCTTCTCCTATGGTCCTGATGACAAATCCAAGAGCTGAGTATCTTAGACTGCTGAGAGAATTTGAGGCTTAGAGATTTTTTACCCCAAGAGATAATTCACCCCAACATCACACGGCCAGGAAACAGCTGTCATCCAAACCCAGTTAAGTTCTGACACATCCTATTCTGAATCTTGTCTTTCTTTTCATTGAAATAGGAGATAAATGATAGCTCTCCCTCTCTCTACCGTAGAACATGTCTGAATGTAAATGATAATGCCCCCAAAAGGACCTTGAAAGACATGATATAAATTGTTTTTTCCATTGTTATCACCAGTGGAGGTAGTTTTAACGAAAAGAAAGTTCTCTAGTATAAATGGGGTATTTGAAAAATTACCATGTGGGGTTTCCTGAATCTCTTTTCTACATTACAACAGTATTGAATATATGAAAATATCATTTCCCCCAATTCCTGTCAATTGGCCTATTTGACTTTATTTTTTTTTAAAGACAAATGGGCTTTTGCTTTTCATGTATTTCAGACTTGTTCCCTTTTTGGTGCCTCTGATCCTGGGACCAGGTGAAGCTGTTTTAAGTGGTTATGGTCTGCACCACGCAAAGCTGCTGATAATTCACCCAGTTGTGAGAAAGCACATCCCTCCACAGCCGGCTGGTAGTTCTAGTTCAATGAACACAAAGGTCAATTTTATTACCAACGTTTCTGCATGTATTTCAGCCATTGGACACCAAAAGGCGAAGGAAAAAAGCCCCTCCGCTCAGTTCAGGAACAAACCTTCCCCTGCACTGGGCCCTAGAGGGCAGCCCTGGGCCGTCACTGGGAGCCCGGAGCGGCCCAGGAGCAGGGTGTCCACCGCCCCACCCTCCGCTTCTTTGGGCAGAACCATCTCTCATGGGGCAACCCAGAGCTGTGGGAAAGTTTCTGCTGACTGAAGCAAAGATGCTGATTCAGAATTTTAAATAAGAGATAGCCTTAATGAAATAAAGAGTCTAAGTTTCTAGAACGAGTCAGCAAAAATTTTGTGAAAGCCCAGAAAGTAAATACTGTAGGCTTATCGGGCCCTGGGGTGTCCGTCTCAGTGACTCAGCTTCACCAAGCAACAAACCAGGACCCTTAGACAAACAAATGTAAACAAATGGGCATGGCTGGGTGCCAATAAAACTTTATTTACAAAAACAGGGGAAAGGTTGGATCTAGTTTGCTGGCTGCAGTTAAGCAATGCCTGTTCTAGAACACTAGCAGAATGTCTAAATTAAGATACCTAGGAACTGTTAACTCAGTGATTCATACTGTACATTCCTACCTAGAGTACAAACACAGTCCCCATACTCAAGTGCTAGAATTCATACATGTGAAGGACAAGAGATTGGTTTATATATTTAATTTCACGCTAGATACCAGTGCTAATCATTCCTAAATGGAGAACTGCAGACAGAGTCTGAGTGTGTCTGTCAGTAGGACGTGAACCATCTTCGTTGGCACCTAATACATTCTACATGGAGAACAGCTAGGATCTGCTTTTGTGAAATGTAATAAGGTTCAAAGAACTATATTCTGATGCCTGTACATAATAATACATCTGGGAAAAAAGCTAGATTGTAGAATCAATAGCAGTCAGATGGTCCTGCAACATGGTATTCCTGGGAGACTAAAAACAAAAAAAAAGTAAAATATACAGAAGACTAAGTTCATAGCAGTTTTTTAAACCACACAATCTGAATTTCAAAATGTAGCTATGCTTATTGATTTTTACAAAATAACTATGCCATATAACGCTGCATTTTAACAACAAGCCCTGGTGATTGATTCTCCCTCTGCGTTGAAATGATGGCTACTTGAATCAAATAGTAACTAACAGCCAGTAGATGGCATCTAACTGCTAGAGCAAGGTTCTAGACTTATACCTATTTTTAACATCAGATTTTCTGATTTATGAGGGCTTACCTCCTGAATATTCATTGGAAGGACTGATGCTGAAGCTCCAATAATTTGGCCACCTGATGCAAAGAGCCAATTCATTGGAAAGGACCCTGATGCTGGAGCTGGGAAAGATTGAAAGTAAAAGGAGGAGGCAGTAGAGGATGAGATTTTTAGATAGTATCACTGACTCAATGGAGACAAATTTGAGCAAACTATGGGAGACAGAGGAGGACAGAGGAGCCTGTCGTGCTACTACTGTCTGTGGGGTTGCAAAGTCAGACACAACCTAGCGACTGAGCAACAACCCTCCGATGGTTTTATATTGAATCATTTTAATTTTGAGCTCTGCTCATCACAGTTGAGTTTTTAAATCCCCATCCAATAAATTTACTTAAAGAGCTACAGGAAACAAAAAAAATTTTTTCCCTTAATTTGAACCTGATATTTCCAACTGCATTTCCACATAAGAAGCAGATGAAATGTTCTGAATTTTAAAAAGAGATAATTTAAAGACACGAAACACTGCACACAGGCATTTCAAACACACTTAGTTCTTTATGATTGAATAAAGCCGAGTTGCTAATTGCTGGATCAAGCCCAAAAGATATAATGAGTGTAACACCAAACACCCTCCACTTGGATAAGTTCCATAGGAGTCAATTGAGTTTAAAAGTTTCACAAATAATTAAATTACTGACTAGGATAGAGCAGAAGGAAAAAGCCAATAGCTTGAATTCTGTTCCTTAGAGCTCAATTTGCTTTTCAGCCGACTGTGTTTAGCTATCTGCAATTGTAACAAACTAAAATCATTAAAGACCCATATATTTTCTTATGCAGCCTGAACAGAACTTCAGTGGACTTTCCCACACAGAGAAATTACAATACTTTTTAAAAGGAGGCAGGGTTTACAAGTCTCAATTCTTTTTTTTTTAATTTTTTGCCCTTGTCATGCATATTGAAGTCAATATCTGAGATTATAAATAATTTGGGGCAAAGAATAAACAGAATGTTTCTTAGGATGCGCTTTCTAGGTTGTGACCCACGTATTTTGGTGTTGGAGTTTGAGTTAGATTGATTACAGAAATAAAACAGCTTTCTTGGAAATGGGAAGGACAGAGGTCTATGGGGGGAAAAGAATAATCTAATCAGAGACTTGTTTCTTACTTTAATCATGAGCCATAAAAACTGCCAACTCCCATGTCATGCTGCAGTAAAGGTTACATCAGCACTTCATACAATATTTATGGTGTAAAAGAAGCCCCACAGTCCGACTCTGACATGACATTAATCTTCCTGCTCTCTCATCTCTTATCCCCCTCCCCGCCACACACACACACCCCTCCTCTCAGCTAAATGCGTTCTCTGGTGCCATTCTGATCATGCAGATAACTGCCTGTAGAATATGGCTATAACAAGCATGCTCGACCACAAAACGAATACAGAATCCCATTGGATCCTAGGAAGATACATTTTAAATGCCTTTCAAGTAGGGAGACCAATTATCCTACTTTGTCCCAGACTGAGGGGTTTCCCAGAGGTTGAACTTTTGCACTAAGATTAGTCAAATCCTGGACAAACCTTGATGAGTTGCTGACCCCACTGTTAAGAGGCTATGACTTTAGGACAGGAAGGTTTCATTCAAAAATATTTCTTACGGTCTAGTCAGGGAGCCCAGTCTGGTGCTCTGTGATGACCAGGAGAGAGGGAGGGGGTGGATGTATAATTATGGCTGATTCACATTGTTGTATGGCAGAAACCAACACAACACTGTAAAAAGTTAAAAACAAAAAAAAGAAAGCGTGGGCAAAACATGGCAGGGGCTCTACTGCTTGAAGCTGCCGCTACTGAGACCAGGGTCAGGGTGTCGCGCCCAGAAGAGCCAGGAGCCCCTCTGTGGTGCCAGACTTCCTCCTTCAGCTCCACGCCGTAGGCTTGTAGGTTTAGGGAGGGTGGAACAGGGCCTAGAGAGGGAATGATTCAAGGAATTCAATAGCTACTTGGAACAGCATCGCGAATCGTAGCCCCTGCTGGCACTCTTTTTCTCTGGTATTGCCCATTCTGTGATGCTCATTGAAAACACATTTATACGCCAAAGAATAAATGAAAGCAGCGGAAAAGGAGCTCAGTCATGAGGATTCAATCAACATAATTATCAGGCTTCTGCACCAAGCTGCTCTGGAGGTTCAAGGACCATCAGGTGGGATTCCAAACCTCTGCTGCCTGTGACAGTTTCACCAACAGCTCCCTCCAGAATTTGGGGTAAACAAGGGATTTATAAAGTTACTGAAATGGGGCACAGGGCTCTATCATCACCTTAATTCCAATCCTCGGGGCACAATGATTGATCAATTGAATCCATCAAAGTTATTATACACTGAAAGGTCCAAGCTAGCATAGATCCATTTATTGTGGGGCCACATAAAATGACTTGTTATAACAAATCCCTCTTTGACTGAGGCATCCTCACCTCCACCCTCAGCCTGGCTGACATGCTAGGGATCCCGTTCTGCATTCTTACGCCCCCTTACCTTTCATCCGCCACTCGCCACCCTCAACATCAGCATCCACTCGGGGAATTCTCAGTCAAGCCTGATTGCTTCTCGGGACGTTCTCACGGCAGCTTTAGGCATCTCTGTTTGTCTCCAGAAGCTGGATTTGTGGCGAGCCAGCCCTGTGCTGCAGTCTGCACACTCGTGTAGGGTCCCTGCCAGAGTGGTCTGGATGGCACATATAAGCAGCAGGTCCTGGCGCCCAGAAATAGGTCCTGTGCATGTGGCCTGCACACCGAGTCCTGTCTGATTGTTTGTGACCCCATGGACTTAGCCCGCCCGGCTCCTCTGTCCATTGGACTTTCCAGGCAAGAAAATTGGAATGGCTTGCCATTCCCTTCTCCAGGGGACGTTCCCTACCCAGGGATTGAACCCGTGTCTCTTGTGTCTCCTGCACTGGCAGGTGGATTCTTTTTCCACTGGAAACCCCAGACAGATTCTTCCTATATGCAAACGTGAGCAATGGGGACCTAGAACCGGCCTCTAGGTTCCCATAAGACAACTCCAACCAAGAAGCTAGCATTTTTTAAAAGTAGACAGGAAAAGGTACAACTTTTCTTTCCTAAGAAAGCCCTTAGGAAAAATGCCTCCTAATCCTTCTGAAGTTTCTACCAGCAGCAGGTCAATAGTGGCTTCTTAAAAAGCTTAAGTAGCTTAAGAAAACACTCTCCTAGAAAGGTAATATGAGTAGCAACTTATTACGTGTACTTATTCCCGAGTTCAACAGGCAGGTGGAACTGATGGCTTCATCCTGACTTTGGGTCCATACGAGGAGGTATGTTATAAACCGTCGCAGGGAACTGCCTGCCAGGGTTTTAGCGACAAAGGCATAAGTGACCACCTACCTGACAAGCTTATCAAAGGCCGTTCCTATCCCTTCTCCTTCGCTTTCCTTCCACGTAACAGGCACAGATGAAACCCCGGGTAATGATTAGTCAGATCCACTTGACCTGCCCTTACTAATCAAGGTCCTTTGCATCGTAGCTGCAAAAATCTCGCACATCCTCGCAGCTGCATGGAGACTTAAAATGAGCTGGTTGCCCGAGTTGTTTTCCAGGAACTTAGATCAGCTGCGTCTAGTTGGAAGCCAGCTGGTTTAAGACTGGATGGGACCCGCGGCCCTCCCAACTGGGCATGCGCGAGTGTCCCGTGACCTTTGACCTCTTGAGCACCCGACTCCCTATTTTGAACACGTGGAACTGTGGCTGAGCTGCGCCTGCGCAGAATGAGGTGGATGCACCTGTTTCTCATCACCTTTCCCCCTCTCCCCAAGCTCCTCGTACCTGGGTCGCCAGCTCATCCCATAAATATCCCCACTCCCCTACCTCTAGGAGAACACATCGAAGACTTTCTTCTCCGGTCTTTGGTGTTAGGCTGCTTTGTGCATAAGCTTTCCTTCTGTTGCTAACTTTGGGGGTTCAGTGGTTTGGTTCACTGGGCGTGGAAGCATAAACGAACCTGGTTCGGTAGTGGGGTGACCCCTGGTCTGGACTTTCTAGTCTATGCTGTCATAGAGACTTCAAACAAACTCACTGTCTAGCTGACTCTACTTAGCCAAGTCCTCAGAGTGCGGGAAGTGTTTTATAAATGACTCGTAATACTTACCATTTTCAACAGAGACAAGTTTTGTATAGACCTAGGTACCTGGGGAAAAAAACT
Source organism: Cephalophus harveyi (assembly GCA_006410635.1). Lineage (NCBI taxonomy): Eukaryota > Metazoa > Chordata > Mammalia > Artiodactyla > Bovidae > Cephalophus > Cephalophus harveyi. The sequence continues at coordinate 440,444 of SJYT01011630.1, forward strand.
TGGCTTTCCCGGGTGTCTCGGCAGTAAAGAATTTGCCAACAATGCAGGAGCCGCAGGAGACATGGGTTTGATCTCTAGGTTGGGAAGATCCCCTGGCGAAGGAAATGGCAACCCACTCCAGTATTCTTGCCTGGAAAATCCCATGAACAGAGGCTCCTGGTGGGCTGCAGTCCATGGGGTCACAAAGAGTCCCACACAACTTAGCAGACTAAGCAACAACCTGCAGAATAAAAGAACTTGCAACCTAGTAATTTTAAAACCAATCTACCAAGCTTTTTAATGTGGGAGGAAGCCGCTGTCGTTCTCTTTTTCTTTAGGAAAAGTCGTTTCATAAGGAAGTAGCTAAAGGACTAGGAACTTAGGCTCAAAATCAGACTATTGGAGTTCCAAACCCTTGCTTTCCAATTTGATTGTGTGTGTGACCCAGCGCTCCTTAAAATTTATTTGTTAAAGATGTAAGTGATTCCTACAACGAGGGGGGTTTGGGTGTGAGTCAATGTGTGCCTAGAACTCTACTTGGCACCTAGCAAATTTTTGTTGTAATAATTGAAGCGACCCTTTCTGAATCTGGGTGGGGATTTTTGCTAAGACAACAAAGAAAATTTTCCTTATTCCCAAGGGAAGGGAAAATGAAGCAGCAGTAACTGCCATCAGCTGTGCTCAATAGGAAAGGCTTCTGTGAACATGTTCCCTGTACAGGCGAAGAGTCCAAAGTATCAAGTAGACCTCCAGCGTACCTCTTTCATCTCACCCAAGCTACTTCTGGAGACATCAGAAATAAAACCTATGGTGATTTCACCAAGACGGGGAAGGGGGCAGCGGGGAATAACCAATTCCTGCTTTATGGGGCAGGCAGTTATTTAGGGAGAACAAATGTGCCGCTCCAGGTTCACCTGGTGAGCCATGAACCCGAGCATGGCTTTAGGTATTCACTCAACATAGTAAGCAGCCCTCGGAAGGGACAACTGGAGTCACTGCCCTGGCCAGAAAGGACCTTCTGCTTTGGCACAACCGTTCAGTCTTGAGAGCCGCAGCTGTCACAAGAGGTGGCTCAAAGCTGGAGTTGCTCTGGTTTCTGCTTTCTCCATGGGTTGGAGGCTGTGCCAGGCAGCTGGACCCCGTGGTTTCCCGAGGAGGAGGAGAGAAGGCACAAGAGACACCCCCGCCCCCTGCTGCCCCCGTCAGTAGTATCCCCAGACTCTTCCCTGGAACACTGAGCAGCCTTCTCCCCGTAAGAACATATTTTCCTTTTCCTCCAAAGTGAATATCACATCAGGGTGTGACCACTGAACAGTATTCAAGCAGAGTTATTTCAGATCATTTTAATGATCAGACTATAGATGGACACGTATAGATGTGACAGAAATGGCAGTTTGGTGTCGGGGATGTCAGCTCCCCGCCCAGTGTCCACTGTCCTTCTACAGACACCTCTACATAACCACTCAGCTGGGAAAGGACCCAGCCCATCAGGTCAGATTAAGACTTTTCTTTGGGAAAGTCCTTCTACTGTAGGCTAGCTCTGCCCCAGGGCCAAAGAGCCCAGGTGTAAGACACACACACAAGGAGAAGCATTAAGTACCTGGAGGCTGCCCTGTTTTTCCTCCTTCCTGGGAGACAAAGGAAACAGAGACTCAGCGGGCACCAGGGACCTGGAAAGGAGTTGTTGTTTAGTCGCTCAGTCCTGTCTGACTCTTTCCAGCCCCAAGGATGATAGCCCACCAGGCTCCTCTGTCCATGAGATTCTCCAGGCAGGAATACTGGAGTGGGTTGCCACTTCCTTCTCCAGGGGATCTTCTTGACCCAGGAATCAAACCCGAGTCTCCTGCATCGCCAGCAGATTCTTTACCACTGAGCCACCAGGGAAGCTCCTCCAGAAAGGAGTACTCATCCTTAAAAAGATACATGAAACACCCAGTCCTGCTATTGCAGACTACATCCCCGCAATCAGCGAGCCCCCTGCCTGCCTCCCAAGCACCCTCAGCAGGATAGGAACTGCACTGTCTTTCATGGATGGACACGCAGCCTGCCACTGCAGACACGGCATCTTCCCTAGTCGACACCAGCTGCCACTTGCCTATTACTGAAAGGATATACAAGTCGTTAAAGGCCTGGAGAGAGACCAGAGACCAGAATTTTCTAATAAGAACTAATCCCTCCAGGCAGAGAGCATTTGATACATCAAAGGCTTAATATTCGATACATCAAAGGCCTTCTCTGTAATTCTGTTGAGGAATTAAAAAAATATGCTAATAAGTGTTCAAGCGCTACAGTTTTAAATCAGAACTTTTTTTATTTGTGCTATGACTTAAGATGATCTAAGACCAGTTGTTCCAGAACACCTTCCCTGCCACCTCATCACCCCTGCGTTAGTGCATCTCTGAGGTTAAGGATTTGAGGGCCCCTTTAAAGCACGTGTTACCCCAGAGATGACATGAACACAATCGTCCATTAATATATTAGAATAAATTCATTTGTCCAATTTATCCTTCTCAAGTGGCATCGATAGGTTGGGACCCACAGTAGATACCCTTTGATGGGGCTTACTTAGACTCTAGAGGTTCCTCTCATCAGTATTGGTCCCTGGGGTAAGGGAGCAACACCCAAAGAAAAAGGAATAAAAGGTTATACAAGGATGACTGGAAGCAGGTGGATGTACCATTCACGTAACTCCTGATTTGAAGACTCAAGAACGGGCTTTGAAAGAGATCTACACTCCTCCACCCTAACTGCTGTTGAGTTTCTAATTCCTCTGGGTGGCTTAGCGTCTTCTGTAAACTTGGTTACAACAGGGATTAAACAGTATCAGTTCTTTTGTTCAGTGCCTGCCCTCCTGCTTGCAATTGTAAGGACCACATGCTTTCCCAAGCACCTAGTCCAGTACCTTGCCCTCAGGAGACACTCAAAGCCTCTGTCCATGGGGTTTCCCAGGCAAGAATACTGGAGTGGGTTGCCATTTCCTCTTCCACGGGATCTTCCCCACCCAGGGATTGAACCTGTGTCTTCTGCATTGCAGATAGATTATTTACCATCATGAGCCACCATCATTATTCAGTTAATTTCCTAATTTTGATCTTCCATTTCATCTTGAAGGAAGTGATTTTTCCTCTGACCACAGGGGTTTCTCAGCCAGGCTTCCACCTCTGTGTACTGTGTGCAGTCATTAAGTTGTACTTTCTAGGTGGGCAAAGAGTTGCCCCTCCCTCAGGACATGCAACTCTGGCACGAGGCGTGGCCAGGTGAGGGCTATATGGTTCAGCCCCTGTACCTCCCTAGCTGGGTGCCTGGGGCCATGCAATCTGCTTCCCAGCTCATCTGTTGTCTTAGTTCATGAAGTGACCACTAACCATGTATCTGGCCACTTTTAGTTCCACATGAACACTGGAGAGTTTACATATGCCTTTTGTGCTCAGATACTCAGTCATGTTCAACTCTTTTACAACCCCATGGACTGTAGCCCTCCAGACTTCTCTGTCCATGGAATTCTCCAGGCAAGAATACTGGAATGGATTGCCATTTCCTTCTCCAGGGAATCTTCCAACCCAGGGATGGAACCCGCATCCCCTGAACTGCGGGCAGAGTCTTTACTGACTGAGCCACCAGGGAAGCCCAACTTTTCTAAACTGGCTGCTCCTTATTTCTTGTTTCAGGTTTCTCTCCTGCACATAGTGATGTTATTTGATCCGGGATGTACCAAGGCATTAGGTTCCACATATATTCTTTTTCCTGATGCTATGTAACGGCAAAGAGCTATTCCCTAAATTCATTGATGGATGGTAGGACACTGTTCTTTATCAAACATATACCCCTTCTTTCCTGTGAGTGTATCGTGTGTCTTGTTTCTGCCCCAGCTACTCTAAATGCCTGGCACCATAAAAAAAAAAAAGTTCACCGCCTATCTGTTCTCACCCCTTCACAGACTTTAATCTTCTTCCACCTGGAAGCCCTTCTCACTGCTCTCAAGTGACACAAAAATAAAAATTTGATTTAAAGTTCACTCTGTGGAAAGCAAGGACAGGTGGGTGGAAAATATTTCTCATTTATCTTCTGTAATAAGGCCTGCTGAGGTTTGGGGTACAAATACTGAGTCAACACAGGGCCTCCGGCTTGCCTGTTTTGAATAGTCTCACTCTTTAAGCCATCAGATTTATTCCACAGCCCTGTAGAAGGTCCAGGGATTTGAAGGTGACTTGATTAACTTAATCATTACTGCACAATGATTCCATTTTTATCACTGACACACTGAACACCCTGTTTTCACATAGAATCTTCAAGAATTTCATGGTGGGACTTCTCTGGTGGTCTACTGGTTAAGAATCTGCACTTCCATTGCAGAGGGAACAGGTTCAATCCCTGATTGTGGAACTAAGATCCCAGATGCTGTGTGGGCTGACCAAAAAGTTAAAAAAAATTATCTTGGTCAGTATTTTACCTTCCTGTTTTGGAGAAGGAAATGGCAACCCATTGCAGTATTCTTGCCTGGGAAATCCCATGGACAGAGGAGCTGGGCAGGCTACAGTCCATGGGGTTGCAAGAGTAGGATGAAACTTAGAGACTAAACCACCACACCATTTTTTCTTGGCATTTTGTCTCAAAAAGAACATTGCTAAAATCCCTAAGCTTATGCTTTAGTAACATACCCAATGGATTGCATTCACATAATTGCTCCAAGATGATTAAAGAAAAGCTGCCAAATTGATTACTGAGTAGTCTTTCACATTGCTCATATTCATCAAATTCATTGATCACCATCCTGCCTCTTCTTGACATGAGGAAAATGGAGGTTTGAGTCACATTATGAAAGAAAAATCTACTTTGACCTGTTTTTCTTCACCGTAACTGCCTACTTGCCATCATGTTGCCTGGTTGGTGAATGCCACTGACATTGACAGCTGATGCAGGTATTGTAACCAAAATACTAAGAAATCACCACCACGGCAGCTCTTCATAAACTAGATTAATGGCCAAGGGAACATGATATTCTGCTGGGCACCCTCCGCTCAGTCTCTAATTCATTTGGTCTAATTAACTATTTTCTGTAAGCTGAAGTTCCCTCCATATTTTCCATTGACAACCTGCTGCTGAACAGACAGGCGTAAAGAAAGCAATTTAGAGCCAAAGATTTAGTGGTGCTAGTATTTGACTTTCCTTCCTTTTAAATACTATACTTTGGGGCTTCCCAGGTGTCAGTAGTGGTAAAGAACCCACCTATCACTGCAGGAGATATAAGAGACAAAGTTTTGATCCCTGGTTTGGAAAGATCCCCTGGAGGGAGGACATAGTAACCAACTCCATTATTCTTGCCTAGAGAATCCCACAGACAGAGGAGCCTGGCGGGCTGTGGTCCATAGGGTCACAAATAGTCAGGCACAACTGAAGCAACTTAGTATGCATGCATACTATACTTCATTTGTGCCCACAACCAGTACACATCCAGCTCCCTGACAGGTATACTGATTGTGAGAATTCCTCTTAAGTGTGAGTTCCAAATGCCTACGAAAAAAGAGAAGGGGAGCTGAGGGTTATAACTAAACATATTTCCTTAAGTGACTTATTAAAGCTATTGAAATTGGGGAAATATAATTGCAATGAAGTGTGTATACAGTGAAAAGAATTCTCAGGTTTGACCATCACATTGGTCTTGAGCTGAGTGTTGATAACAGGGATCTAAATCTTCTCTTTTAGGATCAGCGTTCAATGCAGCTTGGATTCTCATTACATACAACTCTCTGGAGCTTTTAATCTTATCCAGAATCTACAGTCACACAAGCAGAGAAAGAAAAGAAAAATTCACATTGCTTCAGTCATAGAGTAGCTTATGTGACCAAGACATATCGTACTGTTTTCTAGATGAGTAGATGAAGGCAGAGGCGACTGAGGATCAGTCTACCTGGGAGAAGCAAAATAGATACAACTTCAGGCACTAGCCAGTGGCAAAGAGCATTTTAAGATGTGGGATGGGAAGGCAGAGCTCTGAACAGTCACAGCCGCATGATGAGGATCTTGAACCGCTTTCTGTAAAAAACCAAGAGGAAAACAAAAGCATAACCAGCATTCCATCAGCTCGGGGCCAGGAAGGTAAGGAAGCAGAGGGCCCTCTACTGTGCTCATCTGGGATGTTTTGATAGTACTCACTGGTGTCCTGAATTTAAATGTTTTTTTTTTTTTTTTTATTTATTTTTCAAACTGAAGTGTAAGATTCCCTGGAGGAGGGCATGGCAACCCACTCCAAAGGAGCCTGGCAGGCTATGGTCAATAGGGTCACAAAGAGTCAGACACAATTGAAGCAACTTAGCATGCACGCATACATAGTTGATTTATAATGTTGTGTTAATTTCTGCTATACAGCAGTGACTCAGTTATACATATATGTACATTTTTAATATTCTTTTCCATTATGATTTATCTCAGGATATTGCATGTAGTTCCCTGTGCTATATGGTGGCTTCCCTGATGGCTCAGTGGGTAAAGAATTCACCCGCAATGCGGAAGACACAGGTTCAATCCCTGGCTTGGGAAGATCCCCTGGAGGAGGAAATGGCAACCCACTCCAGTATTCTTGCCTGGAGAATCCCATGGACAGAGGAGCCTCGTGGGCTATAGTCGATGGGGTGGCAAAAGAGTTGGACGCGACTGACCACGCATACACTACATGCTATACAGTAAGGCCTTGGTGTCTATCCATCCTATATGTCAATTTGCATCTGCTAACCCCAAACTCCCAATCCCTACTTGGGAAGCTGATAAGCTGCCCTCCCTGATACACCCCTGGGCTTCCCGAAAGCACAGGGTGATTTTCACATACAGGAGCATAAGGGGGAGAGGTTGCTTGCTGCCCAGGTCTCCCCCAGCATTGACCTTCGGTCTCTACATCTCATCCACTAAGCAGCAACTGCCCTCCAGCCACGAGGAGGCTGCTGCCTTGCCATAGCGCTTCGATTCCACCCTCTGATTTTAATGCCTGCACGAACCTATTTAAACCAGCCTGTTCCAAATTTGCCTGCCACCTGTACACATCCTTTTCTAAGAAAAATCACCTGCATTTAAGGCAGCCAGCCGCGCACACAGGCAGATGGATGACTGTCTGAAATTTAGAAATGGAGCTCCCTGACCTCAAATATTACACCATTCCCCAGTCTCCTGACTTTTTCAGCTCAAAGTCCTTTATTCAGGTTAAAACAACACTTCTTAAAGGCTTAAATTAAAATGCAAACATATTACTTGGAATGGGAATCGCTCTAAGTTATTCAAGGTTATTAATACATCAGCAAGGATTAGTTTTTCTGATTAGAAAAGTACCTCCTTCAAATTATCCTAAAAGAATATACTCTTAATTGGTTGTTTGGAGTGGGGGAAGGGGTGAGAAAATATCTAGCACCCAAGATTTTAACCAGAGAAGGATGAATGGTATATCAGCTGAGTGTGTTCCTAATGTCAGGTGCTTTAAAAAAATATTTATTTGGCTGCACTGGGTCTTAGTTGTGGCATGTTGGGTCTAGTTCCCTGATTAGGGATCAAACTCAGGCCCCCTGCATTGGGAACGCAGAGTCCCAGCCACTGGACTACCTGGGAAGTCCCATGTCAGGTGCTTACATATTTTAATCTTTACAACAACCTTATGAGATAGGTTTTAGCATCCTTGGCTTACAAATAAGGAAACTAAAATTCAGACATCCTAAATGACTCTAAGTAGGGACAGAGCCAAGAGGTGAGACCTAGGTCTTACACTCCAGAGTCAGTGCTCCACCAAAGTCTAAGAGCAGGGAGGGTACCGATGGGTACCAACCCACAATTGTTGTTCAGGTAATAAGTCATGTCTGACTCTTTGCCACCCCATGGACTGCAACACACCATGTTCAAAGGAAGGCTTCCCCGTCCTTCACCATCTCCCGGAGCTTGCTCAAACTCACGTCCATTGAATCGGTGATGCCTTCCAACCATTTCATCCTCTGTCTCCTTTTCCTCCTGCCCTCAGTCTTTCCCAGCATCAGGATCTCTTCCAGTGAGTTGGCTCTTCACATCAGGTGGTCAAAGTATTGGAGCTTCAGCATCAGTCCTTCCAGTGAATATTCAGGGCTGATTTCCTCTAAGATAATCCCATAATAGTCTCTGTCTTTCCTATTCTTCCACACTTCTAAGAGGAAGGAGGCCAAATAACTGCAAATTCTCTGGCAGTTTAGGTGACAGCAGGTCTGTGTAGAGAGAGAGCGCTTATCAAGATACTGTTGTAAAATGATGGGAATGTTATGTCTTGATTCAACATTGCTTATACATCTGTCCTAACTTATCTAACTATGCACTTAGCATGTGTGTTTCTGACAGTATACAATTATAATATCGAAATAAGTCCTAAGCTTTACTGAAATTGAACACGTCCAGGAACCTACACTAGATATTCCCTATTGGTCAGAACAGAGAAAAACAATTTCCACAATGAAGGGAAAGGAAAGATCTATAAGACCTATAGGTCCCATGGATATCAAGAAAATAGGTTTAATAGGGTCCACGGGAGCTCACATTCCTTCTGAAATCTTCCACCTGAACATAATGACAACTATGGCAGGCATTCATGCAGAAAAATGTCCCTATGATGATGGACCTAGATAAAGAAAATCAATGTTAATTTGATAAGCATTAATTTATAATCCAAAATCCAAAGGAAATTCATGCATCCCTTGAATGTCAAATTCATTAAACAAATAGCGCTAATCAGATTCTCTTCTACAAGTCTAAATAGACTAAAGTAAGACTTCTGGAGCAATGCTTATAGAACAATGTAATTATTGTGGTCTCCATACAGTTGCCTGTTAATTGACTACTGAAATTGAAAAGCATTTCCATAATTAATCTCCTGCCATTTTCCAATTATAAATTTGATAGAGTGAATCTGATGCATCTTCCAAAGCAACTGAGTGTAATAATTTGTTTCAGGGAACAGATATTTTCTCAGACAAACCAGGAGAATTTTCTGATCAATATTTAGCTTTTTTGAAATCCTATGCACAGAGGGAGTTAAGAGAAAACAGCATGAAAGCGTTGTTTCAAGCTTATCTTTGAATAAGTTGAAAAAGATGAAATTTGGAAGGGAAGAAAAAACTCCATGTGATAGATACACTGTACAGTTTGTCCAGACAGCTCAAGACAAGCCCTGAAGCTGAACAACATCCCAATTGCAATAGTAGCTCTTTACCCATCAATGTGTTAAATTCACTGTGGACCACCCAAGGTGCCAAAGTCTTAAGAACAGACAATTGTTGGTGACCAACTGTTTGCAATTTGAAGAATCCCATGATGATTGCCTACTCTTTCCTAATGACTCAACTCTTTAATTTAGTCAAAATCAACCACACAAATGATGTCTTATTTTATTCTTCAACGATAGGCACTCAGAAAACTCACGTCGAGAGCTGGCTTGTTACCATTAAAATATCACCTATTAAGAAACAAATAAGTTAGGTGAATGCATTTTTGATCACCATTTTGGAGCTGGGCTGGGCTCTGAGATGACAAGACAGGGAACTTGTCAAAGGAGAGCTGGAGAAGAGAGGGGAGATGTGTAAAGCCCAGGACACTGTCCAAGCTGCAACATGAGACTTCAGTCTGTACCCTTGGAGTGTCGTATGGTCCATGCAGTGAATACCAGAAAGGGGCACCTTAAGGGGTGCCCAGTTTTACTTTCCGAAAGGGTTGGCCCCTGCCTTTAACATGCGGAGAATGATAGCCAGTGTTGGGTTTCAAGGGCAGCTGTTCACAGTATCTCAGCTCCCTGTAAGGTGACAGAACCTAGGAATAAGAAGACTCAGATTCAAGTTTTAGATTTTCTACCATTTTCTGTCATAATGTTGATGCTTTTGAACTGTGGTGTTGGAGAAGACTCTTGAGAGTCCCTTGGATTGCAAGGAGATCCAACCAGTCCATCCTAAAGGAAATCAATCCTGAATATTCATTGGAAGGACTGATGCTGAAGCTAAAACTCCAATACTTTGGCCACCTGATGCGAAGAGCTGACTCATTGGAAAAGACCCTGATGCTGGGAAAGACTGAAGGCGGGAGGAGAAGGGGACGACAGAGAGTGAGAAGGTTGTATGGCATCACCGACTCAATGGACATGAGTTTGAGTAAGCTCCGGGAATTCATGATGGACAGGGAAGCCTGGTGTATTGCAGTCCATGGGGTTGCAAAGAGTCAGACATGACTGAGCAACTGGACTGAACTGATCATAATGTTGGACTCTGAACACCTGACTTCTGAAGATTTCAATTTTCCCTTCTGCATCATAAGATAAAAAATTACATGATCTGTTGATACCTCTCTACTCTAGTATTTAACACTTTTCTCAAAGAGATAGAAAAATGAACACTGGGATTCTCATACACCTTGTGATGGGTTAGATCTTTGTTCCCCCAAAATCCATATGTTAAGTCATAACCCCTAGGACCTCAGAATGTGAACTTAATGTGGAAAAGGGGATCATTGCAGGTAGAATTAGTCAAAATGAGGTCATACTGGAGTGGGGAAAGCCCTAGTGCAATATGTCTGGTGCGCTCACAGAAAGGGATATATGGACAAAGAAACACGAATGTGGGGAGACAGACGTGTGAAGACTGGGGTGAGCTGCTTCCAGCCAAAGAACTGCCAGAATCCAGGAGCGTGGCCTGGAACAGATCTTCTCTGGCGTCTTCAGAGAGAACGTGGCCCTGCCACCCCCTTAATCTTGGATGTGTACCCTCCAAGACTGCAGAAGAAACCTCTGCCGTTTAAGTCGGGGGTCTCCAATTGCCAGGATCTAGTGCCTGGTGGTCTCTAAAGAGGAGCTGAGGTAATAATAGGAATAAAGTGCACAATAAATGTAATACACTTGAATCATCCCCAAACCATCCCCCCGTGTATGCACACGCGCACACACAGGTCCTTGGAAAAATCATCTTCCAAAACCAGTCCTTGGTGCCAAGAAGATTAGGGACTGCTGGTTTAAGCCACTCAGTTTATGGTAGTTGGTTTCATGGCAGCCACAGAAAACTAACCAAACCCTGCACCTTGCTTCGATCACTTCCCTGGAGAATTCCAACCAACAGTCTCAATCAACTTCTCTTAAAATTCAGATCTTTCATTTCTTTCTTCAGGTCAACCTCAGTGTTCTCGCCAAGTTGAGTCCTTTTCCATAAATGTGAATGGCCCCTTGCTGTTCAATTTTAGTAGGTAGGCCATAAGGTTAAATCATTAACTTCTCTATCCAATCATGAAAATTAAATTTGTCCCCACCTCCACCTGCACTCTCTTTCATTACCTAAGATGCAAATTTTGTTTCAAGCATTACAACCATGGCAGATGAGTGAGTTGTAATAAATAAGACATCCTGGAATAATCATAGGACATCACGACATTTCCAGTACAAATCTCTCTCTTCTCAAAGACAGCTAAGCGTTTTCTCTTAGGCTCCATGCCAGTCCCCCTTACAGAATATTGAACTGGATTTGTTGAGATTTAATGTGCCCGTCCTTTAGATTAGATTTTGCTCTGACCACCTTCTCCTCCAAGGAAGTGTCAAGTCCAACATTACTTGTAGAAATTAAGGTTGAAATCTGAGATAGAGAATGTGTCAGCCACTTACATCAAAAAACTCAAAATATAAAGCAGAAGAGTTCAAGAAGGATGTAATTTATAATTGTGGTCTTCTATAGAGTAATTTTAAAACCAGCCTCCCTTGGGTATTCTTAGTCACTTGGATGAGAGGGCATCTCTCCTTACTAAACAAAATGAGCACACACAAATACAGAGCTTGAAATACCATGTTATAGTGATAAATCTGAAAAACACACTATCCTAAATCAACACTTCTCAAACTTTCACAGGCAAAAGAATCTCTTGAATTGCTGTTAATGCAGATCCTTATGTATTCTGGCATATTCTGATTCAGTAGACCCTAAGCATCTACATTTTTAGCAGGCATCTCGGTGAGCTCTGGAGGAGAACAGCCAAGAATAACCCTTTCAGAACCAAGAATCTGCATCTCCTGCAATGTTTTCCTTTCCAATAAGAAAGAAAATTATTCCCTCCTACTCTCAATTCAGCACTGAAACATATACACTACCAAATGGAAAATAGCCAGTGGGAGTTTGCTATATGACCCAGGGAGCTCAAACTCAGCACTCTGTGAACACCTTGAGGGGTGGGATGGGTTGGAGTGGAGGAGGTGGGAGAGCAATTCAAGAGGGAGGGAACGCCTGTATACCTGTGGCTGACTCATGTTGATGTATGACAGAAACTAACATGATATTGTAAAGCAATTGTCCTCCAATTAAAAATTATAAAATCATGATGATGATTTTAAAGTAAGGCTAGAGAAGACAAAGGGTATCTAAGATCATGCATCTTGGTAGGAAGTATAATGAGGCAAGGTTTAAGAATATGGGTTTTAGGGAATTCCTTGGAGGTCCAGCAGTTAGGATTCCATGATTTCACTGCAGAGGGCCTGGGTTCAATCCCTGGTCGGGGAAATAAGATCCCACAAGCCATGCAGTGTGGCCATAATAATAATAATATGGGTTTTAAAGTCACACAAACTTTAAGTTCAAATCCCAGACATATTGCTGGTTTATGTAGAACTAGTTACTTACCTGCTCATAGGCTCAGTTATTAATATTTCATCTGTAAAATGGGGATAACAATACTTAATGTGTGTGGTTGTTAAAATTAAATATATACCAGTACACACATATTTATGTAGTGTATATATGTATGTAGGATAAACACACATACATATTCATACCTAGATGCATACATAGTATACATGTACTCTCTATCTGTCTATCTCTCAGCATAGTGCCTGGAGTGTGGCAAATGTCCCTTAGAAAGCAAGGCTAGTAGCAACTTATCATTATTATTAGAAATGGGACACAATGACCAATTTAAATTTCTAACATTCGGAAGGTAAATTTCCTAACTGATACCTCTTTTGGTTTGCTACGGCTGCAATACCATAAGCACACCAGTAAGTCATTTATTTACCACTTACTATGAGCCAGCCATTGTGAATACAAAACCCCATGAAACACAGTGGTCTGGGATCCATCTCTTTCTAACTCTCTGCCATCACCACGGCCTGCCCCAAGTCTTCTACTTCCAGGCATTTTCCCATAGACGCCTTCCTGCATCTAATAGTTGCGTTCCACAGTGCCATCCATGCTTCAGTATTATTGGCACTATCACTCTAGCCACTAGGGACGGGATCAGTTCTATAAGATGTTGAAATGTACATTTAAAACATTTACACTTTTGGGGGAAAAACATGTTCGTTGCTCATTATAGAAGATTAAGCTTCTCTAAGCTCAAGAATCCTGTCCCACATCACAACCCACTGCAATACAGGTGTTTACCACTTATAAGAGAACCCCAATCACGTGAAAATCTAACTTCTCAGCAGAAGAAAAACAGAGAAGTCGGGAAGATCCCCTGGAGTAGGAAATGGGAACCCGCTCCAGTATTCTTGCCTGGAGAATCCCATGGACAGAGGAGCCTGGTCTTCATAGGATGCAGAGTCAGACACGACGAAGCAACTTAGCATGCACATAAGACAGATACCTGATGAGAGTCAACTAGATAGTACAGGGAACTGTATTCAGTGGTCTGCGGTGACCTAAATGGAAGGAACTCCAAAAAAGAGAGGGTACATGTATGCATACAGCTGATTCATTCTGCTGTATGGCAGAAATTAATACAACACTGTAAAACAACTATACTCCAATTAAAGAAAAAAAAGAATTGAGAAACCGCTATACTATGGTCAACTAATATTCCACAAGGATTCTAAAACAATCAATAGGAAAATAATTCTCTTCTCAATAAATGGTATTAAACAACTAGATTCACTGCAGATGGTGATTGCAGCCATGAAATTAAAAGACGCTTACTCCTTGGAAGAAAAGTTATGACCAACCTAGATAGCGTATTCAAAAGCAGAGACATTACTTTGCCGACTAAGGTCCGTCTAGTCAAGGCTATGGTTTTTCCAGTGGTCATGTATGGATGTGAGAGTTGGACTATGAAGAAAGCTGAGTGCCAAAGAATTGATGCTTTTGAACTGTGGTGTTGGAGAAGACTCTTGAGAGTCCCTTGGACAGCAAGGAGATCCAACCAGTCCATTCTGAAGGAGATCAGCCTTGGGTGTTCTTTGGAAGTAATGATGCTAAAGCTGAAACTCCAGTACTTTGGCCACCTCATGCGAAGAGTTGACTCATTGGAAAAGATGCTGGGAGGGATTGGGGGCAGGAGAAAAAGGGGACGACCGAGGATGAGATGGCTGGATGGCATCACTGACTCAATGGACGCGAGTCTGAGTGAACTCCAGGAGTTGGTGATGGACAGGGAGGCCTGGCGTGCTGCGATTCATGGGGTCGCAAAGAGTCGGACACGACTGAGCAACTGAACTGAACTGAAACAACTAGATAGCCACATGCAAAAGAATGGAATTGGACCTTATTTCACATCACTTGCAAAATTTAGGTTTTAACAAAACCTAAAGCTATCAAGGGAACATTTCATGCAAAGATGGGCACAATAAAGGACAGAAATGGTATGGACCTAACAGAAGCAGAAGATATTAAGAAGAGGTGGCAAGAATACACAGAAGAACTATACAAAAAAGGTCTTCACCACCCAGATAATCTCGATGGTATGATCACTATCCTAAAGCCAGACATCCTGGAATTCAGAGTCAAGTGGGCCTCAGGAAGCATCATTACGAGTAAAACTAGTGGAGGTGATGGAATTCCAGTTGAGCTATTTCAAATCTTAAAAGATGATGCTCTGAAAATGCTGCTCTCAATATGCCAGCCAATTTGGAAAACTCAGCAGTGGCCACAGGACTGGAAAAGATCAGTTTTCATTCCAATCCCAAAGAAAGGCAATGCCAAAGAATGTTCAAACTACTGCACAATTGCACTCATCTCACATGCTAGTAAAATAATGCTCAAAAATCTCCAAGACAGGCTTCAACAGTACATAAACCATAAACTTCCAGATGTTCAAGCTAGATTTAGAAAAGGCAGAGGAACCAGAGATCAAATTGCCAATGTCCATTGGATCATTGAAAAAGCAAGAGATTTCCAGAAAAACATCTACTTCTGCTTTTATTGACTGTGCCAAAGCCTTTGACTCTGTGGATCACAACAAACTGTAGAAAATTCTGAAAGAGATGGGAATACCAGTCTACCTGACCTGCCTCCTGAGAAATCTGTATGCAGGTCAGGAAGCAGCAGTTAGAACTGGACATGGAACAACAGACTGGTTCCAAATTGGGAAAGGAGTATGTCAAGGTTATATATTGTCACCCTGCTTATTTAACTTCTATGTAGAGTACATCATGAGAAATACTGGTCTGGATGAAGCACAAGCTGGAATCAAGATTTCTGGGAGAAATCTCAATCACCTCAGATATGCAGATGACACCACCTTTATGGCAGAAAGCAAAGAACTAAAGAGCCTCTCAATGAAAGTGAAAGAGGAGAGGTAAAAAGTTGACCTAAAACTCAACATTCAGAAAACTAAGATCATGGCATCTGGTCCCATCACTTCATGGCAAATAGATGGGGAAACAATGGAAACAGTGACAGACTTTATTTTGGGGGGCTCTAAAATCACTGCAGATGGTGACTGCAGCTATTAAATTAAGACACTAGACAGCATATTAAAAAGCAGAGACATTACTTTGTCAACAAAGGTCCATCTAGTCAAGGCAATGGTTTTTCCAGTAGTCATGTATGGATGTGAGAGTTGGACTATAAAGAAAGCTGAGTGCTGAAGAATTGATGCTTTTGAACTGTGGTGTTGGAGAAGACTCTTGAGAGTCCCTTGGACAGCAAGGAGATCAAACCAGTCAATCCTGAAGGAAATCAGTCCTGGGTGTTCATTGGAAGGACTGATGCTGAAGCTGAAAACTCCAATACTTTGGCCACCTGATGCAAAGAACTGATTTGAAAAGACCCTGATGCTGAGAAAGATTGAAGGTGGGAGGAGAAGGGGATGACAGAGGATGAGATGATTGGATGCATCACCGACTCAATGGACATGAGTTTGAGTAAGCTCTGAGAGTTAGTGAAGGACAGGGAAGCCTGGCATGCTGTGGTCCATGGGGTTCCAAAGAATCGGAGATGACTGAGTGACTGAACTGAACTGAAAGCTATCAAATTTATAGAAGAAAACATGATGGTAAATCTTCATGCCCTGCCTTGGATTTGGCAAAGGATTCTTAGATATAACAACAAAAGCATGAAAAACAGCAGCAAAAAAAAAGAAAGTGAATTTTATTAAAATAAAAATATCTGTGCTCCAAAGGACACCATTAAGAAAGTGAAATATTTGCAGAATGGGAGAGCATGTTTGCCAAATATCTGAAAAGGGACTTGTATCTAAAAATAGGTAAATAACTCTTAAAACTCAATAAAAAGGACCAAAAAATCCAATTTAAAAATGAACAAAGGATAAGACATCACATTTTTCCAAGAAAGACATACAAATGGCCAATAAGCACATTAAAAAGTGTTTAACATCATTATCCATGAGGGAAATGCAAATCAAAACCACAATGAGAACTCTTCATGCCCACTAGCATGACTAGGATCCAGAAGTCATACAGTAACAGGTCTGGTGAGAATATGAAGAAATTAGAACCCTCGTGTACCACTGGCAGGAATATAAAATGGTACAGCCATTTTGGAAAGCAGACTGTTTCTCCAGTGTTTAAACACAGAGTTATCATATGATCCGGCAGTTCCCTTCCTGGGTATATATATCCAAGATAAATGAGAATGTCTGTCTGCACAAAAACTTTTACACGGATGCTTATAGCTGCAATATTTATAACAACCAAAACCCAGAAACAACCAGAATGTCCAACAGACAGATGAACAAAATGTGATATATCCATACAATGGAATATTGTTTGAGCATAAGAAGGAATCATATTGATACCTCCAACAACGTGAATGAACATTGTGAACATTATAGTGAGTGAAAGAAACCAGGCACCAAAGACAACATGTAATAATAATAGAACTTCATTCATATGAAAGTCCTATAGAGACAGAAAGTAGATCAGTGGTTGGCTGAGGAGTTTAGGGGGTGTGTGTAGAGGGGTGAAACCAAATATGATGGACACAGTTTTTTTCTGAGGTGATCAAAATGTTCTAAAATTGGCAGTGGTGATGGTTGCATAAATTGGTAAATAACTAAAAATGGTTGAATTGTACAGTCTAAATTGCATGGTGATTTGCATGCATATCTTTATTGTATTTTATCTCAATAAAGCTGTTTAGTGGAGTTTCCCAGGTGGTACAGTGGTAAAGAATCCACCTACCAATGCAGGAGACACAAGAGACACGGGTTCGATCCCTGGGTTGGGAAGATCCCCTAGTGTAGGAAATGGCAATGCACTCCAGTATTCTTGCTTGGGAAATCCCATGGACAGAGGAGCCTGGCAGGCTATAATCCACGGGGTTGCAAAAGAGTCAGACACAACTAAGCAACTGAGCACGCACACAGAGCTGTTTATAAAAATTTACAAAGAGCTGTTAAAATGAAAGTTAACATTCATTCTCTATTCCTAATTTATATGACATTTAAAAGGTTAATTATGTAATGTCACTGTAACATTCAGAAATCAACTTTCTAATGCTTAAGAAATCTTTAAAATTGGAAACTGCATTGAGACTTTTGGATGATGGAATTTTTTGTATTATTGCTATAAGTAATCATCAGCTTGTACAGAATGTATTATATTTAGAATTGAAAGATAACTGGTTCTACTTTATTGAAAATCTATATTCTTCATATTAGTGTAAATGGTTTTCTTTCTTAGCACAAAGGTAATTTAAGGGAAAAGTGTGTACAGCTTGTGGTTTGAGAACCTCATTAATGGGTTCTAGTTATACTTTGCTCACATCATTGTCTTCTAAATGCATTGCATTATGTAATATTTAGAACATCCTTTTCTGAATGTGAAATAAAATCATTTTGCAGAAATGATTTTTTTTTTTTTAACACACCACTCAGTTTGAGGAATTTTAGTTCCCCACCAGGGAACACTGCAGGGGACACTTGGAGTCTCAATACTGGACCAGAAAGGAAATCCCAGAAAGAATAAACTTTTACACAAGGTTTGGATCTCAGTGACAATAATACAAAAAAAAAAAAATCTGTCTATTGACAAACATAACAGCTTTCTCTCTTCCATCAAAAGATTCTGATTTTGTAGCAGATTTTAAACCAAAAAACTAAGTGCTTGTCTGTCCCAGAAAATTATGTCCCTCAAATGGGAAAGAGCAGAGAAATGGCTGAGTACTCACTTTTAAACTGATAAATGTCTTTATCAGTATTCATAAAGAGAGGCTGATTTTGTCCATGGTCAGTTAACAATGAAGAAGATAAAATGATACTCCAATCTGGTTTTCTAGAAGGATACCTAAATGGCTCCATATAAGGAAACTAGGGAAGACCATTCACTAGTGTGGGATTACAGTCTGGGGCAAGGGTAGAATGTCCAGTGGAAATACATTAATAAGTAATAGGATGTGCTGCTTATGGGTAAGGGATCTGAGAATTACTTCAAAACTATTCTTTATATATTTCTGAATTATACACCAATGTTTTACATTCCCCCAATCACATAACATTCAAACAGTTGAATAGATATTTGTCCACCCATGTTCATAGTGGCATTATTGAGAATAGCCAAAAGGAGGAAATAAGGCAAATATCCATCGATGGATGAATGGATAAAAAATGTGGTCCATCCATACAATGGAATATTACACAGCCTTAAAAATTCTAACACATGCTACAGCATGCTTGAACCTTGAAGGCATCATACTCAGTGAAATAAGCCAGTCACAAAAGGACAAATATTGTATGATTCCAGTTTGTGAGGTCCTTCAGTTCAGTTCAGACGCTCAGTCATGTCCGACTCTCCGTTACCCCATGAACTGCAGCATGCCAGGCCTACCTGTCCATCACCAACTCCTGGAGCCTACCCAAACCCATGTGCATTGGGTCGGTGAAGCTATGAAGTCCTTAGAGTAGTCAAATTCATGCAGGCGGAGAGTAGAATGGCGGTCACCTGGGCCTTTCGGGGGAAGGGGTGGGAACTGTTTTTTAATGGCTGGAGAGTTTTAGTTGGGGAAGATGAGAAGGTTCTGGAGATGAATTTGGTAGTGGTGGTTGCCCAGCTGCCCTGGTTGTACTTCATCCTACTGGACTACACATTTTAAAATGGTTAAAATTAAAAGAATCTGGGAAAAATAAAAAGGTATTTATGTATGTATAAGTTGTACACTTGAAACTAACACAACATTATAAATCAACTATACTTCAATTTAGTTAAAATGATAAATTAGTTATATATATTTACCACAGTAAAATCTACTTTTCATTTGTATTAATATTTCAAAACTTACATAAACTTAAAATTTATTTAAATTTTGCATGAATATATTATAATGCCAATGTAACCAAAATACATGGCAACATACAAGGAGCTCAAATATCTCAGCTGAGGCACTGATCCACCCCCATGAACAGGAAGCAGACTTGACTTCCATTTCAGAAGTAGGATGGCTCAGATGGAGAATCGTTTGTCAGTGAACATAAAACACGGTAAGTAATGGTTTCTAGATGCTTCCCAGTTACCTGTTGCTATTCTGTTCCTTGCCTGAAACACAAGATTTAAGTGGCTGCCTCTCCTCTGGCAAATGAGATTTTCACAGAACTTATTACCTAGTGACTTCTAACATACGTGGCATAATTTAAAAGAAAATAATCAATGAGCCTTCCTAGTGCCTTGAAATCCCCAGACCAACAGTCTTGACTCAAAGCTGCTGCTGCTGCTGCTAAGTCGCTTCAGTCGTGTCCGACTCTGTGCGACCCCAGAGACGGCAGCCCCCCAGGCCCCCCCCCCATCCCTGGGATTCTCCAGGCAAGAACACTGGAGTGAGTTGCCATTTCCTTCTCCCGTGCATGAAAGTGAAAAGTGAAAGTGAAGTCGCTCAGTCGTGTCCGACTCTTAGTGACCTCATGGACTGCAGCCCACCAGGCTCCTCCATCCATGGGATTTTCCAGGCAAGAGTACTGGAGTGGGGTGCCGTTGCCTTCTCCGTGACGCAAAGCAGCTCAGGCTAAGTCGCATGAAAAGCTCACAAACAGTGTCGGCGTCAGAGGATCTCAGGTTTGTGGGGTGGAACTCAGCCCTCGGGTCAGAGCTCCTTCCTAAGACTACCTGCTGATTCTGAAGTTGGATGTTTGCTGATTATGAAGCAACTGGTCAATAAGGACAACTTAGGTTACTTTTTTCTTCAGGTGTCCTGTGTGAAAACATTCACTATCAAGAATTTTTGGAAGAATTAACAGAGTACCATTCACCAGCACCATGAGGCAGAATTCTCTATTTATCAGTAATTTTCACATAAGAATTCAAACCATGATTTGTAAGAAGCCATTACATCAAGCCAACTAAAACTAAGCGGCCTGACCTTGGTTATTCTGATAGCTAATGATTAAGATGACAGCAGATGGGGAGCTGTATTTGTAACTCACATAACCTTGCGTTTCTCAAGGTCAACTGTGAATTCAGATAGTTGTCCCACATGCGTGCATGCTCAATCACTAAGTCAGAGCATGCACGCATGTGGGACAACTTTGCCACCCAAAAGACTGTTTTCTGACTCTCTGCCACCCAAAGGACTGTTTTCTGCCAGGCTCCTCTGTCCATGGGATTCTCCAGGCAGGACTAGTGGGGTGGGTTGCCATTTCCTCCTCCAGGAGATCTTCCTGATCAAGGCAGGCGGATTTTTTTTTTTTTTTTTTTTTTGCTACTGAGCCACTAAGAAAGGGCATCCCACAGTTTACGTCCATCCAATGACCTATTGGCTCTCATCACCATGGGGACCAGAATACTTAAAGGGAACACTTTAAATCAGAACCCCATCTACTCCTCCTCTCCAGACTTAGGAGAACCTCTCCACCAGCACAGGACTGCAGGCTTTTTAATAAAAGCCATTGTTGGAGGTGAGGGGTGGGTCAGATTTGCACAAAGAGCCTCGCTTCATCATTTAGAATTGCTATTTCTGGTCAATTGAATTAGTCAGTTCTGTTCTGACAACCTTGCAGACAGCAGCTCACCAGATTTCTGTCTTTAATTCCTCCACCTTCTCTCCTTTGAGAAACGCATTTTCAGCAATTTTGCACTCATTTTCCACATTGTCTGATTTAGCCAAATCAGCCACTGAAAGCTTACATAGGATTAAAATATTAGCATAGTCTTACATCTTGGTCCAAGGATAAATCCTCCATAGAGCTCCGTGTGGATGACAGTGTAAACTGCTGGCGGGCTAGTGATCCTCAGAGACTGGCTTCCTGTAAACCTGCCCCTGCCCCTGTTCCTGTGTGATAGCCTGGAGAACCTAGGAAAGCTGGTATTCAGGCCACACAGATGAGGGATGATAACCATCTCTTTCTCCTCCTCTAACTTTAACCTTAGGGGCTACATCTTTGCTTCATTCATTCATGAAGGGAGATGCGTGGCAATGTGAGGACGCAGGGGACAAGATCTCAAATCTTGGTACTCCTCCGGGGACCATTTTCCTGTGGGCTCTTTCCTCATCTGCCACCAGAGCTGCTGATCCTTTCTCTTCCTAGCCTCCCAGGAGTGCCTCCCTCTGATCCGTTTTCATGGAGAACAAACAGGTGTCTCTTGTGAACAGAGGGTGAATGGTTGGCAAGACAAGGGTCAATCAGAGAGCCCCAGAGGGAAGCATTTGGAGAGATGGATGATGGTCAAGGAGAGCAGGCTTGTTTAATTTAAGAGAAAGATCAAGGGCTGAAGGTATTCTGTCCCCAAACTTAATCTCTCAAACTTTGGCAGTGAAGACATGTCTAGCTTAGCAGCTGGAGATGATGTTTGGATGAATTCAGGGAAAATGTATAACTCAGTCTTGCAAGAAGTGTTCATCCAACTCACATCACCTCCATTTCATCAATTCCACCTACATCTGCCGTTTCTTCTCCATCTTCTACTCTTGGGTCATTATCACTAGATTTGGTAAGAATTTCTTTCTATATTAATAGCTCTAATGAGGCTGTATTCTAATACTATTCTGTATTATCACTTTATTAATTTTAATTATTTTATTATCTACTCTAATTGCCATATTTGTATTCCTGAAAATTATCACATGATAAAAGCTACAGGACTCAAGGCAAAAACAGGGTTCAATGGACTATGCATAAAATTTCTAACCAGAGAAGTGACAAAAACAGCAGCAACTCTTATTAAAATACTGGCACAGTTTAATCTCCACTGGCACTTGTATCCAAATTCACAGTCCAGACATCGTAGCATCCTTATATTCTAGGGCTCCAGTTTCTTCCCTCCATGTAGGTCTTTGAAGACATTTGTTTCCAATAAAGACCAGTTTCATCAACATAAAATGTATCATCTGAAGGTAGCTTTCCTTATCATTGCATTTTGGTTAACATATGGAAAAACCGTTTGTGAGTTCTTCATCTGCATTTGAGGCTTCCTCAGAAAACTTAACACTGCCCATTGGTCCACTGACTCTCAAGCTGTGGTTCTCTAACCAGCAACATGCTGCTGCTGCTGCTAAGTCACTTCAGTCATGTCCAACTCTATGCAACCCCCCATAGACGGCAGCCCACCAGGCTCCCCCGTCCCTGGGAATCTCCAGTCAAGAACACTGGAGTGGGTTGCCATTTCCTTCTCTAATGCATGAAAGTGAAAAGTGAATAGAAGTTGCTCAGTCGTGTCTGACTCTTAGCGACCCCATGGACTACAGCTCACCAGGCTCCTCCATCCTTGGGATATTCCAGGCAAGAGTACTGGAGTGGGGTGCCACTGCCTTCTTCGAACCAGCAGCATAGCCTCCTACAAACTTTCTCTAGCAATGCACCTGGAGGTTATTCTCTGGTCCAGTGGTTAAAATTTTGTCTTCCAATGTAGGGGATGCTGTTTCCATTCCTGGTCCAGGAGATAAGATCCAACATGCCTCGAAGCCAAAAAACAAAAGCATAAAATGAAAGCAATTCTGTAAAAATTCAATAAGGACTAAAAAAACTATAAGGCATGTTAGTCGCTCAGTCATGTCTGACTCTGTGACCATGTGGACTGTAGACTGCCAGGCTTCTCTGTTCATGGGATTAACCAAGCAAGAATACTGGAGTGGGTAGGTAGCCATTCCCTTCTCCAGGGGATCTTCTTGACCTGGGGAGCAGGTATACAAACGAATTCATGAATACATCTTTGCACAAGTTAAATGAAGAATTAATAAAATGAATGTATCTTGAAAAGAAAGAAATGCACCAGGAAATTTTGTTTAAACTACCAATCCCTGGCCTCTTCCCTTTCCCCACCCCACCACCAGGGATTTGTGATTCAGTAGCTCTGAAACATGTAAAGTCTAGATAAATTCTCTTCCAAACATGGCTTTCTTCCCCTTGAGGCTCACGTTTGGGGCCACTGTGCAGATGGCTGCCAACATATGTTTGACTAATCCACTGGGGTCAGAGAGGCATTGTAGAAGCAAAAGCATTCAAGAGAAGATAAGAGATAACAAATTGTTTCCTATGGGCTTAGAGCTAAAAACTTCTGCCTAATGACATTTTAATTTTATTTAAAGAAACCTAAAACTTCTAATAAAAGAGATTATTCTGAGCCTCAGGCCCCACTGAACCTGTGATCTTAAGAAAGGATCATTCTCATTTGCTAAATAAGTTTCTGTGATGTCATTTTTTGCTGTTAGATCAATCAGCAGTCTGAAGAAATACCAGGCTCAGAACAGACATTCTGTAGTTTATTAGGTACAGATAAAACATGAGTAACTTTCCCAATGAGGAAAAAGCCAAAAATTACAGATTTATGAGCACGAATGAAACAGGAACTGGAGAACTGACCAGAATCTGTGAGATGAGGAAATCGAGAGGCATAGAATGCAATATTACTTTGTTAAGAAAACAGGAACTGGGATTTTGAACCATCCAGCTGTCTCTGAATACACTTGAGATATCAAACAGTTGTTTGCACCTCTATAAATAATATGAAAGACAATGAAATACAGACATAGACACTCAAGTAGAAAGTGTGAAAAGTAATTTATGCAACTTAATTTAGAATGTCTTTGCTTATTCTTCTCCAAAGCTTTTTGAGTTTTCTAGCCGTTTCTTCCTCGGGGATCTTCCTGACCCAAGGATCAAACCCAGGTCTCCTGCATTGCAGATGGATTCCTTACCATCTGAGCCACCCAGGAAGCCCATACTAGATCACAGGAGCAAGTAAAACACTATTCCAGTCCACTGTAAAATTATATCTACTCACAAAGGATGGTTTACCTAAAACTTGGACCCAAGTGTTCCCTCTCCTGGTCTCTCTCAAAAGACCCTTGATTTGATTGAAATCTTAATTTTTAAAAATTTTAGTTTGGAGGGATGCAATTCCAGCATGGAGAACTGGAGACCCAGGGAGACTTTCCAGAAGGTCAGGCAGCATCCTGACTTTTACTGATGACTGTGGGCTTGATTTCAGTTAGATCAGGAGATGTGAACATCTTGGTATGTCTTTCTGAGCAGTTGAAAAAAATCAGAAGTAGTTAAGATTTAGAAACTGCATTAAATACAATGCATTGAAATCTGAAACAC
Organism: Cephalophus harveyi; assembly: GCA_006410635.1. Classification (NCBI taxonomy): domain Eukaryota; kingdom Metazoa; phylum Chordata; class Mammalia; order Artiodactyla; family Bovidae; genus Cephalophus; species Cephalophus harveyi. Next base: position 465,137 of record SJYT01011630.1, read on the forward strand.
TTTGGGAGACCTTTTTAAAGATCTAAATGCTGATCTTTTTCGGATAAGAAAAAATAGAAAGCATTATTATCTCCCACTACAACTCATTTGAAGCTAAGGAAAATTGCATTCTATTTCATTCAAATTATGCTTTGGCTCCATGCGAATGATATATGCTATTTGAGAAAATGAGGGAGATGATCGCCTTTCGGCTAATAGCCCGGGATGTGTGTGTGCGCATACACATGAGCATGTATGAGAGAGTATCTTATAAGTCAGGGCTTATTTTTGCAAAAAAAGAAAAACAGTTAAGATTGTAGTTTAGGGAATATGAATAGTTTTTTGGTCAAGTTCAGTAGTTGCATTGTCAACTCAGTTGTTTCCAACTCTTTGCGACCCCATGGACTGTAGCCTACCAGGCTTCTCTGTCCTCTGGGATTCTCCAGGCAAGAATTCTGGAGTGGGTTACCATGCCCTCCTCCAGGGGATCTTCCCGACCCAAGGATCAAACCTGAACCTCTTACATCTCCTGCATTGGCAGGCGGATTCTTTGCCTCTTGAGCCACTGGGGCTTCCCCAAGTTCAGTAGGAATAATCCTAAATAGTAATTGATTTGCAGTGCAATTACCATTTTGATTAATTTAACCTTTCCCTGTGCCCACAAGGTGGTGGGAGGGCCATGCTAATAGCCTTTTGGATGACTGGTTTTGTGTTTTGGGTGCTGGATGTGAAAAGTCTTTTAAAATAACTACAATATGTCAAAGTCAAGTATTTCATTCAGTTTGGTTTCCAATTAGCGTTAAAAGAGGGCATGTCAGTCACTGGAAAGTGAGATATACATTGAACAAAAAATACTTTTATCCTGAACTTCTGTTCCTGAAATTGATGAGAATTCGTCCTTAAAAAGAAATGAGACACTGCAAAAATCCTGCCAGTTCAAGAAAAAATTGTTGGGCAGGAGGGGTGATTTTGATGACGATTGTCCTTCTCTGCCTTGTCCTTGGTCCCCTCTCAAGGTCAAGGCTGGGCTGCTGGGATATTGCACTGGGCAACCCTCAGTCTAACCGAGACTTCCTGTCTTAGAACCTGGTGAACAGGGTCTCTCTTCAAATCTCTCCATTCCCCCTGAGTCCTGCCTTCCCTATGGTCTCTCAGTCTTGCTCCATCTACAGTGGCAGCCAATGGGTGTGTTTTGGTTGGTTCCCACCATCCCAGGACCCCAGTAAAAACATTTGCATTTCAACTAGGCCTCCAGAGAAAAGCTGAGGAACACTACACAGTGCCCTCAGCTGTCCACTGTGGTTAGACACTGGAAGCAAGATAGACTCGGCAGAAAGCTGTGAAACCCAAGATGACTCCACCAGCCATTCAGATGCTCTCTCCAGCATTATTTAGGTTCAGATTATTACCTGTAAAATCAGATTCTCTTAAGATTCACAATTAGTGCTAGTGAGATTCAATCTTCTTAGTGATGTAGTTAAAAAGAAAAAGTCCCAAACCATGACACCTTGAATGAAAAAACCATCATATCCATATTCGTGGCTTTCCCACTTACTAGCTTTGTGACACTGAACAGTCTCCTTTAGTCTCTCTGACCTCCAGCAATAATCATAATAGTGCCAGTTTTACCCAACTCACAGTGTCTTTTTAATGTCAGAATCAGTGCCTCATACTCTGGAAAGCGTATTTCAACAGTAAACTCAAACTGCAAAATATGAGGAGTTTATCATGTGCTGAAGTATTTCTCACCGGCTGGGGCCGTATTGGCCATGATGCTGATCAAGTTAGGAGAGTGAATTGATCCCCCAAACTGGAGCATCAAGGGCTGCCAGATGTTGGGGGGCTATTCATCCAGCTCAATTCCATCTTGGGAAGTCATGAGGGTGAACTGACCACAGGCAATCGGATAGGGAGAGACAGAGAAAGAGAGAGAGAGAAGCTGATAAATCAGGAATTTAATTAGCAGGGTGATTCAGGTAGAAGATGGAAGCCTAACTGGGTTTCTGTTTACATTAAACAGATTTGATTTGTAATCTGACTCAATTAGCTGGAAATTAAATGCATCTTGAGGCAGAAATACCATGGATGTAAGTATTCTCTTTGGGGGAGAAAAAGAAAAACTCAGCAAAATGACAACATGTAACCTCTTCCTACAATCTTATTTCTGGGGTGCTCCTTTTTTCCAGGCCACAAATGGTCATCTTCTTGCCCACCCCACCCCCTCCCCCACCTCTGTGCTTGTCTTAATCAGGATGAAACATACCATTCCCGCAGTGTCAGGGGGATGCTTACCGTTAACATGATAAATGATTCCACGCTGATATGGTGACAGTTAACTCCAATGTGTTCATCGTTGCTGTTTTGATGTGGGCAGAATAAAAATTGAAGCAGGAATATTTCCTTTAAAAAAAGAAAAACCTACCATCAACAGTCTTATGAACACCTTGGAGCAGGTGTCCCTGGATATGTCATTCTCCCTCGTGATGCAAAAGCAAACTAAGCTTCTAACACTGAAATGTGGCTCCATTCCTCCTGGGAGAGAGTTGGCATTTGTCACTGTCGCTTGGGGGCAAACCAGTGAGAAGGAGACCGAATCCAAACAAAATGATGATTGAGGAGAAATTTAGGATCTCCCCCAGGACTCCTCTCCTGTGACTAGGACCCCAGATCGTTGGCAAAAATCGACCACGTGTCCTCCTGTGAACAGCCTGCCTGTGTCCTCAGCCCCAGAGCAGGACTAGAGACATTGGCGTATGAGCCACAGTCGCCATGAAGCTGCCGAGTAGAAAGAGGAGGGCCTTTCTGAGCATCAGCTCGACATTCCTCATGACTCAGCTTGACCCAGGTCTCTGGCACGGGCTCCACTGGGGGCCTCTTTTTTGCACATCTTCTTCTTGAATCCCAAAGACTTTCCCCTGGACTAGGGGAGAGAGAGCTAAGATTGGGATGTTTGTTTGTTTCCGGGGTTGCATACTGACATGTGGGAAGAGCCATGGTTAATAACTGAGTTAAATAATTGAAATTAAAAGACGCTCGCTCCTTGGAAGAAAAGCTGTGACAAACCTAGACAGCATTTTAAAAAGCAGAGACATCACTTTGCCAGCAAAGGTCCATCTAGTCAAAACTATGGTTTTTCAAGTAGTCGTGTATGGATTTGAGGGTGGCACAGGGGTTGTATTTTACCAAAAAGTGAACTCAGGGCTATAACTTTGAGCACCATTCTCTCTTTTGAAGAATTTTTTTTTTTTTAATGTGGACCTTCTTCAGTCTTTATTGAATTTGTTACATTATTGCTTCAGTTTTATGTTTTGACTTTTTTGTTACCAGGCATGTGGGATCTCAGCTCCCCAACCAGTGATTGAACCTGCACCCCCTGCAGTGGAGGGTAAAATCTAACGGCTGGACCACCAGGGAAGTCCCTTGGCTTCTTTCTTACATGTTGGTTTCATCTCTGTGACTCATTTAGGAAAAGCACTGTGTTAGCCACTGGGATGTTCAAAGATGAGAGAAAGGCAGTCCCCATCCTCAGGAAAAGCATCGCAGACCGCCAGCATTTTGTGTGTGTCAAGCTCTGGACCACAGGTGTGTACACACACGTACTACATCAGGCAGTACATGTATGCACACATACCAAGTGTCCTGCTGCACCCTTGTGCTGCTGCCAAGAACAGAGCTTTCGATGATGTCAAGCAACGGATGGACATCCAACCCAGCCTCCAACCGCCAAGCTTGCAGGACGCTTCTGCCTCCCCAGGAAGATCCCCAGGGCCTCCCCTCCCCCTCCCAAACTGCTCTCTGCTCTGGGTCTGCAATGCAGGAAGGCTGATGGTCCAGGGAGTGAAAAAAAAAATCTAAAAATCAATAAGATAATTTGTAACTGATCCTTGGGCACCAAGCATAGGATTTGCCTCCTGCCTTATTGTTTGCACTTAAAAAAAGCTGGTTCACACTGTGAGGAATGCAAGCTGGCGTTAATTCAAACCCCAATTGGAGTTGCTTTCTACCCTCTCATCTGGTTGGAACTTGATCAGCCTCAGCCAAGATGTTCTTTGGGGCCAGGAGGGAAGCTGGAAGCAACTTGCCTTCTATTCAGCATAGACTGGGACTTGCTTTTGCTCTCACACTTAATACCTTGCTTCCCTTCTGACTCATTTGCACAGTTGTGTCTGACTCTTAGTGACTCCATGGACTGTAGCCCGCCAGGCTTCTCTATCTATGGGATTCTCCGGGCAAAAATACTGGAGGGGGTTGCCATTTCTTCCTCCAGGGGATTTTCCCAACCCGGAGATTGAACCTGGATCTCTTGCATCTCCTGCACTGGCAGGTAGATTCTTTACCACTAATGCCATCTGGAAAGCCCCTCTGGGCCTATGTTTAAATCCCACCTCACAGCACAGTTTAAATTCCAACACTCACGTCTCAAGTAGGCTTTATATACTGATCACTCGCTAAAGTCAGTTTGATAGGCTTGATCTGGTGGCCCAAACAGGATTAATTTTTAGAAACACAGCCCTACCTGGAATTGCTAAAAGAAACCATGCTAGAAAAAGGGAGACAGCACCATTTGTACAATTATTGCAGCAAATGAACAGGAGCGCTCTGGCAGGTTCTCAGTCCTGCTGCAGTTCATCCTGCAACTGCCTGCAGTTCCCGTGACGTGACATGCTGCACTTCATGAGATGACTTCCAGGCACAGTCTGGGAGGCTCCCCTAAGAGGTGAGGAAGTCGCTGCACAGGGCTGATCCACGCAAATGGATGACCTAAATCCTGGCTTTGCGCCTGATTGCCTTTTCCACGTATCTTTCATCATCGTTAGCCGGACCCAGCTTCCCTGTTCCAAATCAGGGTATTAAAAAAACACAGCGGACTGATCAGAGAGAGCTGAGGAGGCACAATTCAGCAAACAAACCCAGAGACACAGAAAGTCAGCCAAATCCCGTAAAATAAGAACCGTGCATCTGAGACCCAGCCCGGGTAGCAAATCTCATTTGCTGTTGACATGAATCTCTCCACCTGTCAAGGACTCACCGACTACCTTCCATATCAGCATCTTCTCCCTCACTTAACATTGATCCAGAGGAAGTGTCTTCCACACATGTTTTTTATTACCAGGTGGTGAGACAAATGGATCTTTGGTCAATCAAGGCACAGGGCAACTCTATCAAATCTTTTTTTTTTTTAATTATAATATTCATCTTCCCACTTCTGTTGAAAGATCAGAATAAGGTTGTCTGATAAAATGCCTTAGAATTCTGAAAACCAGAGGCTGTGTCCACTGTCTTATGCTCAAGATACATTTTTATTTCATGGGAGTTGGCACCTTTAAATTATATGGCTGCCCATTCTTACCCCTCTGGGCAGGACAGCTCATAACTATAGGAGGGGAAATCCTCGTATATGAAGCCTTTCATTCTCTCCACGGTCATCAAAAATGAGTTTCCTCTAGCAGACAGTTGAGTTTGCAAATGAGTTGAAGTGATTCATAGGCTGCTGGAAAAATAGCATCTTGAAATCTATTCTTAAACCCACAGCTTTATAAACTCAGTTCACACTTTCGGTGTTTCCCAGGCAAACATTCAGAGGCATAGGGAGCCGTGAGCCTGTGGCAGGGATGAAACTGGGAAGCAGTACAGGAATAGTCAAAGCTATGACAAACTTAGACGGTGTATTAAAAAGCAGAGACATCACTTTACCGATAAAGGTCGGTAGAGTCAAAGCCATTATTCTTCCAGTAGTCACGTATGGATGTGAGAGTTGGATCATAACAAAGACTGAGGGCTGAAGAATTGATGCTTTTGAATTATGTTGCTCCTTGAGAGTCCCCTGGACTATAAGGAGATCAAACCAGTCCATCCTAAAGGAAATCAATCCAGAATATTCATTGGAAGGACTGAAGCTGAAGCTCCAATACTTTGGCCACCTTATGTGAAGAGCCAACTCACTAGAAAAGAGCTTGATATTGGGAAAGATTTAAAGGCAAGAGGAGAAGAGGGCAGCAGAGGATGAGATGGCTAGATATCATCAGTGGACATGAATTTGAGTGAATTCTAGGAGATAGTTGGAGAAGGAAAAGGCAGCCCACTCCAGTATTGTTGCCTGGAAAATCCCATGGACGGAGGAGCCTGCAGTCCATGGGGTCGCAAAGAGCCGGACATGACTGAGTGACTTCACTTCACTTCTAGGAGATAGTGGAGGTCAGGGGAGCCTGGCATAGGATCATAAAAGAGTTGGACTTGACTTAGCAACTCAACAACAACAACAATGGGACTAGCTCTGTGGTCACCATTCTGTTGTTTTCCTCTATTTCTTTGCATTGATCACTGAAGAAGGCTTTCTTATCTCTTCTTGCTATTCTTTGGAACTCTGCATTCAGATGCCTATATCTTTCCTTTTCTCCTTTGCTTTTCGCTTCTCTTCTTTTCACAGCTATTTGTAAGGCCTCCCCAGACAGCCATTTTGCTTTTTTGCATTTCTTTTCCATGGGGATGGTCTTGATCCCTGTCTCCCGTACAATGTCACGAACCTCATTCCATAGTTCTTCAGGCACTCTATCTATCAGATCTAGGCCCTTAAATCTATTCCTCACTTCCACTGTATAATCATAAGGGATTTGATTTAGGTCATACCTGAATGGTCTAGTGGTTTTCCCTACTTTCTTCAATTTGAGTCTGAATTTGGTAATAAGGAGTTCATGATCTGAGCCACAGTCAGCTCCTGGTCTTGTTTTTGTTGACTGTATAGAGCTTCTCCATCTTTGGCTGCATAGAATATAATCAATCTGATTTCGGTGTTGACCATCTGGTGATGTCCACGTGTAGAGTCTTCTCTTGTGTTGTTGGAAGAGGGTGTTTGCTATGACCAGTGCATTTTCTTGGCAAAACTCTATTAGTCTTTGCCCTGCTTCATTCCGCATTCCAAGGCCAAATTTGCCTGTTACTCCAGGTGTTTCTTGACTTCCTACTTTAGCATTCCAGTCCCCTATAATGAAAAGGACATCTTTTTTGGGTGTTAGTTCTAAAAGATCTTGTAGGTCTTCATAAAACCGTTCAACTTCAGCTTCTTCAGCATTACTGGTTGGGGCATAGACTTGGATAACTGTGATATTGAATGGTTTGCCTTGGAGACGAACAGAGATCATTCTGTCATTTTTGAGATTGCATCCAAGTACTGCATTTCGGACTCTTTTGTTGACCATGATGGCTACTCCATTTCTTCTGAGGGATTCCTGCCCGCAGTAGTAGATATAATGGTCATCTGAGTTAAATTCACCCATTCCAGTCCATTTTAGTTCGCTGATTCCTAGAATGTCGACGTTCACCCTTGTCATCTCTTGTTTGACCACTTCCAATTTGCCTTGATTCATGGACCTGACATTCCAGGTTCCTATGCAATATTGCTCTTTACAGCATCGGATCTTGCTTCTATCACCAGTCACATGCACAACTGGGTATTGTTTTCGCTTTGGCTCCATCCCTTCATTCTTTCTGGACTTATTGCTCCACTGATCTCCAGTAGCGTATTGGGCACCTAATGACCTGGGGAGTTCCTCTTCCATGAAACTAGTCCCTGGTGCCAAAAAGGTTGGGGACCACTGCCCCCAGATGATTCACAGAGCAAGAGACATGCATTATCTGAGCAGAAAATCTGGACTGCAGATGGCAGGGTTCAGAAGAAGAACTAAGTTTTGTGACTATCTTTCACTGAATCCATCCTCAGGAATACAAGAAACCTAAAGCAGGGCTTTTGAGGAATCCCTGCATTTTAGAGTTTTAAGAAACTGAGTACTCGCCCGTGTGTGTGTGTGTGTGTGTGTTCAATCACATCCAACTCTGTGACCCCATGGACTGTAGCCCATCAGGTTCCTCTGTCCATGAGATTTTCCAGGCAAGAACACTGGAGTGGTCGCCATTTCCTCCTCCAGGCCATCTTCCTGACCCAGGGATTGAACTTGTGTCTCCTATGTCTCCTGAATTGCAAGCAGATTCTTTACCGATAAGCCACTGGGGACTTAGGGCATAAAAGTGCATCTCCTCATCCCCCAAACACAGTGTGAGAGCAGAAGCAGAAGGACCCTGTCTCACTTTCCTCTTCCTTGTCCCCTGGTTGCAGGAGGGACAAAGAGGGAAGCTTGATAGCTGGAAACTGCTCTGTCTTCACCTCTGTTGAGAGGCTGCTGAGAGGAACAGTGAATGGTGGTGATACATTATTTAAGATAACAAAAACAAAATAACAGTAGCCAACCTTTATTAAGAACTGACTGTATCTAGGCACCGAGCTAAGTGCGCTACACATCATTTATTTACAATTCTTCATGATAACCTTATAAAGCAGATCAATGCAAATAATGTTATGATTCCCCTTGCAGTGGGTGGGAAAACAGTGTTTGGTAAGCTTCTTGCCTGAAATGAGATGGCTTGTCCACCAGAGAGCCAAGGCATGGACCCTGCCCTGCCTGCCTCCAGAGGCCACTGCTGTGCCCCCTCCAGGCAGTATACTAAGAGGTGAGGATGGGGCTTTCCGGTCAGTCCCTCAGTCATGTCCAACTCCTTGTGACCCCATGGACTGCAGCACACCAGGCTTTCCTGTCCATCACCAATTCTTGGAACTTACTCAAACTCATGTCCGTTGAGTGGGTGATGCCATCCAACCATCTCATCCTATATTGTCCCCTTCTCCTCCCACCTTCAATCTTTCCCAGCATCCAGGTCTTTTCCAATGAGCCAGTTCTTCACATCAGGTGGCCAAAGTATTGGAGCTTCAGCTTCAGGATCAGTGCTTCCCAATGAATATTCAGGACTGATTTCCTTCAGGATTGACTGGTTTGATCTCCTTGCAGTCCAGGGGACTCTCAAGAGTCTTCTCCAACATCACAGTTCAAAAGCATCAATTCTTTGATGCTCAGCCTTCTTCACAGTCCAACTCTCACATCCATACATGACTACTGGAAAAACCATAGCTTTGACTAGATGGATCTTTGCTGGCAAGGTAATATCTCTGCTTTTTAATATGCTGTCTAGGTTGGTCATAGTTTTCCTTCCAAGGAGCAAATGTCTTTTAATTTCATGGCTGTGGTCACCATCTGCAATGATTTTGGAGTCCCCAAAATAGTCTCACTGTTTCCATTGTTTCCCCATCTATTTACCATGAAGTGATGGGACTGGATGCCATGATCTTCGTCTTCTGAATGTTGAGTTTTAAGCCAACTTTTTCACTCTCCTCTTTCATTTTCATCAAGAGGCTCTTTAGTTCAGCCATATCTCCACGAGGAAGGCCGTGAGACTGGATGTCGGCCTGAAAGACACGATTAGGGAGCCTGGGATCTAGAAAGTGACTGTGTTGGTCACTTGGTCATGTCTGAATCTTTGTGACCCCATGGACTGTAACCCACCAGACTCCTCTGTCCATGGAATTCTGCAGGTAAGAATACTGGAGTGGGTAGCCATTCCCTTCTTCAAGGGATGGTCCCAACCCAGGGATCAAATCCATGTCTTCTGTATCACTTGCATTGGCAGGCAGGTTACCACTAGCGCCACCTGGGAAACCCTGAGCCCCTGTCTGGAGGGGATATTTCTGCAGGTTAGTTGCTCGCTGTTCATTGCAACACTGGAAATTTTTAAAACAAAACTGAGTTTTTCCAGAAATATGCTTTCCTGAATTCTTCAGGCGGGTGTGCTATTAATATGGAAATGAGGAGAGAGTTTAATCATGTTTCACTGTTTGCTGGAAAGAAAGCCAACAGTCTGATATGCTAAGTATCATCAGATTTGCTAAATGGGGTCAGGGTTACGGGGTCCATGCAGGGCCGATGGATTTCTTACTGCTTATTATCCCTATTGAATGGCTGGAATAGATTCAATGCGGTGAGAGGCCAGGCCACGGCGGGGCAACCATGCCCCTGCACCTGGCAGGGTGCTCCTGAGAAGCCCTTGGCCTTGAGCAGGATCTGGGGTGGCAGGGGGGTGGTGGGCAGCCAGTCCCACCCCCAAGCCAGGTCCCACCCACTGCCCAGTGATCGGTGTGCAGAGCAGGTGCAGGGCTGGAGTTCAAGATCAAAGGGGAGATCAAAGAGGATTCCTTGCCCTTGATGGAGTGTAATTGATTTCTGTTTGCAAAATAAGTACACGGATAGTGTCTCAATGATTCCTCCTAAGACTGAGGAGAGAACAGCAAGACAGATATTTTCATCTACCTGGTTTATAGATGAATAAATGAGTCCCAGAGACAGTTAGGGGGTTTGTCCAGTGAGACCAGACAGAGGCAGGACCAGCGCCCACCCGACCCGCCCTGCTAAAAAAAAAAAAAAAAATCTGGAGACCTGGGTTCGATCCCTGGGTGGAAAGGTCCCCTGGAGAAGGGGATGGCTACTCACTCCAGTATTCTTGCCGGGGAAACCCCATGGACAGAGGAGCCTGGCAGGCTACAGTCCATGGGATTGTAATCGGACATGACCTAGCAACTAAACAACAATAAGAACCTGATGACTTGAAATGACAAGAAGAGTGAGATGTGGTCATTGGCCATAGGAGCCTCCACAGACCCAAGCTCAGCAGAGGGTGGGATGAGGGAAACTGAGCTAAGCCAGGGGCCCTTCCCCACCCCTCTCCCAACCCCCAGCCCAGGTGTCGGTCCCAGGCAGAGGGAGAGTCCAGCTGTGGATGGACACCTGGTGACCAGGATGTCACACTAAGTCACAGACACATCAGAAAGAACCCGGAAGGGCTGGGAGCAGGAGTGGGGAGCTTTTCTGCAAAATAAGAGGATAGGCTGTAAACAGGTTTGTAAGGCGCTCAGAAGCAGACGTGTGGAAGCAGCCGAGCAATCAGAGGTTTGTGAAAAGATGCTGTCATGGATTCAGTGAGAATGGCCGTCATCTGAGCGATGGTGCCACCTCTCCAGGAGGGCTCCGAGCCGGTGACTCTGAGTGTCTCCCCCACTTTCAACTGCAATTCAAAACTCACCTCTTCGAGTAGCTTTCTCCCCCCACTGACAAATACCTCCGCTATTCTAGGGGATCTGAGCTTCCTGTCCTGAGTGCTCCCAAGGTCAAGTACACATTGGAAGTACAAGTGCAAATGATTCTTACCAGGAGTTACCCTGAGAACTTTGACTTCATGACAACTATTAGTATGAAAAAAAAATGTTAATTAGTACAGGACTATTGTAGGAATAAAAAACTTGTGTAAATATCAATTGTAACAATTAATAGAGAAAATGCAATCTCACATAGCTGTGAAATTCAAGATCATTATTATTCATTGACAAATAGTAATGATGGCATAAAACTAAGGTAACCTCAGTTCAAATGAGCAAATAAAGTTGACAGCAGAATGACCCTCATTAATGAATTTGACATGAGCCTTCCCCCGTTAATAGATTCTTAGCCAAAGGTGAGTTTTTAATTAGGATATAAATTTCAGGTACATTGATAATATATGTGGAAATGTGAAGGCTTCAACCCAGCAAATACGTATTGCTTCCTATGCATTCGGAGTCAATGTCCAATAAAGACAAACATACAGAGGGCCCTGCTCCTGAGTTTCCTCCCCGTAATTCTCTCGAGATGGAGAAGATGGCTTGAGATTATTTGGAAGCAAGGTGGCACAGGAGAGAGAGAAAAGTTGAAAATACAAGGCAAATGGAGTAAACTTTCAGAGGGAGCAATGGAAGCTGATACCAGCCAGAGTTCTTGGTCTTCCCCAATCGATAGAAACTGATCAGAGGCCAGACAAGAAATTCCAGCCAGGCTTTACTGGGGTCACTGCTGCAGCAGAGGGATCAAGAACAGTAATTGGTTCCTTAGCTTGCTCCCCAAGGCAGAGTGAGCTTATTCCTTATATGGGGTGAGAGTAGGGGCGCATCGTGGGAGCTGGCTGAAGGGGTGGCTTAAGTGGTCTCCCTTCCTCTTTATGGTGTCTTGTCCGGGGGGCAGGAGCAGTATCCTGCTTTTGTTCCCAACTCTTCAGAAGTGGGTTTTTGGTCCTTTTGTATATCTTTGTCTGTTATCTGTCTCCAATTGCACATGCACATATTAGTAGCTATTTTCAGTCCCATGTGTGCGTGAGTGTATGCTCAATCACTTGAATCATGTCTGACTCTTTGCAATTCTGTGGACTGCAACCCGTCCATAGGATTTCCCAGGCAAGAATACTGAAGTGGTAGCCATTTCCTTCTCCAGGGGATCTTCCCGACCCAGGGATCAAACCCCCATCACCTGCATCTCCTGCACTGCAGGTGGATTCTTTACTGCTGAGCCACCAGGGAAGACCTTGGTCCCTTCTAGTTTCTCTGTATTCTATTGCTCAAGGAGGAAACATTTGTCCAGGTGCAAGCGCTGCAGCAAAATGTCCCAGGTCCCAGCCTGTCTCAAAGCCACACTTGTCAAAGTAGGTCCTAGGTTCCTTGCTGGAGTCCCAGACTTCTGTCCTCTGCAAATACCCCACCCCTCCCCACTTGCAACCCATCAGACCAGAGTCCCAGGAGAGAGAGAGCCTGGGAATCTTCATTTTACTAAAATCCTCAGCTGAGTCTCCTATTCATAAAACAAGAAGCACTGCCTGGTGCTCTGAGAACAGGGTTTAAAAGTGCTCCTCTGAGGCCATCACCTTATTTTACAGGGGAGGCCCTTGAGACCAGAGGGATGGAGCCAGAACTCCAGAGCTCAGCTTTATTTCACCTCCATATGGCCAGGTCTGTGCCAGGCTCCCAGGGACCAGTTTCAGCTGCCCACAGGGAGTTACCGTCANCCTCTGAGGCCATCACCTTATTTTACAGGGGAGGCCCTTGAGACCAGAGGGATGGAGCCAGAACTCCAGAGCTCAGCTTTATTTCACCTCCATATGGCCAGGTCTGTGCCAGGCTCCCAGGGACCAGTTTCAGCTGCCCACAGGGAGTTATCGTCAGCATCCCAAATTCCAGCATCAAACTGAATTTGCACTCTTTTCCCGCCACACCAGCCATCCTGGGGTCAGCGCTGGCCTCTGGAGACCCCGCGTCTGGCCTTCAGGCCTGAGGCTGTGCTTCCGAATGGTGATTGGAGATAATTTTTCTGTTCCTCCTTGGCTTCCTGGTCAATGTTTTAAAACATGGGGTCACGGAGCCGACAGTGTCTTCTGTAAATTGGCTCAAGCTGGCACATCTAAAACATAGAGTCCCCTGAGTCTGGTGGTCTTTCCCACAAAACGGCCCTGCCGCTTACTGCTTTCTGACTTGGCTGAAATCGAGAAAGGGACATGATATCTTTATTTTCCAGGCAGAAAGGTAAAACCAGGCAATGACAAATCAATCCTCAAGGCACACAGGTCTCTTCCTGAAAGCTGGAAAACGTGATTCTGAGAGTCCCGCATGGCTGGCCTTGAAAGTCAAAATGTGCTGACTCATCCCCAAGTGTCAAGGAATTTTAAAAATCTCAGATGTACTGTTTTCCAAATGGAAACTGGTAGCCACTGGCTGACACTGGGTATGACAAGGCCTTGGGACACAGAGGAGGTGGTGCTGAGGGTTGGCGGGTGCATCCTGAAAAGCTCTATTAGCCCCAGGTTGGGATCGATGTGAAACTTAATACTTTAATGACTGGGCTGCTCATGGGCTCTTGTTTTTAATTCTCTGGTCCCGAGAGAATAATTTTCTTCTCTCAGTCGAATCTTCTTGAGAGGAGGAGAAAGCAAGGAGATAAGTGTGGATCAGGCAGTGCTGGGCAGAGCTTCTTAAGGGAAGGGACCGTTCTTGATACACAGGGCAGGCGGCCAAGGGTGGCCAGTGAGCACCAGGCATCTGGACTCAGNGAGAGAATAATTTTCTTCTCTCAGTCGAATCTTCTTGAGAGGAGGAGAAAGCAAGGAGATAAGTGTGGATCAGGCAGTGCTGGGCAGAGCTTCTTAAGGGAAGGGACCGTTCTTGATACACAGGGCAGGCGGCCAAGGGTGACCAGTGAGCACCAGGCATCTGGACTCAGACCTCTTCTCCATCCCCTACCTATGCCCTGAGCTGAGTCACTGACATGATTTGAGTCTCATTTCCTCCTCTGTTTCCCTGCCCCAGGATGGTTAGTATGAAATGAGATCATCACATAAAAAACATTGTGTCTGTTGTCTGGCACATAGTGGATATTTAATACTGACAGGGAATTTCAATTATTTTATTTCAATGTTTAACAACTTGCCTAGAGAGCATCAGAGGGTCAGTATATTTGGTGTGAGTGGATGATACATGAACGACACACTGAACTCATCACAGGTGGAACCAGCTAGTGACTGTTATCAACATCAGAAGTTCCTAATAGGCAGAGACCATCTGAGATCACAGGCAAGCATCAGTCTTTATGCGTATCAGCTAATTTAGCCTTCCAAACAATCCTATCAAGTCAGTGTGATCGTTGTTCTTGTGAAGATGAGAAAACTGAGGAGTTCAATACTTACCCAAAGGCACAGAGCCAGAAAATGAAAGTGTGATTCCAAAGCCCACACTCTGAGCCAAGCATCAGCAAACCCGTAGGCCACTTCTTGTTAGCTTTCTGCGTTTGTAAATAAAGTTTTATTGGAACACAGACATGCACATTACATTACATGCCATCTCTGACTGCTTTTGCATTACAGTGGCTGAGCTGAGAAGTCATCTACAAGGCCTGCAATGTTTAAAATACTTACTGCCTGGCCCATCACAGAAAACATTTGCCAGCCTTGCTATAAGATTTATGCGTATCAGCTAATTTAGCCTTCCAAACAATCCTATCAAGTCAGTGTGATCGTTGTTCTTGTGAAGATGAGAAAACTGAGGAGTTCAATACTTACCCAAAGGCACAGAGCCAGAAAATGAAAGTGTGATTCCAAAGCCCACACTCTGAGCCAAGCATCAGCAAACCCGTAGGCCACTCTTGTTAGCTTTCTGCGTTTGTAAATAAAGTTTTATTGGAACACAGACATGCACATTAGATTACATGCCATCTCTGACTGCTTTTGCATTACAGTGGCTGAGCTGAGAAGCCATCTACAAGGCCTGCAATGTTTAAAATACTTACTGCCTGGCCCATCACAGAAAACATTTGCCAGCCTTGCTATAAATCACTCCAGCATAGTACCTTCTTGGTGAGAGAGAGAGACATATTACGTACCCAGACTTCTAAGGTACAAGATGGAACATGAGCTACACAGGGGTACAAAGAAAATGGAATAACGTTACTGTGACCTTCCTGGACACAATGGTGGTGAGTGTGTGTCTCTCTGTGTGGTTGTGGGAGAGGGCAGTGCTAAGCTTCTCTGACTGTGAAGCTGAAGTGGAAACAAGAAGAGCATAAGTGAAGACTAAATATGATAGCTAGGTTTGGCAGTTTTAGATAAAAAAGCGCAATTGGGAGAAAGATTTGTATCCTAGAATAGTTACCACAAGAAGCTATAATAGTTCTGCTTTTATGCAAACGAAGTAGTAGGGACTTCCCTGGCAGTCCAGTGATCAGGATTTTGTCTTCCAGAGCAAGAGATGCGGGTTCGGTCCCTGGCTGGGCAGCTAAGATCCCACATGCCTTGTGGCCTAAAAACATAACAGAAGCAATATGGTAACAAATTCAATAAGGACTTAAAAAATGGTCCACATCCCCCAAAATATATTTAATGAGGAAATGAATATTAAAAAAATCTGTTAAAAAATTTAATGAGGAAATGAACATCAAGAAGTAGTAAAATCTAATTTAACATCTTAAAATCGGTTTCACTTCTAAGTTTCAACATTCATGAGAAAGTTTCTCCCAACAGAGTCAAGCAAGAGNCATCCCCCAAAATATATTTAATGAGGAAATGAATATTAAAAAAATCTGTTAAAAAATTTAATGAGGAAATGAACATCAAGAAGTAGTAAAATCTAATTTAACATCTTAAAATCGGTTTCACCCCTAAGTTTCAACATTCATGAGAAAGTTTCTCCCAACAGAGTCAAGCAAGAGTATGGCAAGCTCATAAGAAGTCTGAGTCTCCAGGGTGCTGTGCAAACACAAAATTGCCACTTGAACTCTAAAAAGCCGACGAGGACATTAGAATTAAGCCGATTACTTAAAGCCAGCATATACGTCATCATAGCAGCTATCTGTACCTGCTTTTTGTGCAATTTCTTCAACTCTTGCTCCTCAGTACATTTTTTTCTTATTTGCCGCTTACCTCATTCACACCAAGCAATTCAGCAAGGGAATAGTCTTCTTCAAAACATTTAAAATTGGATGAATATTCCCTTTGATCTCTTGTTTACTTCAATGTCTGACACCACACTTGACTGGTGAGCATTCCTGGTCTCCAAGAGAAACAACCACTCTCCCCTGGGTGTTCCTTGAAAATGTTACTTTTCTCTGATGGTAAAAATCACGCAGAGATAAAACTGAAGACAGAAAATTTAATAAAGTAAAGACACGTTTGACCATCTTTCTCTGGAGCTTCAGAAAGTGTTCAGTGTTTTATAAGCAGTACATGGCGTAATGCAGGCATGCCCAGAAAGATGGATAGTCGTTCCATTATTTCGAGATTTCCCTTGGTGATCATAGCTGCAAGGCTTTCACTGCTTCCTAGATCGTTATTACATGATTCCTGCCTTTTCAGCCTATTTTTCTCTCACGTTCTTCTAGCTTGAATGAGGAGTTTATGTTTTTGGTAAATAGAGGTAAGTTAAATGAGGTTGAAGGTTTGGGGAGTCAATTGAAATCAACTGCTGTTAAATATGGATGAAGGTTACAGGATCAAAGTCTCACTTGCCAAAAGAAAAAAAATCTCTTATTTTGCACATTTGCTGCTCATGGGCATTTCAAAAAGGGCTCTTTAGCATCTCCAAGCTTTGTCTCAGCTACATTCTATTCCATTTCAAGTCACACGCTATTTTTTTTTTTTTTTACCTTAATTATCATCCCATTCTTAAAGAGACGTTCAGATTATGCCAAAAAATTTAAAGTACCCTTTTTAATGGGGCTTCCCAGGAGTTGCTAATGATAGAGAACACACCTTCCAACGCAGGAGATAAAAGAGACACGGATTCCATCCCTGGGTCGGGAAGATCTCCAGGAGAAGGGCATGGAAACCCACTTCACTATTCTTGCCTGGAGAATCCCCACAGACAGAGGAGCATGATGGGCTACAGCCCATAGGGTGCAAAGAGTCAGACATGACTTAACAAACACACACACACACACACACACCCTTTTTGACAAAGCACATATTCATTGAATAGTGTGTAATGTCTGGGTTCTCATCTGCTTCTTAATTCTGCATTTTGGTCCATTTCTCTCTAAGATGAGGAGAGGATGAGGTTGACCCAGGAAGCTCGAATTTAATTCCATATTAAAGTCTCGTTCCATCAGTACCAGATGGAGGCCAAGTCCAAAGAGGCACAGAAAGAGCCCCCAGCTGAACACTTCAATTTCTGCTAAGAAATGAGATATTAATGATCTGTTTAGTTCAGTTGCTTAGTCTTGTCTGACTCTTTGAGACCCCATGGACTGCAGCATACCAGGCTTCCCTGTCCATCATCAACTCCTGAAGCTTGCTCAAACTCATGTCCATTGAGTTGGTGATGC
Organism: Cephalophus harveyi; assembly: GCA_006410635.1. Taxonomy (NCBI): domain Eukaryota; kingdom Metazoa; phylum Chordata; class Mammalia; order Artiodactyla; family Bovidae; genus Cephalophus; species Cephalophus harveyi. Next base: position 482,659 of record SJYT01011630.1, read on the forward strand.
CATCCAACCATCTCATCCTCTGTCGTCCCCTTGTCCTCCTGCCTTCAATCTTTCCCAGCATCAGGGTCTTTTCCAATGAGCCAGTTCTTCGCATCAGGTGACCAAAGTATTGGAGTTTCAGCTTCAGCATCAGTGCTTTCCAATGAATATTCAGGACTGATTTCCTTTAGGATTGACTGGTTGGATCTCCTTGCGGTCCAAGGGGCTCTCAAGAGTCTTTTCTAACACCACAGTTCAAAAGCATCAATTCTTCAGTGCTCAGCTTTCTTTATGATCCAACTCTCACATCCATACATGACTACTGGAAAAACCATAGCTTAGACTAGACAGACCTTTGCTGGCAAAGTAATGTCTCTGCTTTTTAACATACTGTCTAGAAGCTATTAAATACAAGGCCTTCTCAACTAGACACAGAAGGCTGGGTTTCCTTTCTATTTGCACCCCTTTCTTTGAAAGGGGGCTTCCCGAGTACCTCAGCAATAAAGAATCCTTCTGCCAATGCAGGAGATGCAAGAAACACGGGTCAATCCCTGGTCCAGGAAGATGATCTGGAGAAGGAGATGGCAATCCACTTCAGTATTCTTGCCTGGAAAATTCCATGGACAGAGGACCCTGGCAGGCTACAGTCCAAGGCTATGCAACCGAGCACACATTCCATAGAAAGGCCTAAGTGTAATACTGAGAGCTCGTTATCAGAAGATCTCACTAAGCATCTGAAGGAGAATCAAAAGGCTGGGCTTGGGAGAGAAGAGAAAAACAAAACCCAAGAAGGAACAACAGAATTAACATAATTGCAGACTGGTTAGGACTCTCCCTGGTGGCTGAGAGGTTAAAGAGTCTGCCTCCAATGTGCGAAACCCGGGTTAGATCCCTGGTCGGGAAGATTCCCTGGAGAAGGAAATGGCAACCCACTCCAGTATTCTTGCCTGGAGAATCCCATGGACAGAGGAACTTGGTAGGCTACAGTCCACGGGGTCACAAAGAATAGGACACGACTGAGTGACTTCACTTTCACTTTCACTTTCACTTTAGGACTCTCCCAGACAATAGGGATGCTGCTTCATTCTCATTTCATCCTGGTTTCCCCTGGTGGCTCAGAGGTTAAAGCGTCTGCCTCCATTGCGGGAGACCCGGGTTCGATCCCTGGGTTGGGAAGATCCCCTGGAGAAGGAAATGGCAACCCACTCCAGTATTCTTGCCTGGAGAATCCCATGGACGGAGAAGCCTAATAGGTTGCAGTCCACGGGGTCGCAAAGAGTCGGACACGACTGAGCGACTTCACCTTACCTTACCTTACCTTTCCCCAAGAGTAATATTAGGATCATCACATTTTCTGTGAATTGACCAGGTCTTAACAAAATATGCAAGAACAAAAGTACTAGACACCTACATACTACGTAGTGGATAATATATATCAAAGTACTCATTCTCCTCCCCATACACCCCTTCCTATGGATGTCTCCCTCTGAGAGAATTAAACATCTCGGCCCCATGAATATCATGTTACTTGCTTTCACCAATGAACTGAAAGCAGAAACTATGCATACTTTGTCTGAACACAAGCTCTGAGAGCTTTCTCCTGGTCTGCCCATGCTCTTATTTCTCTCCGCCTAGAGATAAGCAATGACAGAATAGCTTAGTCTTCAGACTTTAAATTTTTTATGTTCTTTTAATTTTCTGTAACAATTTCCTCTGGTTTCTACTTCATTCTGCAGGAACATCGTCTCTGAAAATGTCAGCCTGAGAGAAAGGGGGATGGAAATTCAGAGAATCTCCCCAGGACAAACCTCCAAGGGGATGGAAAAGGAGAGGTGAAAATTTAAGGGCATGTTAAAGTAACTTGAAGTCAAACGACTAGGAATTGGCTTCCAGCTTTCAAATTAGCAAGTTAAAAATAGCATCCTCTGTAAGCAAATGTGTCAGGAAATGGTCACTCCTGTTCTTCTGATACAAATATAAAATAACTAGATTTCTAGAGGACAATTTTGTAATGCTTATCAGGAAGATTTAAAGCAGGCAGGCATAGCTTCCTAGGTAGTGAAACCCCCCCCCCCCACAGGGCTATGTCGTAAGGGAACGATAATAGATGTGCATAGAGTCTGTGTAGAAGGTGGTTTTCACCAAGAATAAGGGCTGAGGGGCTAACAGTGCTTTTGTCTGAGGTGTGGCATTAACACAATTTCTCGTACCTTTTCTCTCTCTTTTCTCCTCCTCTTTCTTCTCTCCTTTTCTCCTTCTCCTCCTTTTCTGTTTATCTATTTTTAAATTGCCGAGAGAATTTTCTTCATTTTTGTGACAAGGAGGGAAATATATTTCAGGAAAAAAAAAATGGAGGGCTTCCCTGGTGGTCCAGTGGCTTAGATGCCAACTCCTGTTGTATGGAGCCCAGGTTCAATTCCTGATCAGGGAATTACATCACACATGCTGCAACTGAGAGATCGCATGCCTCAACAAGATCAGAGATCCCGCAGGCCAGAACTGAGACGCGGCACAGCCAAATAAATAAATATTTTTTAAAAAGAAAAAAAATAGAGGGAAATTCAGGAAGAGCTTATGTCCCTCTTGGGTAACATTGTTCCCCTCTGGGGAACAATGGCCTTCCCTGTCCCACTGCTGCTGGAGGAGTGGCCTCAACACGGGGATGATCAAGTCAGAGAGGAGGCGAGAGGGTTGTCTCACCCTGCAATTCACACCTGTGCTGGGGGTGGGTGGGGTTTATCTGTAGAAAGTACCCTCTGAGTTCCCCCAACCTGCATAGACTCCAGGAGCCCAAAATAAGAGACAAGAGCTCACAGGACGTTCAGCTGGGGCCCGGAGCCCACCTTCCATGAGGCTAGCTGCCTGCTTTCTTTCATCCTTATTCACAGTCCCACCCACTTTCACACCTGGGTTAACTCCCTCTCCAGTTGGGTGTTTTCTTTCACTGCGGTTTCCTTGGTTCCATCTTGCTTCCAAGGAGTCATTAAACTCGGTAGGAAAACCATACTTAGGAGGCCACGCAGCTGCGGAGGCCCATGGATAATAAGTAAGTGGTGAACAAATCTCCACATACTTAAAGCTCAGCTGTTTGAAACACATTGAATGCAAAAATCACTGGTGAGTTACAATGTGTTAAATGACTATAATTAAAGGCCTCCTCTATTTTATGACACAGTTCATGATCTTTCATTGTAAAAACTGTAACTGGGGCACCTACAGTGGTGGACACTACATTTTTTATTCCTTTCTGTGGGACTGAGAAAGAATGGGACAAAAGCGTAGAGGAAAGATCATTATGTTATAGGAGGAGTTTTATTATTTGGGTTCTTTGAGGCTCTTCATAATCTTTAGCCAATGGTTTTTGTGCAATGTTGTACACTGTCTTCCTGCTTTACATCTGTTGACAGAAGAATGGGAAGTCAATTACATTTCAACAAAATTTCCAGCTGCTGAGCATGTCTAGATAACTGGTCTGTTGCTATTTTTCTAATGTGGGGTTTTTTTTACATAAAGCAGTTGTGAAAACAAGACATGAAATACTAAACTCGTTGAGTTCAGCATAAGTTTGGCCGTTTGGGAGAAAAGCTAACTGGTCAGATATTAAAGCAACTTGATCACTTTCTCATTTAAATGAAGACTTGTAGAATTTCCCAAGATCTATCATTAGAATTTTATTATTTTGTACCCAGAAATCTATATTTGATATCATTTCCTTTTCCCTCATACATAACTTCTGTGTTCTGTGCTCAGTCTTGTCCAACTGTTTTTGGCTTTATGAACTGTAGCCCACCAGACTCCTCTGTCCATGGGATTTCCCAGGCAAAAATACTGGACTGGGTTGCCAGGCCCACCCCCAGAGGATCTTCCCAACCCAGGGATCGAACACACGTCTCCTGCATTTCAGGTGGATTCTTTACCGCTGAGCCACTGGGGAAGACAGTACATACTTCTGAGTTTGACTGTATTCCCCCTTAAAAAAAATCTAAGTTGGAGGACTAGTTCTTAATCATTTCCATCAATGGGTGAATGAAATTGTTAACTTTTTCTTAAATACAAACCATAAGATTGATATTTGCCTTTTAGTGTAGCCAACTTATAATATTCTATTACAACATAATTTATGAGCCTGATTTGACAAGGTTTTTAGTGTAGTCATTATTCAGATTGTCTGTAGTCATTCTGCTTGAGTAAGGACCATAAGGTTCAGCTATCATGGATGATAAATGTTCTGGATTCCAATCTTGTTGCTGCCATTGATGTTCTGAGCTAATCTTTTTATTTTTGTGTCCTCAAGGAGAAAGTACAGCTTAGAAAGCCAAACTTGCCACCAAGGATATAGAAAGAATAAATATAATTGCTGTAAAATGCTTTTAAAATGAAGTGTGATATTGCTTAATGCACCTTGAACTTGTTACAAAGTCCAAGCTCATCTGGAGAAGGAAATGGCAAGCCGCTTCAGTATCCTTGCCTGGGAAATCCCATGAACAGATGAGCTTGGTGGGCTACAGTCTGTGGGGTTGCAGAGAGTCTAAGCATGCATACACGCATGGTATTTCCATGTGTGATCCTTTATCTCCTTTCAAGAGGAATAAAGAGTCTTTGCCAGACCACTGTCTGGCCAAAGGGCACTACTGTTTTACATGTGTTTCTATTTACTCTTTGCAGCACTGTCTTATTTCACAGACAAGGAAATAGAGATTTAGGATTCAGATGCTTCATACTTGCCAAGGTTCCAGTTCGCAGATGCAGAGCCAGCATATTAGCCCTCTGTGTCCCCAGAATCCAGGTCTGTCTCTCTGTGATTCTGCCTCCAAAAGCAGGCATTTAAAACCCTGGGAAAAAAAAAAAAAAAAATGACCTGGCGAAGAACAGGGGGAGACAGCAGTGTCTTCATTCCAGCACCAGGTCCAGCTGCTGTTTTCAGCTGAGTGTCAAGCTCCTGTGAACTGGCAGCAGTTTTCCAGCAAAGGCAACCTCGTGATTGACTGCTGAGGAGTCAAGTCCATGCCATAGCTTATCTGTGCTGCCTTCTGCAGTTCTGTGTAGACAAACTGTGGGGTCATAGCAGGTGTCACTGGACACAGGGTTCTGTTGAAGTGAGATATTTCCACGTGTGGCCAATAGGAACAGTGATTTGTGGCTCTGGTTTCAAAAGATTCTACTTAAGTGAAAGCCCCATCAAACAGATGGAATCCTAAGTCTCTGTCCATAATGTAGTTATTATTTATAACAAAAAGTTTATTTTGCTGCTCACATGTGTGCTGCGACTGCATCTGAAGGCAATGAGGGCTTTTTCCAAAAGGCATTTATTTGGTTTTGAAAAAGATGTGGCTGTGCTTTTTGGTTTAATCACCAGTCTTCCCAGAGAGAAAGGAAAATAATTGTCAGTTGGGACTTAGCTTTTATGGGACAGACGGCAATCGAGAGAGAAAGGCAAACCCTCATTTATGGCAGCGGGGGCGGAGATGGAGCAAAGAAGAGAGAGAATGTAGCACAATGTGATATAATGGAAAGGCATGAGCTTTGTGGTTAGAAAAATCTGGGTTCAAATCCTGGCTTTGCCTTGTATAAGCAATTATTTATTTAATGAGTTCTAAATCCTGTGCCAAATATTGAGTTAGGCATTAGGCACACACAGATAAAAATGGAATGGTTCCCAGAAGCACACAGTCTAGAAATATACATACATTTCAGAATGTTTAAATTTGTGATGGCTAAGCACAATGACAATGACCTTTTTTGGGTACTAGGCAGGCACATCTAAAAAGTCAGAGGAAGAGGGCAGACCAGGAAGGCTTCCTGATTGGTGACTTTGGATGATTTGCATAATCTCTAAACATCACTTTTCTCAAGCTGGTAATAACTGTCTTGTTAGACTGTTGTGAGAATTAAATACACTATACACATGCTGTGTGTAGTATGTGTGTACTGTGTTTACTGTGGTACCAGGCAAACAGGCTATTCCTGGTGCAACGTAGGAGATGAGGGTTCGATTCCAGGGTTGGGAAGATCCCCTGGAGAAGGAAATGGCAACCCAATCCAGTATTCTTGCCTGGGAAATCCCATGGACACAGGAACCTGGCAGGCTACAGTCCATGGGGTTGCAAAGAATCAGACATGACTTGGCGACTAAACAACAATTATAAACAGTTGTGATGCTAACCACGATGACTGGGAGGACAGATGATATGGACCTGAAGGACAAATGAGTCCAAAGACAGGAACTCTGGCAGAGTCTGTCAGAGAGAGTCAACTGTTCCGTTGCTCAAAATCAGGCTAGATTTCTATCCCTCCTCTGTGCCCTGGGTGAGCTGCCCCGTAAGTGTTGTTTATTCCCATTAAACTGTGATCTCTCTGAAAGTGAAAGTGAAGTCGCTCAGTCCTGTCTGACTCTTTGCGGCCCCGTGGACTGTAGCCCACCAGGCTCCTCCATCCATGGGATTCTCTGGGCAAGAGTACTGGAGTGGGTTGCCAGACAGGCACAAAACTCTGTCTCATGAGACACTGTGTCCAGGATTTAGCTTCAGTCCTCTCTCATGGGAGTCTACACATCCATGGAGGGAAGGAAGTAGAAGAGAAAGAAAAGATGGACAGAGAAACAGGTGAAAGGAAGAAGTCACGTGGAATCGCTGTCCGAGGACACTCCCTGCGGCTGCTCCCTCTTCCCTATTCCACGCTTCATAACAGCACTTTCGATGACCAGCTCATCTCTCCATTACCCATCATTCTTTAACCAGACACACACACAATCTCAGCCCTAATTTCTTTATCTTCCTTTTCTTTCCTTCCTTGTTGTTGTTCAGTCGCTCAGTCGTGTCCAACTCTGTGGACCCATAGACTGCAACATGCCAGGCTTCCATATCCTTTACTACCTCCCGGAGTTTTTTCAAACTCATGTCCATTGAGTCGGTGATGCCATCCAACTGTCTCATCCTCTGTTGCCCCCTTCTTCTCCTGCCCTCAGTCTGCTCCAGCATCAGGGTCTTTTCCAAAGAGTTGGCTCTACACATCAGGTGGCCAAAGTATTGGAGCTTCAGCTTCAGCATCAGTCCTTCCAATGAATATTCAGGGTTGATTTTCTTCAGGATGGACTGGTTTGACATCCTTGGTGTTTGGTCTTCTTTCCTTTTGAGAGAGTTGAAATTCTAGCCATGCCACATACTGAGCTATACTGGCCTTATGTAAGTTCTTAATCTCTTAGAGTCAGGTGAAGAGAAGTCCAGTTAAACATGGCAGATTTAAAAATGTATACATGAAGTCCACTTCTTCCTAAAATTCTAACTACAGTGAATATTTTTATAAACATTTAAATCAGAGGGGTGATAAACATGAGAACAAAGTTGACAGCAGAGAAGAGTGGTTAAAATATTTTGAAAGTTAATCCTTGGCTTTGTCCTTCCAGTTTATTGACTTGCTCACTTGAATCCAGTAGGGAAAGTATCTGGAGGCACAATTGAAGTGGGGAAGTCATTCACAGTAGCAGAGGTGAACTACTATCACTTTGATCCCAGAGCCTAACATGGGCTAGGGTGGCAGAGAGACACGCCAGCTAGATGGGGTCAATTCATTCAACTGAGAAAATGGCGCGGTTGTAGTGCTGATTTCAGGGGCAGTCTCTGGGGGTCAGAGGAAAGAGACAGTTAGCCCAAGTCTCTATATATTACTTAGTGGGATATACAGAAGATAATAAAGAATACACTTATTGATTGACTAATGGACAAGCCCTAGCCAATGCCCTCCAAGAGTGTGTGATATGCATCTTCAAAAAGAATTGTCCAGACAAAAAGTGGATGCCTCGAGAACACAAAGTACACAGCTTCCCAGCAGATATAAGATTTGAGTGTCTCAACATCTCAGCCCCCAAATAATCATAGTTTCCTTCTGGTTGATCCCTGAAATTCCACCCTTAGCCCTCCCCTCATTTGCTGTGTTGATTTTTATCCTACCGGGTACCAGGCCTGCCTGGGCTGGGCTGGGGGTACAGGTGAGATAAGAAACCACCCACTGTCCTGGGGAATAACAGACAAGTACACAGGTAACTATCACACTGGAGTGAGCCCAGGAGCCACAGGGCACCCAGCATGCTGTCTGCGGCCAGCACAAATGCAAGCACACACCCAGCTCAGCCAGGTCCTGGATCCTTCTCTGTAGGGCAGAGGATTCTGGAAGGGAAAGATGTTGCATGGGGGGTGATATCATCATGTTTGCTCATGAAAATGCAAATCAGGACAACAAATGAGGAGATTGCATACGTAATCCATTATGTCACTTCGATTCTAATGTTCTAAATATCCTTAGACGGGACAATGAGTTTTAAACAAGCTATGTACTCTTTGGAGTGACTAAGGTTTCAAAGACTACTTTTTTGATGACTCCCTCTTTTATTAAATTTATTTTTAATTGAAGGATAATTGCCTTAAAATATTGTTGGTTTCTGCCATACATCAACATGAATCAGCCATAGGCATACATATGTCCCCTTCCCCTTGAACCTCCTTCCCACCTCCCACCCCACCCCACCCCACCCACCCCTCTAGGTTGTCAATAGCAGCAGATCTAAGCTCCTTGTGTCATACAGCATCTTTCCACTGGTTATCCAATTTTTCACACGGTAATTATATGTTTCGATGTTACTCTCTCAATTTGTCTCACCCTCTCCCAGTAGTGGGATTGCTGGTCATACAGTAATTTTATCCCTAGCTTTCTAAGGAATCTTCATACTGTTCTCCAAAGGGGGCTGTATCAATTTGCCTCCCCACCAAAAATGCAAGGGGGTTCCTTTTTCTCCACACCCTTGGCATTTATTGTTTGTAGATTTTTTTGATGATAGCCATTCTGACCAAAATGAGGCAATACCTCATTGTAGTTTTAGAGATGTGTATAAGAGACAGGTCAATAGCAGCAGATCTAAGCTCCTTGTGTCATACAGCATCTTTCCACTGGTTATCCAATTTTTCACACGGTAATTATATGTTTCGATGTTACTCTCTCAATTTGTCTCACCCTCTCCCAGTAGTGGGATTGCTGGTCATACAGTAATTTTATCCCTAGCTTTCTAAGGAATCTTCATACTGTTCTCCAAAGGGGGCTGTATCAATTTGCCTCCCCACCAAAAATGCAAGGGGGTTCCTTTTTCTCCACACCCTTGGCATTTATTGTTTGTAGATTTTTTTGATGATAGCCATTCTGACCAAAATGAGGCAATACCTCATTGTAGTTTTGATTTGCATTTCTCTAATAATGAGCAATGTTGAGCATCTTTTCACATGGTTATTAACCATCTGTATGTCTTCTTTGGTCAAATGTTTAGATCTGCCCACTTTTTTATTGGGTTGTTTATTTTCCTGGTACTGGGCTGAATGAGCTGCTTGTGTGATTTAGAGATTACTCCTTTGTCAGTTGTTTCATTTGCTATTAGATTGGCCTGTTCTGAGGGCTGTCTTTTCACCTTGTTTATAGTTTCCTTCACTGTGCAAAAGCATTTAAGGTTAATCAGTTCCCATTTGTTTATTTTTGTTTTTATTTCCATTATTCTCAGAGGTGGGTCATAGAGGATCTTGTTGTGATTTATGTCAAAGAGTGTTCTGCCTATGTTTTCCTAAAAGAGTTTTACAGTTTCTGGACTTATATTTAGGTCTTTAATCCATTTTGAGTTTGTTTTTGTGTATGGTTTTAGGAAGTGTTCTAATTTCATTCTTTTACATTAGCTGAAAGACTACTTTTTATATTAAGAGAGGAAGAATCCCAAAACAGGTCTGAGCACCAGAGGGGAATGGAAAGGGGAAGAGAACCACTGGGAAAGGAAAGGGGGAAATTTGATGCAGAACACACCAATGGTTGTCTTATGCTTGTCTCACCAGGCCTGTTACCAAGGACGTAACTTATACACACTGATTGCCTGGCTTTGTGTCCTCAGTCATGTCTGACTCTTTGTGAACCCACGGACTGAATCCCACCAGGCTCCTCTGTCCATGGGATTTTTCAGGCAAGCTTACTGGAGTGAGTTACCATTTCCTCCTCCAGGGGATCTTCCTGACCCAGGGGTCAAACCCACATGTCCTGCATCTCCTGCATTGGCAGGCAGATTCTTTACCACTGAGCCACCTGGGAAGCCCATATACCTTAATGACTTTTCCTTAATTTACCAGAAATTATTATTTCATGAATTTGAAATCCAGTTTCATTTATTTTTACTGAAGTATAGTAAAAATACTATTGTTGTGTTAGTTTCAGGAGTGCAGCACAATGATTCAGTTCATGGACTGTGGCCCACCAGGCTCCTCTGTCCATAGGATTTTCCAGGCAAGAATACTGGAGTGGGCAGCCATTTCCTTCTCCAGGGGATCTTCCTGACCCAGGGATCGAACCCAGGTCTCCTGCACTGCAGGCAGATTCTTTACTGACGGAGCCACCAGGGAAGCCCCATGTATATGTATGTGTATATATATATATATACACATACACACACACACGGAGAAGGCAATGGCAACCCACTCCAGTACTCTTGTCTGGAAAATCCCATGGACAGAGGAGCCTGGTAGGCTGCAGTCCATGGGGTCGCTAAGAGTTGGGCACAACTGAGTGACTTCACTTTCACTTTTCACTTTCATGCATTGGAGAAGGAAATGGCAACCCACTCCAGTGTTGTTGCCTGGAGAATCCCAGGGACAGGGGAACCTGGTGGGCTGCCGTCTATGTGGTCGCACAGAGTCGGACACGACTGAAGCGACTTAGCAGCAGCAGTAGCAGCAGCATATATATACACATATATTTATATACAAATTTCTTTTTCAGATTCTTTTCCCTTATAGGTCATTAAAGAATATTGAAGAGAGCTCCCTGTGCTATACAGTAGGTCCTTGTTTATTTTATATATAGTAATGTGTATCTCTTAATTTCAAAATCCTAATTTCTACCCCCCTTTCCCCTTTGGTAACCAGTTTGTTTTCTATGTCTATGGATCTATTTCAGTAAAACCCAATTTTAATCAACAGTAGAATGACTAAAGTATCTGTAGCAAAATTAGCCTCCCCAAAAGATAAAAGTTGAAGGAAGTTTTACTACCTTTGGTTAAAGTCCATATTCAGTCACTTTGAGAAATTGTTAAAGTGGAATTTACTCATCCCAAAAGTTTTTTTTGAAAAGAGCAGCCCAAGTGGGTCACATGACTGCTGGCCAGACTCTAAGTGTTCCTGGTAGGGTGTTCTGCCCGTGTTGGCTTGTCCGGGAAGTACAGCCTTCATGTAAGTGATAGAGGAAAATTAAGTATCTGCAAATATTTGCCAAGTGTCTGCCACATCACAGGCACCATGCCAGTCCCTCGATGGGGCGGTAGACTAAGAGGCCTAGGCTGAGAATTCATGGTCCTTTCATTCTAGGTCAGGAAATAGGCAAAATCAATTAAGTGCAAAGGCGTGTACAGAGTTAGCCCTGTGAAGGAAAAGCTAAAGGAGAGTTTCCTAAGATAATAGGATCCATGAATTCAGTTTCCCAGAGAGAGGTCAAGACAGTCTTCGAAAGGACATGATATTTAAGCAAAGAACTGGACTTAACAAAGAATTATCCGGGGGTCGTGTGAGAGAATGTGATCAGGACACAGAAAAAAGCCTGTACATAGGACCACGGTCTTTGCTCTAATCAAGATCTATCAAGAGGACATACAGATGCCCAACAGGCATATGGAAAAGATGATCAACATCGCTCATCAAAAGGGAAATGCAAATCAAAACCCACAAGGGCATGTCACCTCGTGCCTATCAGAATGGCCATCATCAAAAAGAACACACGTAACAAATGTTGGAGGGGATGTAGCAAAAAGAGAACCCTTGTATGCTGTTGGTGGGAATGTAAACTGGTACAGCCACTGCAAGAAATAGTAGGGAAGTTTCTCACAAAACTAAACAGAACTATCATGCTGCTGCTGCTGCTAAGTCACTTCAGTCGTGTCCGACTCTGTGCAACCCTGTAGACAGTAGCCCACCAGGCTCCCCTGTCCCTGGGATTCTCCAGGCAACAACACTGGAGTGGGTTGCCATTTCCTTCTCCAATGCATGAAAGTGAAAAGTGAAAGTGAAGTCGTTCAGTCGTGTCTGACCCTCAGCAACCCCATGGACTGCAGCCTTCCAGGCTCCTCTGTCCATGGGATTTTCCAGGCAAGAGTACTGGAATGGGGTGCCATTACCTTTTCTGTAGAACTACCATATAACCCAGCAATTCCACTCCTGGATATATATCCCAAACAACCAAAAACACAATTCGAAAAAATATATATACTCCAGTGTTCATAGTTAGGACTCCATGCTCCCAGTGCAGGCGGTTGGTCTGGTTCCATCTCTGATCAGGGAACTAGATCCCACATACTTCAACTAAGACTCAGTTCAGTTAAGTTCAGTCACTCAGTCATGTCCGACTGTTTGCGACCCCATGAATCGCAGCACGCCAGGGCTCCCTGTCCATCACCAACTCCCGGAGTTCACTCAGACTCGCGTCCATCGAGTCTGTGATGCCGTCCAGCCATCTCATCCTCTGTCATCCCCTTCTTCTCCTGCCCCCAATCCCTCCCAGCATCAAAGTCTTTTCCAATGAGTCAACTCTTGGCATGAGGTGGCCAAAGTACTGGAGTTTCAGCTTTAGCATCATTCCTTCCCAAAGAACACCCAGGGCTGATCTCCTTCAGAATGGACTGGTTGGATTTCCTTGCAGTCCAAGGGACTCTCAAGAGTCTTCTCCAACACCACAGTTCAAAAGCATCAATTCTTCGGCACTCAGCCTTCTTCACAGTCCAACTCTCACATCCATACACAGCCATTTTGCCTTTTTGCATTTCTTTTCCATGGGGATGGTCTTGATCCCTGTCTCCTGTACAATGTCATGAACCTCATTCCATAGTTCATCAGGCTCTCTGTCTATCAGATCTAGTCCCTTAAATCTATTTCTCACTTCCACTGTATAATCATAAGGGATTTGATTTAGGTCATACCTGAATGGTCTAGCGGTTTTCCCTGCTTTCTTCAATTTAAGTCTGAATTTGGTAATAAGGAGTTCATGATCTGAGCCACAGTCAGCTCCTGGTCTTGTTTTTGTTGACTGTATAGAGCTTCTCCATCTTTTGCTGCAAAGAATATAATCAGTCTGATTTCGGTGTTGACCATCTGGTGATGTCCATGTGTAGAGTCTTCTCTTGTGTTGTTGGAAGAGGGTGTTTGCTATGACCAGTGCATTATCTTGGCAAAACTCTATTAGTCTCTGCCCTGCTTCATTCCATATTCCAAGGCCAAATTTGCCTGTTACTCGAGGTGTTTCTTGACTTGCTACTTTTGCATTCCAGTCCCCTATAATGAAAAGGACATCTTTTTTGGGTGTTAGTTAGCAGCAGAATTAAAAGAAAAACAGCTGTGGTTTGTATACATACAACATAATACTACTCAGTCATTAAAAAAGAATGAAATTTTGCCATTTGCAGGTACATGGATGGACTTGGAGAGCATTTTACTACGTGCTATAAATCAGATGGTAAAAGACCAATACTGTGTGATATCACTTCTTTGTGGAATCTAAAAAATACAGCAAACTAGTAAATATAGCACAGACCCACAGATCTAGAGAACAAAGTGGTGGTTACCGGTAGAGAGAAGGGGGAGGGCCAGGATAGGGCTGAGAGAGAAGGAGGCACAGATTACTGGGTGCAAGATGAGCTCAAGGATGTATTGTACAACATGGGGGACAGAGTCAATATTTTGTAATAACTGTAAGTGTAAGATAACCTTTAAAATTTGCATTAAAATTTTTTTTGGCTTTTTTAGAAAAAGAACTAGCTAGGAGAAGTGTGAAAAAATGTGGTTGGCACAGAAAAAGCTTATGCATAGGAACACAATATTTGCTATAATTGAAATCTGTCCCAAGTGCAGGAGGTCACAGGAAGGGAGCTGGGAAAACCGTAGAAGATAAAAAAGCAGCTGTGAAGTCTTGGGGCTCAACCCTCCCAGGGAGGCCTGCCTTCCCCGGAGGGAGACCTGTGACCCTGACAGACGTGTGGAATCCAGTTACTCACGTGACTGCACATTTCTGAAAACTCACCGATCACCACAGAAGACCATCCCTTTGCTGGAACATACCATTCCACTACCTTGAATAATTTGGGAAAAACAAACAGATGGGAAACGCCGAGAATTCATTCCAGGTGAGTAAATATTCCATCGCAATTGTTCAGAGAACGTGAAAATAAAAACCTCTAGGGCAGGGGAAAAAAACAAGCACACCTGGGAATTTTGGACAAAATGATAGATCTGTCATTTCATTTTTCCTGGATGGATGACATTGTAATTGGATTTACTTTTATCTTCAGAGATAGAGAAATGTTGTAATCTTTTATTTTCCTTTAAAAAAAATAACAAAAAAATAAACCACTCTCTGGTTCCAGATTGCTTCCCCCTCGGGAGATGTTGCCGGGCGGCCAGGAGGCAGGAGGTTCCAAGAAAATAAGTAGAGCATGAACCGCTCCTGAGGTAGAGACGTCTTTCCACATGTGACTTTCAGAAACAGAGCTCTTGGCCCATGAGGGCCAGACATCGGCTTCGGTGATCAGTTTGAGGTTAATCATAGAAATGAAAGAAATCCAATACTCTATAAAGCTAGGCCCCCTCACTTCTCAAAAGTCAAGACAGCCATCATCCATTTACTTGATCCCCTAACTGGCTGGAGGAGTTATTAATTTTAGGAAGTGGATTATTCCCCATTTAGTACTGCTCTGTCGCTTTCTCGAGGCTGGAAGCCGTTGCAGCCAGGTGGTGGTGAACAGCGGGGCTGAAAGGCTTCTTGTAGGTCACACCGTACTGAAAGGCGTTTCGTTTCATCCTGATTCAGCCCTGAACTTGAAACCAAAAAGCCATCAGTATGAATTATCAGAAGGTCACATGAAGAAAAATGTTAATACTGTTAATATCTTTCCTCCAAAATGTTTCCTCCTGTCTTCCAATATTCTTTTCATTTTTCTTTGAGTATGTAAGATGATGAAAGATAACTACCTATCATTTCCTAAAAGCTGCATATTCTGCTAATAGTTCTAAATGGCAGCACGGTTCTCATTTTTAAGGCTCCCGCCAGGAAAAAAAAAAAAAAAAAAAAAAGGACTTTGGTTGAGAAAGCTGAGCACTTTTTTTTTTTTCATCAGACCTCCTCTGAGCCTATTCCATTTGAAAATGAAAATCTGACATCACATCCATAAGGATCTTGGAATGGTTTACGGTTGCTCCCTCTCCATGTCTCAAGTCAGAATAAATGAAACATTTCAGGCTTTCTTGACTGGAGGCTGATATTCTGTCTTTCATGAATGTCTACTGGCCATAGAAGGAAATGAAGAAATAATTTTAGAGTTCCTATTGATCTGGCATTGCATTAACTGTCTGCTGAGCCAAGCTGCCTATTGACTAAATGCTCGCCGGCCACTTCTAATTAGCTCAGGGATCCTGAGCAATTTTAGGATGGGGTGAAAAGACGCCGGAACAGGAGCCTCTGAAGTTGTCACAGAGCTATCCATATGACCTCTAAATGTCATTCTTATTTCCCAACCACATTTTAAAGAGTGGAAAGGCAATATTGGATTCTTAATGACAAAAAAGGGCTTCCCAGGTGGCACGAGTGGTAAAGAACCCACCTGCCAAGGCAAGAGACATAAGACACGCGGGTTTGATCCCTGGGTCAGGAAGATCCCCTGGAGGAGGGCATGGCAACCCACTCCAGTATTCTTGCCTGGAGAATCCCATGGACAGGAGTGTGGCGGGCTACAGACCGTGGGTTGGCACAGAGTCACACGACTGAAGCAACTTAGCACACAAGCATGCATTCACAAACAAGCCCATGTATGGGGAAGCAGGAAGCTATCCCTTGAGAAAAACTGCTGATCCACACAGAGCGCAAGCTTTTCTTTCACGGAGTCAGATGGCCGAGTCCATGAGCTAAGACCAGGTCTTTCTGTGCAGGAATTCCGTCTCCCTCTCAGTCACTGGTTACTTGCAGTGACACTCTTTTGGAAGCCAATCTTACCCACTTAGAATCTGTCTTTGAAGTTTTTGGAATCTCAAAGAAAATCAGGGAACAACTAGGCTTCTGTAAAAGTAAACTCTGTATTGAAACGTAAGTTACATATGGAAATGTGTGCATATCATTAGTTTGAACTAATGATATGAACATTTCCATATAAATATATATATATTTTATAAAGTGAAAACACCTGTGTAACCAGAAAACACAGCATGAATCTTACCCACTTAGAATCTGTCTTTGAAGTTTTTGGAATCTCAAAGAAAATCAGGGAACAACTAGGCTTCTGTAAAAGTAAACTCTGTATTGAAATGTAAGTTACATATGGAAATGTGTGCATATCATTAGTTTGAACTAATGATATGCACACATTTCCATATAAATATATATATATTTTATAAAGTGAAAACACCTGTATAACCAGAAAACACAGCAAAAAACAGAGAGTTACCTGCACTCCAGGAAGCTTCTTCAGTCACTTCTGTCCCTGTCTCCAAAAGGGTAACCACTATGTGGACTTCTAAGACCACAGTTAGTTTGGCCTGGTTTTGAACTTTATATAAATGGAACTGTTGTTCAGTCACTCAATTGTGTCCAACTCTTTGCAACCCCATGGACTGCAGCACACCAGGATTCCCTGTCTTTCACTATCTCCTGGAGTTTGCTCAAACTCATGTCCATTCAGTCAATGATGCTGTCCAACCATCTCATCCTCTGTTGCCCCCTTCTCCTCCTGCAGTCAATCTTGCCCAGCATCAGGGTCTTTTCCAATGAGTTGACTCTTCTCATCAGTTGACCAAAGTATTAGAGCTTCAGCATCAGACATCAGTCCTTCCAATGAATATTCAGGGTCAATTTCCTTTAGGTGGAACTGGTTTGATCTCCTTGCTGTCCAAGGGACTCTCGAGTCTTCTGCAGCTCCACAGGTCAAAAGCATCCATTCTTCGATGCTCAGCTTTCTTTATGGTCCAACTCTCATATCCATACATGACTACTGGAAAAATCATACTTTTGACTATATGGACCTTTGTTAGCAAAGTGATGGACTATGTAGTATGAAAACATTTATCCCCAGCTTCCTTCAATCACCTTCACCTTCACCTTGTTCGGGCTTCCCTGGTGGCTCAGAGGTTAAAGCTCCTGCCTCCAATGCAGGAGACCTGGGTTCGATCCCTGGGTCGGGAAGATCCCCTGGAGAAAGAAATGGCAATCCACTCCAGTATTCTTGCCTGGAGAATCCCACGGATGGAGAAGCCCAGTAGGTTACAGTCCACGGGGTCGCAAAGAGTCGGACACGACTGAGCGACTTCACCTTCACCTTCCTTCAATCAATATTCATCTTGTAATATTCAACCAAGAACAACAGAATTTTGAGGCTAAGCTACATGGGAGGTAATATCTGGTCTATACTTATTTTTTTTGCCTAATTTTGACAAGTATGTATGAAAATCAAAATCCAAACTCTCAGCCTTTATCAGTAGGAGTTTAGCAAACCAGTGCAGATGGTCAGGAAGAGAACACTTTGCGTAAGTAGAAATCACCATGTCTAATTACTTCAGAAACATTTCAAAAGGCCATGTGAGTCCAGGTCTAAAAGAACAGTAGAAAGTGTGCACATGATTTCAAGTCTGACACAAATGTATGCCTAGTCATAGTATTACAGTGACTCCCTGCTTTCAAAACTTTGCAAAATTCTTCTAAGCCTCTTAAATTCCCTGCAGCTTAGAGAGCCAACAATATAAATATTCACAGGAATTTCCAAAGCAAAAATTGCTGCTTGGCTCCAGACAAGCAAACCAACAAGAGACTCTACTGGAACAAGATGCAAAGCACAGTCGTATTGAATTTGAACATCAATTTTAAAAGCGATTCTTTATAATTTCTGGAGCTCGTAATCAGAGAGGCAGCATACTGAGACTATGCCAGATAGCTTAGCTCTTCCGCTTGGGATTTGCTTCTGCTTTTATTTAAAAATAAAAATAACCTGTAATACATTAAAATGTTTTCCTTCATATTATTTAGTCAAAGTCACGTTTTCTGACAATTAAATCATGCTTCCTTATTTTAGTAGAGGGAATGTTTGATTTTTTTCTCTTGCCTGAAAAAGGGACACTGGAAAGACATCTATAGGAAAGCACCCACATCCTGAACTGGCTGTGTACCAAGATGAGTACAAGATGAAAAGTGATGGAAGATACAAAATTAGCATAGGTTCATGCCCAACTGAGTCTCAGAAACCAGCATGGAGTGCTGAATATATCCAGAAAGGGCCCATTCATTCATTCATTCCTTTAGGAACTTTGATTGTGTCCTTACCAGATATCAAGAACAAGCTGGTAATGATTTACCAAATGAACAAAGTTTCTTGCTCAAGGGGGAAAAATGCATTCTTGGGACCAATCATGTGCCAGTAAATATGCTCTTCAAGGGAAAAAAATCCAGGTTTTTCACTCTTTTGTTGGCAAGATATAAGTATTCTCTCCACCTGTGATTTCAAGATACTCATTGAATTATGTGATCATAGTACAAAAGGTGAGTATTCATCTACCCCAAGTAATTATTTAACTATGTTGGGTAAATGGGCAGTTATGCTTCTATGGATGCTTATGATAGGAGGGATGATGAAAGAGAGGCAAATTTTCCTCTACTATAGTGAGAAGTGAATAGATGCAGGTAAAAACGGAAAGGATGATGAGAAGTACCATGCTTTTCATAACAGGCTGTTGAAAACAGTTGTGGCTGGAATCCAAGAAATAGGCAGAAGAAATTGGGGACAGATATTCTTCCAATAGCCTTGAAGAGCTTTATGAGTCTTTAAACTAGATCTTGAAAAATTTTAAACAGGGTTAATAAAAATTAAATTTAAAAAAGGTACCCGTTGAAGTCGCTGAACCAGAGTTGGAGGGAGATACACAGTTGGGCTTTCATGATTAAACAGGAGTCAACTCTGATACATCACCGCCTAGAACAAGTATTCCTGATGATGTGGAAAGATATCCTTGAGACAGGATAAAGGCCGCATACACAGCACTGCGCCTTCTCACCAGTTAATCAAGGAAAACTGAGTGTGTATTCTCTGTCTCTGGAGGCCCATGTGCATGTGTCTCAGTCGAGTCCAGCCTTGCTGAAAAGCAAGCTATCGTGTTCCAAAGGGAAGCAATACAAGCAGAATAATTTTGCAGGGCAGGGATTTAGAAGAGCTCCAGCCGGTCAGCGAGCCCAGATAGCTCCCTGTGCAGTTCCGCTTTGAAGCCTGAAATTCCCACGGTCAGCATCAGGAGGCCTCGTGAAGTGCCAGTGTGGTCCCAGAGGGGTAACAAGTCACGCCCCTGGTAAACAGGTGGTGTGGCGCAGCAGAAGGAGATCTGGCTGATTAGTAAAGGTATTCCATTCCTGGTCAGATAATAACTGATTGTGAGACGGGTGGCAAGTCTCTCAGTTTTGAATCTCAGTCTCTGCGAACCCAATGACATCCTTTGTCATGCTCATCTGATACATTGCAAATCACCTCTGCATCCACAGGCCTCTGGACCAAGACGGCAGATTTGTTTGTGGCTCTGTGCTACAAGGCCCGATGCTTTGACAGTCCGCTTTGTTTGGAATTGGGGTATGGAGAGAGATGTCCACCTACTTTTTAAAAGGTGTGGTATTTAGTTGCTAAGCCCTGTCTGACTCTTTTGAGACCCCATGGACTGTAGCCCGCCAGGCTCCTCTGTCCATGGGACGTCCCTGGCAAGAGTACTAGAGTGGGTTGCCATTTCCTTCTCCAGGGGATCTTCCTGACCCAGGGATGAAACCCATGTCTCCTGCGTCTCTTGTGTTGGCAGGTGGATTCTTTATCACTGGACCACCAGAAACGTTGTGTTCTGTAAATAATTCACACTTTCAGTTCAGTTGCTCAGTCGTGTATGACTCTTTGCCAACCCACGGACTGCAGAATGCCAGGCTTTCCTGTCCATTGCCAATTCCCAGAGCTTACTCAAATTCATTTCCTTTGATTCAATGATGCCATCCAACCATCTCATCCTGTCATTCCCTTCTCCCACCCTCAATCTTTCCCAGCATCAGGGTCTTTTCAAATGAGTTGGTTCTTCACAGCAGGTAGCCAAAGTACTGGAGTTTCAGCTTCAGCATCAGTCCTTCCAATGAACACCCAGGACTGATTTCCTTTAGGATGCACTGATTGAATCTCCTTGCTGTCCAAGGGACTCTCAAGAATCTTCTTCATTACCACAGTTCAAACACATCAATTCTTCAGCGCTCAGCTTTCTTTATAGTCCAACTCTCACATCCATACATGACTACTGGAAAAACCGTAGTTTGACTAGATGGACCTTTGTTGGCAAAGTAATGTCTCTGCTTTTTAATATGCTATCTAGGTTGGTCATAGCTTTCCTTCCAAGGAAAGTGTCTTTTAATTTCATGGTTGCAATCACCATCTGCAGTGATTTTGGAGCCCAGAAAAATAAAGTCTCTCACTGTTTCCCCTGTTTCCCCATCTATTTGCCATGAAGTGATGGGACCAGATGCCATGATCTTCGTTTTCTGAATGTTGAGCGTTAAACCAACTTTTTCACTCTCCTCTTTCGCTTTCATCAAGAGGTTCTTTAGTTCTTCACTCTCTGCCATAAGGGAGGTGTCTGCATATCTGAGGTTATTGATATTTCTCCCGGCAATCTTGATTCCAGCTTGTGCTTCATCCAGCCCAGTGTTTCTCATGATGTACTCTGCATATAAGTTAAATAAGTAGGGTGACAATACACAGCCTTGTTATACTCCTTTCCCCATTTGGAACCAGTCCATTGTTCCATATCCAGTTCTAACTGTTGCTTCTTGACCTGCATACTGATTTCTCAGGAGGGAGGTCAGGTGGTCTGATATTCCCATCTCTTTAAGAATTTTCTACAGTTTGTTGTGATCCAGACAGTCAAAGGCTTTGGCATAGTCAATAAAGCAGAAGTAGATGTTTTTCTGGAACTCTCTTGCTTTTGTGATGATCCAGCGGATGCTGGCAATTTGATCTCTGGTTCCTCTGCCTTTTCTAAATTCAGCTTAAACATCTGTAAGTTCATGGGTCATGTACTGTTGAAGCCTGGCTTGGAGAATTTTGAGAATTACTTTGCTAGTGTGTGAGATGAGTACAATTATGCAGTAGTTTGAGCATTCTTTAGCATTGCCTTTCTTTGGAGTTGGAATGAAAACTGACCTTTTCCAGCCCTGTGGCCACTGCTGAGTTTTCCAAATTTGCTGGCATGTTGAGTGCAGCACTTTCACAGCATCATCTTTTAGGATTTTAAATAGCTCAACTAGAATTCCATCACCTTCACTAGCTTTGTTCATAGTAATACTTCCTAAGGATCACTTGACTTTGCATTCTAGGATGTTTGGTCTAGGTGAGTGATCACATCATTGTGGTTATCTTGGTCATGAAGATCTCTTTTTATAGTTCTGTGTATTCTTGCCATCTTTTCTTAATATCTTCTGCTTCTGTTAGGTCCATGCCATTTCTGTCCTTTATTGAGCCCATCTTTGCATGAAATTTTCCCTTGGTATCTCTAATTTTCTTGAAGAGATCTCTAGTCTTTCCCATTCTGTTCTTTTCCTCTATTTCTTTGCATTGATCAGTGAGGAAGGCTTTCTTATCCCTTCTTGCTATTCTTCGGAACTCTGAATTCAAATGGGTATATCTTTCCTTTTCTCCTTTGCCTTTCACTTCTCATCTTGTCACAGCTATCTGTAAGGACTCCTCAGATAATCATTTTGCTTTTTTGCATTTCTTTTTCTTGGGGATGGTGTTGATCACTGCCTCCTGAACAATGTCACGAACCTCCATCCATAGTTCTTCAGGCACTCTGTCTATCAGATCTTATCCCTTGAATCTATTTCTCACTTACACTGTATAATCATAAGGGATTTGATTTAGCCTGGTATAAGGTGGAACATTTCTCTCTCATTCTTGTGATCACCAGCTTTTACTAGTGCGTTATAAAGGTCCTCGAGACTTTCACGATGTCATTCAACTATCAAGTCAGCATCAGACTTTCAGATTCTAAGAACGACATGAACATCATAAAATTTTTTGCAGCATTTCTCTGTGAGTCAAAGTGAGCAGAAGCATAAGAGAGGCGGGAAGTCTGAGTACCAGGAACCAAGGTGAAGAGATAGATTCAATTAGTACTTTAACATAGTAAACTGGGCATGGAGTTTCAAGAGGGAGTTTCCTGTCTCTCCTTCACAATGCATCCGCATCCACCCAGGAAGTATTATGAATGTGTGTTTTTATCATCCTCCCAAGTATCTTAAAAGTTACAGCCCCGTAACCACACATCAGAATTCACTTTGGTCAGCAGTAATTGACAAACGAAACTGTGCTAATTTCACCCTGCTCATCATAATTGTACCCCAGCTCACAATAGACCCAGACAACACACAACACAGACCTTGAGTTGGCTCAAACGAGAACCGCAGTGCCCTTCAGAACAGGGTCCTGGGGATCTGAACACACGCCTGTCACTGCCCTGCTTTTTAACTCCTGTTTGGAAAAACACAAAATTTGCCAAATCATCATTTTTAAATCTCCTGGCATTAAAAAAAAAATTGCTCTCCAGCCATATTTAAGCAAGGAAATGTGTTTTTCTAAATACTTACTTGGTCCTGGGGAGGAGACATTACTTCCATCAGAGAACATCATGGGTTTTAAAATTTTGACAAACTCCATTTGTTCGCAGGCATCTGGCGTGAGCTGACATCAGCGTGACTCTGGCAGCTAGTTGGCATTTGAGCCCTAGGATAAGAAGTAAGAACTTTAGAAGTAAATTGTCCGGGGGAAAGGCCATTTGAGGTCTTGCAACCCTGGCTGCCTCAGAGTTTTTTCAGAGATGATGAAGCCTGTGGTTAAGAGTATCCATTGATCGCAGGACCAAAATGGGCTTCCACAGGCCGAGAAGCTTCTTCACTGATCTATTTATACTTGCGTCATAAATTTTTTTCTGATTCTGAAAGAAATGCAAGCTTTAAAATACAAATGGTAAAAAATTATAAGAAGTAAAAGCAAATGTCTCCTGTAATCACATACCCCCAAAATAATGTTGTTATTTTTTGTGGATTTCCTTGAATTTTAATGCCTATGTGAATATCTACATAATAATTACCATTACTTAATAAAAGTGGATCATAACAGATGTGTATATATAGATATACATATATATAATACACAATATATGTGTGTATTATACACTGTATGTTTCCCTGGTGGCTCAGTAAAGAATCCACCTGCAATGCAAGAGGCCTGGGTTCGATCCCTGGGTTGAGAAGATTCCTTGGGGAAGGAAATGGCAACCCACTACAATTCTTGCCTGGGAAATCCCATGGACAGACAAGCTTGGTGGACTACAGTCCATGGGGTATCAAGAGCCAGACATGACTTAGCAAATAAACCACCACCATGTATATATATAAGATATATATATCTTTTACCCGTAATTATTGAAGGAAAATTATGACCAACCTAGACAGCATATTGAAAAGCAGAGATATTACTTTGCCAACAAAGGTCCATCTAGTCAAGGTTATGGTTTTTCCAGTAGCCATGTATGGATGTGAGAGTTGGACTATAAAGAAAGCTGAGCACCGAAGAATTGATGCTTTTGAACTGTGGTGTTGGAAAAGACTCTTGAGAGCCCCTTGGACTGCAAGGAGATCCAACCAGTCCATCCTAAAGGAAATCAGTCCTGGGTGTTCATTGGAAGGACTGGTGCTTAAGCTGAAACCCCAATACTTTGGCCACCTAATGCGAAGAGCTGACTCATTTGAAAAGACCCTGATGCTGGGAAAGATTGAGGGCAGGAGGAGAAGGGGACAACGGAGGATGAGATGGTTGGATGGCATCACCGACTCAATGGACGTGGGTTTGGGTGGACTCCGGGAGTTGGTGATGGACAGGGAGGCCTGGCGTGCTGTGGTCCATGGGGTCACAAGGAGTCGGACATGACTGAGTGACTGAACTGAACTAAACTGATCCTGGACATCTTTCTAGGTCAGTTCATGTAGTCCCATGCCTTTCTTTTTAGGGTCTGGACAGAAAGGCCCCTCTTTTAGGGTCATTGTGTTTTCTTTGTGAGGGGAACAGAGGAAAGGCAGTGTCCCATTTCACAGAAGGACAAATTGAACAGCAGACAGGATGCCTGCCCCTCCCAGGGTCCACAACCAGCTGACTCCTCAGCACGGCTGAGACCTCCACAGTCTGGACCTTTGGACTAGCGACCCTTTCCAGATGTCGGCCCATTGCTCCCCATCTCCTGAAATAGAAGTTAAAATGATCACTTTTGAACAGCTAAGCTGTGCTAACCATAGATCGATTTTGCAGGTTGCTACCAAGAGGGATACTCAAACAATCATTAAACCACAGCGGATGGTCATTCATTCCCACAAGAACTAAAAATAAACCCAGTAGGTCGTCTCTGCACTATTTTCCAGCAGAACTCAAAACAAACCAACGATACAGGCTTAGCAGTGCTGGTGCCTGTTCCCTTAAGAGAAACAAGCTCTCAGAAATTACAGTTATTTGTTGTTCCCTGTTAGACACAAAGACCATCATGAGCCTTCCTTTCTCTATTGACTGGGGAAGATAGCATTCATCACAGCAGGAATCTGAAGTCGGGGTTGGGATTGTACTTTGGGCTGCTTCTGCGAGGAAGGGCTGGAGAACCTCTGCTCTCCACGCTCGAGGCTCTGCTGTAGTACATGCAGGACACCCTGTCCTTGTTCCTTCCTGGTCCTTCTACCCAGACCACCCACCCCTCCGGACGCATCTACTAGTGGGCATTGCCTTCTGTCAGACTGCTCGTCGCCCCCCACCACTCCAGCCTTGAGCCCCTCCTTCACCAGCTTCTCTCTCCAGATACCCGGTTCCTCTTAGCTTCTTTTTGTTGCTCTTCTGTCTCCCCCATTGAGCTTTGCAGGTGGCTCAGCGGTAAAGGATCCGTCTGCAATGCAGGAGACACAGGTTCGATCCTTGGGTCGGGAAGTTCACCCTGGAGGAGGAAATAGAAACCTACTTTGCCTGGAGAATCCCATGGACAGAGGAGCCTGGTGGGCTAGAGTCCATGGGTTGCCAAGAATCAGACATGGCTTAGCACGGAACAGCAACAAACTCCCTCTCTCCTGCACTCAGACTGTCTGTCTGGGCCTTATGCCCTGGCCTGTTTTCACTTGTTGTCAGCCATTGAGTTCTGTTTGTTCTTCCAATGCAACCAGCATCATCTTGCCCACCTCAATCAGCCCTCAGCCCACATCAGTTCAGCCCTAGTTCCTGCCAAGTTGCTGTACAGATGTCCACCTTCAAGGTTATTTTCACACCAGATGTCCTGTCTCCTGTCTCCACTAAACCCTCGGGAAGCACAGCTCCCATCACAGCCCTTTCCTCTTTCAGAAATGTCCAGGGGACCCACTGCTGGTTTGCACTGGGTCTCTCAGCAGCTGTTTGTTAGTGCTGAGACTTCTAAGGTGAATAGCATCCAAATCTCTGCCCACAGAGGTACACATCTCACCTGGAGGAGGACGAGCCAGTGAATAAGACGTGGCCAGACCAGATGGGTGCAGGGGGAGGAGAGCTCAGGTGCTGAGGGGCTCCAGGCCAACTCCGGGCGTTAGGGGAGCTCCGGGGAGGGGATGACAGGTCACAGCCAGTCCTGAGAGAGGAGGGTCATTGAACCAGGTGACAAAAGCAGTCATGATCCTCCACCATCTGGCCTGAGTTTCTAACTTCCTCTCCTTGACTCCCTCCCATCCCACAGCTCTCCCCCGCCCCCAGCAACATTCTGTAGCTCTCTTACACCCCAGTCTTCTCTGGGGTCCCCTCTGCTTAGAAAGCCTCCTGCCCCCATGCCCACCTTGTCTCTCCAGTCCCCAGCCAGTCTGACCCCTCGTCCACTGTCAGCTGTCCCATTCAGTCTACTGTTCAGTCTACAGTTACTTAGCAAATGTTTACAGAGTGCCATTTTGGCCAGATGTTGAATGATGGCAGAATAGGAAGGGAATAAAAGATTTAGAATCTGTAGTATAAGCAGCTAACTCCCACCCCCAATTGATGATGTCATTATATTGCAGGTAAAAGGTTTTCTATCAGACATCTGACCCCCATCTACTGGCTAACTTCTGCTGTCTCCTCCTCCCTCTTCTGGTTCTTTTCCTTCGTTCCTGTAGTCCTTCAGATCTTTATCATTCATGTGTCTGCCACATGCCACCTTGTGTTACTGATTTATTTCATCTGCATTCTTTCTGTCTCTGCTGTGAGCTCCTATTGGTAAGGAATCTCTCTTTTACTACACTTCTATACTCCCATAGTTAAGGTTCTTGGCTCTGTAAGACATTTAGGCTTTTTTCAATGGATAAAGAAGATGAAGGAATAAAGAATATGTGAATATATATATGATGGGATATTACTCAGCACAAAAAAGAATGAAATAATGTCATTTGCAGCAACATGGATAGACCTAGAAGTTATTATACTAAGTGAGGTAAGTCAAAAAGAGAGATGTAAATACTGTATGATATTACTTACATGTGGAATCCAAAATATGACACAAATCAACTGAAACAAAAACAGACTCATAGACATAGAGAACAGACTTGTGTTTGCCAAGGGGCTGTAGGGGAGGGGTGGACTGGGAGCTTGGGATTAGCAGAAGCAAACTAGTATATATAGAATGGATAAACAATAGGTCCTACTGTAGAGCACAGTGAACTGCACTCAATACCCTGTGATAAACCATCATGGGAAGGAATATGAAAAATACACATATGTATAACTGAGTCACTTTGTTCTATGGAAAAAAATGAACACAACATTGTAAATCAACTAAACTTCAATAATTTTTTTTTTTAAATAACGGTCCCATTCCCCCGTTGAATGGGAAATTGAGGACACAGATGGGAGGAGGAGGTGGGCCCTGCAGACGCACACACCCCACAAGGTGCTGGCGTTGATATCTTACTTGGGATGAGCACATGAGTGGGAAGCATCACTATGACAGTGTCCAGCCTGTCCCCAGAGAGGGTGAGGTCCCCTCACTTCCTCCCCTGGGCAGCCTCTGGGTCTTCCTCACTGACTGTAGTGAAGAGAAGCATTTCCATCCTCCAGCTCTTTCTCCCACCATGAACGCACCCTGGCATTTCTCTTGTTCAAAGCTGGACTCATAAGCCACTACCTAATGCAATAAATTTCTTTTAACACTAAAGCCAGAGCTGTAATGATTTATCTCAGGATCTCAAATCATTTTGACTCTCACATATACTTAAATTATAAACCATGTCAGGAAAATATCTCATTTTCCATAAGTAGTAATAGTCAGGTTTATAAGTTACGGGATAATATTTTATATGAGAAAAGGTTGAACTCTTGTCATTTCCTTCCCATGCCTGAAATAAGTAACACGAATAAAATGGGTTTTCAATTTTCCAGTGACTTTGAAAACCATCTAAATGGGAACCACTTCCCTTTTTCCTCCAAAGCAGAGACCTACATTCCGTAGACTTTCAGAAATATTTTTGGAAGTTTTCACCTTGCTTTTGCTTCAGGATTGCTGATAAGCTGGAGTTTAAATTGAATTTATTTGAAATAGAATTAACAAATTGAATTTTTTCTGGATTCTGTTCTATCTTGCCAAAATTTTAATGAGCTTTTCACATAAAACCTTGAAAATAAATGCATTAATAATACTTCCAGCCACAGTCATATTAGTAGAAGAGTAACCAAGGCAGAAAGGTATGAGAAATGTTCCATTACATATAAAGATTAGATAAATAGATAAAGAGAGATAAACTAAATTGAAATAAAACTAAAGACCCAATGGTGACCAGGATATTTTGGAAATTTCTCTCTTGTAGGTCTTTTTTTAATAGTAAAATATTTATAAAGTCAACTTCTGAAAATGTTCAAACACAGCCATGGTCAGACAAATAATATACTTGACTTGTACTTCATATTTCTTTACATTTCTTACCTTTAGCAGAAAAGAAAATATAACTATGAGAAAGCAGAGCTGCTGTAAGAGAAACATCTGTTTCTCTATTCATAAAGCAACTGAAAAAAAGCAATTCAGTGGACATTATTCAATTAAAAAAAAAGGCTTTCTTCATGAAAACATTTTAGTGCACCAATTTTGTTTCATTATTAACGGGGTCATTTCAATTGTGGAATACTAAAACTCTTTTTCCATTATCACTGTTAATCGTACAGAATACAGAGTCCCACCTGCTGACGATTTTGACAAATTTACGTTGCTGATAAAATGAAAACCATCTTCGTTTGCAACCAAATCACAGGTTATCACTGCCTTCATAACTTGTGAATTGAAATTCACTGCTCTTCCAAACTCAGGACTTCAAGAGCTGTATTTTCTCTCTTATACGGGATCACCATCAGCAATGGGGCATTTCATATCACTTTGGACCACATCAGTATTGCTGAACACACGGGGTAACAAGAAGCAAGGTTAATTGGATTGATAACATAGCAATATCCAAAATGGCTGAATATTTTAGCATCCCATTTACTATAAATCTGAAAGTACTTGTCATTTCCTCCCTTATTTCTGGTGAGAGGCTAGCCCCCAAGTTTTACTGTGTAACCTTATGACTCTGACCCCTTCCCTCAGGCATTTAACCGGTCACCTTGGCACTGACCAGTGAGTAATTCAGATAGAACAGCAAAGCTGGTCTTGTTTTATGAGGAGAGAGAGAGAGCGTGTTTTCCATAGCGCAGCCCTGCTTGATTTGTTTCTCCATCACTTTTCAGAAGCTCTATTCTTTTACTGCCCAGGAAGGGGGAAGGTTTACATCTGCACCTGACAGAACTGCTCATGTGCGAGGGAAACATGGGCTCCAGGTGCCCCCCGGCACCACTGCCATCTGAAATCAGGCACCCTGCTACCCATAGGCATCTGCTTATCCAGGCAATGGTTTTGAGGCCTGCAGAGAGTACCCACCAGGGATGGCTGGTAATGAGAGCCTGCTTCAGAAGCTGACAGCTAAACCCAGGTCCCCACCCCACGGGAGCCCTGTTGGCCCACCTCCGTGGAAACTCACCAGCCCCAGGTTCACACCACACCTGAAACACAGCGCCTGGGCAAGTGGATGCACTAACTATCCATTCATCCAGCCAACATTTATGATGGGGGTAGGGGACTGCTTCAGAAGCTGACAGCTAAACCCAGGTCCCCACCCCACGGGAGCCCTGTTGGCCCACCTCCGTGGAAACTCACCAGCCCCAGGTTCACACCACACCTGAAACACAGCGCCTGGGCAAGTGGATGCACTAACTATCCATTCATCCAGCCAACATTTATGATGAGGGTAGGGGTTTGAGGGCCCAAGTCTGAAGATGCAAAAATAAAGGAGACCCAAGGGACTTCTTTGGCGGTCCAGTGGTTAAGAATCTGCCTTCCAGTGCAGGGGGTGAGAGTTCAACTCCTAGTCCAGGAAGTAGGATCCCTATGCCTCGTGGCCAAAAGACCAAAACATTAAACAGAAGCAGTGTTGTAACAAATTCAATAAAGACTTTAAAATAAAATAAAATAAAGGAGACCTAACTGCCTCCTTCCAGCTCACAGGTGGAATCGCTCATACCCGGAGTGGAGACGACACCACTCTGCAGCCACTGTAGGATGTCATCCTGATGTCATGGGATCCTGAAAAGAGAGGTCTGGTAGGAACAGATAAAGGAAAATGTCCAGAAGAGCGTCACCAGCACACTGAGGAGTCAGCAGCACCTGAGCACGCAGGGCTGGACCTGAAGGACAATGGGGGCCAATCAGCGGCTGGTGAGCCAGGGGCTAATCCAAAATATGACACAAATCAACTGAAACAAAAACAGACTCATAGACATAGAGAACAGACTTGTGTTTGCCAAGGGGCGGTAGGGGAGGGGTGGACTGGGAGCTTGGGATTAGCAGAAGCAAACTAGTATATATAGAATGGATAAACAATAGGTCCTACTGTACAGCACAGTGAACTGCACTCAATACCCTGTGATAAACCATTGTGGGAAGGAATATGAAAAATACACATATGTATAACTGAGTCACTTTGGTCTATGGAAAAAAATGAACACAACATTGTAAGTCAACTAAACTTCAATAATTTTTTTTTTAAATAACGGTCCCATTCCCTCGTTGAATGGGAAATTGAAGACACGGATGGGAGGAGGTGGTGGGCCCTGCAGACGCACACAGCCCACAAGGCGCTGACGTTGATATCTTACTTGGGATGAGCACGTGAGTGGAAAGCATCACTATGACAGTGTCCAGCCTGTCCCCAGAGAGGGTGAGGTCCCCTCACTTCCTCTCCTGGGCAGCCTCTGGGTCTTCCTCACTGACTGTAGTGAAGAGAAGCATTTCCATCCTCCAGCTCTTTCTCCCACCATGAACGCACCCTGGCATTTCTCTTGTTCAAAGCTGGACTCATAAGCCACTACCTAATGCAATAAATTTCTTTTAACACTAAAGCCAGAGCTGTAATGATTTATCTCAGGATCTCAAATCATTTTGACTCTCACATATACTTAAATTATAAACCATGTCAGGAAAATATCTCATTTTCCATAAGTAGTAATAGTCAGGTTTATAAGTTACGGGATAATATTTTATATGAGAAAAGGTTGAACTCTTGTCATTTCCTTCCCAAGCCTGAAATAAGTAACACGAATAAAATGGGTTTTCAATTTTCCAGTGACTTTGAAAACCATCTAAATGGGAACCACTTCCCTTTTTCCTCCAAAGCAGAGACCTACATTCCGTAGACTTTCAGAAATATTTTTGGAAGTTTTCACCTTGCTTTTGCTTCAGGATTGCTGATAAGCTGGAGTTTAAATTGAATTTATTTGAAATAGAATTAACAAATTGAATTTTTTCTGGATTCTGTTCTATCTTGCCAAAATTTTAATGAGCTTTTCACATAAAACCTTGAAAATAAATGCATTAATAATACTTCCAGCCACAGTCATATTAGTAGAAGAGTAACCAAGGCAGAAAGGTATGAGAAATGTTCCATTACATATAAAGATTAGATAAATAGATAAAGAGAGATAAACTAAATTGAAATAAAACTAAAGACCCAATGGTGACCAGGATATTTTGGAAATTTCTCTCTTGTAGGTCTTTTTTTAATAGTAAAATATTTATAAAGTCAACTTCTGGAAATGTTCAAACACAGCCATGGTCAGACAAATAATATACTTGACTTGTACTTCATATTTCTTTACATTTCTTACCTTTAGCAGAAAAGAAAATATAACTGTGAGAAAGCAGAGCTGCTGTAAGAGAAACATCTGTTTCTCTATTCATAAAGCAACTGAAAAAAAGCATAAAAAGATTCAGTGGACATCATTCAATTAAAAAAAAAAGGCTTTCTTCAAGAAAACATTTTAGTGCACCAATTTTGTTTCATTATTAACGGGGTCATTTCAATTGTGGAGTACTAAAACTCTTTTTCCATTATCACTGTTAATCGTACAGAATACAGAGTCCCACCTGCTGACGATTTTGACAAATTTACGTTGCTGATAAAATGAAAACCATCTTCGTTTGCAACCAAATCACAGGTTATCACTGCCTTCATAACTTGTGAATTGAAATTCACTGCTCTTCCAAACTCAGGACTTCAAGAGCTGTATTTTCTCTCTTATACGGGATCACCATCAGCAATGGGGCATTTCATATCACTTTGGACCACATCAGTATTGCTGAACACACGGGGTAACAAGAAGCAAGGTTAATTGGATTGATAANGGCATCACGGACTCAATGGACGTGAGTCTGAGTGAACTCCGAGAGATGGTTATCTACAGGGAGGCCTGGCATGTTGCGATTCATGGGGTCACAAAGGGTCGGACATGGCTGAGCGACTGAACTGAACTGAACTCTGCCCCCACGTTACATCATCTCCTTGAATCCTGAGAACAATCTCTCAAGTTGACACTGTCATCCCATTTTACAAATGATAAGCTGAGACTCCATAACTTTCCTGAAGTCTCATAGCCAGCAGATGTGGAAATTAGAATTTGACCTCTACAGCAGCGGTCCCCAACACTTCAGGCACTACAGACTGGTTTCGTGGAAGACAATTTTTCCATGGACAGGAGTGGGGGCTGGTTTGGGGATGATTCAAGCACATTACATTTATTGTGCAGTTTCAGTTCAGTTCAGTTCAGCTCAGTCGCTCAGTCGTGTCTGACTCTTTGCGACCCCATGAATCGCAGCACGCCAGGCCTCCCTGTCCATCACCAACTCCCGGAGTTCACTCAGATTCACGTTCATTGAGTCAGTGATGCCATCCAGCCATCTCATCCTCTATCGTCCCCTTCTCCTCCTGCCCCCAATCCCTCCCAGCATCAAAGTCTTTTCCAATGAGTCAACTTTTTGCGTGAGGTGGCCAAAGAACTGGAGTTTCAGCTTTAGCATCATTCCTTCCAAAGAAATCCCAGGGCTGATCTCCTTCAGAATGGACTGGTTGGATCTCCTTGCAGTCCAAGGGACTCTCAAGAGTCTTCTCCAACACCACACTTCAAAAGCTTCTATTATTATTATTATTACATCAGCTCCACCTCAGATCATCAGGCATTAGATCCCAGAGGTTGGGAACCCCTGCTCTAAAGTGAAAGCTGTTTCTTTTTTTTTGGTCTCTGAGCCAGGTTTCCACCCCAAGAGGACATGGAGGTTCCCAACAATAACTGGGCATTTCTGCTCCAGGTTTGGAGCAAAGGGCCAGCCCCCTTTACCTCCCTCTTCCACTTTCGGCCCCTTGATTCACTGGATCAACCTACCTAGGATTTTCCCCAAGCCAGTCATGGCTGGGCCAATTTTGTTACCTTGTGAAAGTGAAAGTTGTTCAGTTGTGTCCAACTCTTTGCAGCCCCATGGACTATACAGTCCATGGAATTCTCCAGGTCAGACTACTGGAGCAGGTAGCTATTCCCTGGTCCAGGGGATCTTCCCAACCCAGGGATCGAACCCAGGTCTCCAACATTGCAGGCAGATTCTTTACCAGCTGAGCCAGCAGGGAAGCCCAGCTGGCTCTTTTCTCTCCCACATGATTGGGTGGGCCTGGGTGTCTGGGCCATCTGTTCCTCCAGCCTCTGCCAAACCTGGATTTCTTTCCATCACCTGCTATCCACACTGCTAGTTCCTACTTCTCCACCCTGTTTCTCTTCCAGTCCAATGGTCTTTTTTTTCCCCCATACTCTTCCTGATGGATGCTGGTTTCATCCAAATAATCTACTAACCTGCCTTCTAAAAATGATTCTGATCAGTCTAAACATTTCAAGGCTTTAAAGAGATGTTACATTTTGGAGTCAATACATCTACAAATTATAACTCTGCTACTTACCAGCTGAATGATCTTGAGCAAGTGGCTTTACCTCTCTGAGCCTCAGTTTTCTCATCTGCAGAAAGGATATTGTGATTGCAAGGACTCAGTGATCTTATTTTTACAAAGAGCACAGAGCAGCACTTGATGTCAAGACCACCGCGCTGCACAGCATCAAGCTAGGATGGGAATAGTGCCCCCTCTATATATGCAGTTGCACAGTGCACAGACTATGCTGGATACAGGACTGTAGCCAGCAGTCCTGTCTGGTAAACAGTTAATAATCAAGTAAATGTTACTATTCTTTCCTTTCCTCCTTGCCAGTAGCTGCTTTGTAATAGGTCTTTAAATTGGCCCATGTGGGATGGTTGCTGTTGCTGCTAAGTCACTTCAGTCGTGTCCGACTCTGTGCCACCCCAAAGACGGCAGCCCACCAGGATCCTCTGTCCCTGGGATTCTCCAGGCAAGAACACTGGAGTGGGTTGCCATTTCCTTCTCCAATGCATGAAAGTGAAAAGTGAAAGTGAAGTCACTTAGTTGTGCCCGACTCTTAGCAACCCCATGGAATGCAGCCTACCAGGCTCCTCCATCCATGGGATTCTCCAGGCAAGAGTACTGGAGTGGGTTGCCACTGTCTTCTCCAGTAGGATGGAGGGCATAGTTAAAGATTTGAAGAACAAAGCTGCACTGTGATCCTCATCTATACAAATTGTTAAGGAAGACTTTAGTGTACAAAAGTAGGTGTCTTTTCTAGAGTAGCTGTCTGTCTTGACAAGGGCTTAGACACAGCAGCCCCTGGGCGCTCTTCTCACAGCCTGCTGGGCAGACTAGCTGCTTAACCCAACCTACTCATTTCTCCATACTGTACTTCTGCCAAGCAAGTCTTATATATTGAATAGGTATTTGCACAATAAATGTATATTTTCCAGTAAGTGCCTCTGGCTTCACTGTACTGCCAGAGAACTTTCTATGCAAGTGGCAAGGTCTCTGTAAAAAAGGAGGTCATCTGAGTTGTTTTCCAGCCAGAGACCTTTAAATCCCCTACTTAACATTATTAGTTCCCGAGCCCATTGTTGATAATAAATATCCTTGTGATTGCTTGACCAGAACATGATTGTTTGA
The DNA here is from genome assembly GCA_006410635.1 of Cephalophus harveyi. Classification (NCBI taxonomy): domain Eukaryota; kingdom Metazoa; phylum Chordata; class Mammalia; order Artiodactyla; family Bovidae; genus Cephalophus; species Cephalophus harveyi. Next base: position 517,159 of record SJYT01011630.1, read on the forward strand.
ATTTCAGTCCTATTTTTACTTTCCCTTCATAGCCAAGTTCTGTGTGATCTGTATCTACCCTCTCTATTGTATCTGCTTCCTATACTCCAGACTCTATAATCTGTCTTTGATCAGTTTCTCTTAAAATATCTTCTGCCTTGTTAAGGCTTTTCCTTTTTTTTTTTCTTGGCATCCCTCCAGTTTCCCCAATTCTTTTCCTTTTGAAGTCACCAATGACTTCTTCCTAGTCGAATGCTGGCCTTACCAGGCTGCAGAGAAATCACCTGGGGAAAGGAAAGTCTTTCCACAAAAGTGGTGTCAGAACAACTGGAAATCAGCATGGGGAAAAAATAAACCTTAACCCTTACTTCATAATTTCATACCCCTAAGTTACAGTTAGATGTAAAAGCTAAATCTACGATTCTTTGGAAGAAAACATTGAAGAGAATCGTTGTGACTTTGAAGCAAGTAAATATTTCTTAGGACCCAAAAAACATTAACTACCAAAAATAAAGTGATAAATTGGATTTCATCAAAACTAAAAACTTCTACTCAACAAGAAAGAATCATGAAGACAACAAATAGGCAAACCGTAAACTATCAGAAAACATTAGATAAATCTGACAAAGGACCTGTATACAGAATACATAAAGAACTCTCTCACAACTTAATACTAAAAAGCAAAAACACCAATGATAAAAGTGGCCAAAAAATCCTTGGCCAAAGAAATGGTCTGCAAGCACTTGAAGAAGTATTCAATATGATCAGTCATCAAGGTAATGAAAATTTAAAAAAGACTGACAATACCAAAGTTGATGAGATGCAAAGCAAATGATATTCTTAAACGTGTAAAATCATACAACCACTTTGAGAAACTCTTTGGCAGTTTCTTGTGGCACTAAACATGTAACTATATTATACCCAGCAACTTTGCTCCCAGAGTTGGCCCAAGACAAATAAAATCAGATATCCTTTAAAAAAAAAAAAAAGACTTCTACAACAACCCCACAGATGCTTTACTGAGAGTAGCCAAAACTGGGAGGAAAATGACCATCAAAAGGAAAATGGATTTTAAAAGTGCAGTAGAGCAATCCGATGGAACACTACTCAGACTACAAAGGAGCAATAGCTATAATAACATGGGTGGCACTCAAAAGCAGCCTAGTGATAGCAGACAGACATCAAAGAGTGTGTGCTCAGTGACTGCATTTATGTGAAATTTATGAGAAGGCAAAGCTCAGCTATGGAGACAGAAATCAAAACAGTGGCGTCTTCTGAGGTGGGGTAAGGGGGTTGGTGAGTGGGGATTGACTGGTTGGGGACACAAGGGAACTTTCTGGGGAGGTGGGAGTGTTCTATATCATGACAGGAATGTGCATTAAGTGTGTGGGCATTTGTCAAAACTCATTGAACATGTGCACTGAAGATCTGAGAATTTAATTGAAAGCTGTAATTCAATAAAAACAAAATTTTAAACAAATGAAGCTTCCCCTTCTCAAGCTTTTTTGCTGTTATTTAACATCTCTTCAAGCTGTACCCTGGCTCAAATGGTCTCCCAGCCCCCTAACTCCCCCACCTCACCCCACCCATGTTCTGTGTACTGCCTGCCAGAGGGTGGACCCTCATGCCCTCACCCTCTTTCCTGTGTATTACCTCATCTGCTCACTCATCCCGAGCACAGCCACTGTCAAGATACAATAAACTAAACTCACAGATTCAAGACTTTTTTCCTAACAAAGTTAGAGAACATTCCTTCTGCCGCCTAAGAAATGCACCCAGGGTGATCCATGTCCCTTCCCCCCACTATTTCCCATGGAAACCAAGCAAAACCAAATTGCTTACCTGGAAATAGCAGATGACCCACAAATGTCCACAGATACCCGTTTTGGCACCCCGCATCCTCCCAAGTTCAGGTGATGATGTCATCCTTGCTTTTTTCGGAAATTGGCTCCCTTTTTGGTTTCAGTCCTGTCGCAATCAGAGGCTAAATTCACTGGAGAGTCATCACGGCTAATGCTGGTCTCCCAGTGACATCTAAGTGCACTGCTGATGTTCATTGAATATTAATAAATAATAGCAACTGTAGGCTTGAGTAAGAGAACCAAGCCCCAGGCACTATGCGACCGGGAAATCTAAATAAGAAATTTTGAAGCTTTCTACCGTCATTAATTAAGATTAGAAGGCTAGTGAACTCTGTAAGAAAAATGAAGCAATCTTTTATGTTCAGTCCCAGAAATACTGAGGATGATTGCATTTTACTGGTGTCTCTTTGTTTTGCTTTGTTGTGTGTGTATGTGTGTGTGTGCGTGTGGCAGAGAATCCTAACTCAGACAACCATAAAGAAGAGTCATTAGAAAGAGCAACTGAAGAACATACAGCTGTTATTTCCTTACTAAGCTTTATTACTCAGCTGAATACTCAGAAATGTGCAAAAAGAAAAAGGTCTGGCTATAACATTTTTTTAAAAGAACTATCCAAATGAACTTACTTATAAAACAGAAACAGACTCACAGACTTAGAGAATGAGCCTATGGTTGCCAGGGAAAAAAAAAAATTAGGGAGTTTGGGATCGACATGTACACTCTGCTAAATTTTAAATGGATGACTAACAAGGACCTACTATGTAACACAGGGCAATCTGCTCAATGTTACGTGGCAGCCTGGATGGGAGGGGAGTTTGGGAGGGAATGGATACATATATATGTATGGCTGAGTCCCTTCTCTGTTCACCTGAAATTATTATAATTATGTGTGCATCTGTGTGTGTGTGAGAAAGTCATTTAGTTGTGTCTGGCTCTTTGTGATCCCATGGACTGTATAGCCTGCCAGGTTCCTCTGTCCATGGAATTCTCCAGGCTAGAATACTGGAGTGGGTAATCATTCCCTTCTCCAGGAGATCTTCCCAACCCAGGGAGTGAACCCAGGTCTCCCACATTGCAGGCAGATTCTTTACCAGCTGAGCCACCAGGGAAGCCTAAGAATACTGGAGTGGGCAGCCTATCCCTTCTCCAGCAGATCTTCCTGACCCAGGAATCAGACTGGGGTCTCCTGCATTTGCAGATGGATTCTTTACCAGCTGAGTTACCCCAATACAAAATAAGAAGTTTGTTGTTGTTTTTTTTTATAAAAAAGAGAGCTACCCAGATTAAGTAGTTTTCTTTTTCCAGCCCTTTGTACCAAAGACATTGAATGGCTTTTTCCATTGTCTATTAATAGAAATATTTTTGCCTGATTTTCTGAAGCTGGTCCTGTCTGGTTTGAGAGGATAGTTACGGATAGAAGTCATCACTGCTTTTTTACTGCTATCCCTAAAGACATATCGAAGGCTTGGACATCTTTTGATAATACACATTCTGTTTTACAAGATTGAAATCATTGAGACCTGGGGCTCATTTCCTGGGGCAAATATGTGAGCAGAGCTGGGCTTGAGAAAGAAGAAAGAAGGGCGATGTGCAGGACGGCTCTGAGTTGGGAAGGAGAAGAGGATGTGAGACCAGGGGTGACCACAGCAACCACAGGGAGGACCAGGACGCCCCAAGGGCTCAATGAGCGCCGGACCCACCGTGATACCCACTCGCCCTGCCTGTCACCTGTGCTTGCACAAAGTTCTCGGGCATACGTGTCCAAAGGGCTGTACTAACTTTTTGGTTTTAGTGTGGATAATTTTTTTTTATTACAGTATAGTTGATTAACAATCTTGTGCCAACCTCTGCTGTACAGTAAAATGACTCAGCAACACACATATATATATTCCTTTTTGAAAATAATCTTTTCCATTATGGTTTATCCCCAGAGATTGGGTATATTTCCCTGTGCTAACTCACACTGCTACGCATGGGGCCAAGAGCCCTGGCTTCCCACATGGTAACCAGCACTCATTTTTATCCTTGTCCAGAAAATGGTCTTCTGCCATCCACTCTTCATCTGTCACATCCTTGGTAACTGCCCCATGAGGAGCTTGTGAGCAAGCTTTGTGTGACGCTCTGGAGTCACTGCTTGGGGCCAAGGTCTCTGCAAGGTCACCTCTGCAGGGCTAGCGGGCCCAGACCAGCAGCATCTCAGGTGGGTCACCGGAGGTTTGGGACCCTGTGTTGTCTGCTGTCCAAGTCCCAGTGGGTAGTCTAGTGCACAGTAGGCGCTCAAAGAATATTTATGGCTTTGTTGAATTCGCCATGAGAGATTTAGTAACTCACTGTTTCAGGACCTCCTAAATTATGTGGCCAGAAAGACAGGATGAAATAGTTCTACTTGTCCCTACGAGAATTCTCTTCAAAAGGAGTATAATGAACCAGGCATTTTAATTATTCCAAGGACACTGCCCGGTCAGTGTCTCACTGAACCACACACATGCCGGAAGTCTGGATGCTCTGGATTCTGTTTGGTTTTGGTGCCTGGGGTCCACCCAATTCCCATTTCCTTGTTTCTGCTTTTGTTCCTCAGGAGACTTGAACCAAAACACCTCCTGTGCTTAACCAACTAGAAATGAGTAACTGAGCACCTCAGATTGTAATGAAACAAAGAAACCGCACAGCTAAGCCCTGAGGGGCAAAATCTCAGACTGGACTCCCTGGAGGATGTGCTGGCAGCGGGGTGAATGGGCAGCTTCCTCTGTGCTCTCCTCCACGACAAGGAAAGCATTTCTGATGACTTTCTGCAAAGAAATGTAAACACACCTTTCCCAGGGTAAAAGAGTTAGTGCAAATAAGTAAATAATTCTGAGAGGGTAATTGGTACTGCATCTGGCTTCTCCCATCCAGGTTGCACCAGTGGTAAAGAATCTGCCTGCCAACGCAGGAGACATAAGAGACTCAATTTCAATCCCTGAGTTGGGAAGATCCCTGGAGGAGGGCACGGCAACCCACTCCAGTATTCTTGCCTGGAGAATTCCACAGACAGAGGAGCCCAGCGGGCTACCGTCCATGGGGTCACAAAGAGTCGGGCACAACTGAGCAACTGAGAGCACACATCTGCCCCCCACGCTGATCGGAAGGACCATTGGCTCCTGGGCTCGGGTCTGCTCAGTTCACAGCCTGTCTCAGCCTTTTCTTCTCTATTTGTTGTGCCACCAGAATGATGCTTTTGATTTAAAGAAGAAAAATAAAGCCAGAAAGTCTGGGGACACAGCAGAACCTTGATTAAGAGAAATGTTTGGGCAGTGGGATAGTTGGATTAATTCTATGTTCTATGAAACCAAGAGTTACGTATAAGAGATCCTTTCAGTTTCCATCCTTTCCATTTGAGAAATGAAACTATTTCTCAAATGAGCTACTCCATTCCTCTATCTTTGTAAACGTAGTAGAATCTTCCTCTGAGGACAGACAGTTGGGTAGTCAATCTTGGCCATTCTTCCTGAATGCTGATGGTAAGGTGATTCATGGAGATTTGGAAAGTATAGAAACCAGATGTGGGCAAATTCTTATACATTCTAGGAGTTCAGATTTAGAAATAAGTCTTTTCAGGGACTTCTCTAGAGGTCCAGTGGTTAAGACTTCGCCTTCCCCTGCAGAGTGTGGGTTCCATCCCTGATCAGGGAGCTAAGACCCCACACGCCCTGGGGCCAAAAAACCAAGACACAAAACAGAAGCGATATTGTAACAAATTCAATGAAGACTGTAAACATGATTCACGTCAAAAAAAATCTTTTAAAAAATGTCTTTCCATTTTCATTTTGTAATTTGCTGTTGAGGGATAAAGGGGTCTCATTCGTTGGTCTTGAGTTGGAAGCCAGACCATTGGAGATTTTGTTTTTCATTTAGAATCTTAGTGAACAGCTATTTGATTTATTTTCTAATTAAACTAATACTGTATTCCAGGTTTTTGAGTCTATGGACTCATGTCCTTCTGTAGATGAAAATACCTCGTAAAATAATGAATATGGTCCAGAGAGTACTGAGTATAAGTTTTTACAACATTGATTCATATTGTCCATTAGAGGAAATTTTGGTTTTTAAAAGACTTGTTATTTTTAAAAACAAATAACAATCTATCTAAATGTGTTATAGAAATGTCCCTTTTGGAGAGATGCCATAGTATAATAGACTGAGTTCTGGTTTTGAAGTGAAGCACATCTGAGTGAAACAGCTGCTCTGCCCTTGCTGTGTGACCCTGGGCAATTCACTTAACCTCTCTGAGGCTTGACTTCATCATCTGAAAAAAATGAAGACAAAACCCCTCCCGTCAGGGCCAGAGTAAAGATTAAATGAGAGGCTATGTATAAGAACCTGGTGCCTAGTGGCTGATGAAGAAAAGTCAGATCGTCTCCTGCCCTGTCTCAGCTTAAAAAGGAATGGTATCATATGTTTTATTGATCAAACACAAATAATCTTCCTATTTGCCCTAGAACGGTAACATTGCCTGCTCGGGTCATAGCTGCTGCAGATTCTATTTGTGATGGTTAATTTTTGTATCAAATTCACTGGGCCAAACGATGTCCAGGTGTCTGCTTCTATTTCTATTTCTGGGTGTGTCTGTGGGGGTGTCTCTGGAGGACGTTAGCAGTTGAATCAGTGGATTCTGGAGAGCAGATGGGCTTCCCTGATCTGCGGGGTTATATCCTAAACCTGAAATAAACAAAAGATGGAGGAAAAGAGAATTGGCCCTTTCTCAGCAGGCTTACATGACCTGGGACATCGGTCTTCTCCTATCGTTGGACAGGGATTCACTCCATCGCCCCCTGGTCCTCCAGATGCAGACTTGAACTCCAGCGTTGATTTTCCCAGGCTCCAATCACAGACGGCAGACTACCCACCTGATCATCTTGTGAGCCAATTCCTTATAATAACCTCCATGTATCTCCTGTGTTGGTTCTGTTTCTCTGGAGAACCCTGACTAACATACCATTTTCAGGAAGTGATCTCTACTAACCAACCTGGACTAGAACTCTTGATTTAGGAAAACCCTAGCCTTCCTCACCCACCAGCCCACAGCCCGGCTGTCAGCAGTCGGGGGAAACCACAGCTGCAGAATCACCAGGCTGGGAATTCTCCAGGGATTTTTACATAAAGTCGTCTCACTTTTTTTTGTTAGTTATCTCCCACAGTGGCAAAACTAATTTCAGCGTGATCTTAGAAACGGAAATCTGTGTTCACATAGGTTGAAAAGAATAAGCGATGTAAATGATGTAAGAATTGTATCAGAGTCAGGTTACCGCTTTGATATTTGACTCTAGAGTGAAATGAGGCCAAACCACTTTAGAAACAGGTTTTAAATGAGTCCTCATGCCATAGCCTCAACCCCAGAAGAGAAAGTTTAGGAGGAAGGTTCAGGGTGCTTTGGGGCTTCCCTGGTGGCTCAGATAGTAAAAAAAAAAAATACGCCTATGAATGCAGAAGTCATGGGTTCAATCTTTGGATCGGGAAGATCCCTTGGAGAAGGGAATGGCAACCCGCTCCAGTATTCTTGCCTGGGAAATCCCATGGACAGAGGAGCCTGGTGGGCTACAGTCCATGGGGTCTCAAAAGAGTTACACATGACTGAGCAACTAAACAACAACAGGTGCTTTGAGGGTCCCGCTGCCTCTCCCCTCGCCTTCCCCACTAGAGCTGGGAGTACAGACTGGACCCTAGTGTGGTGCCCTGGCAGCCTTAGTGAGCCATTGTTTAACTTGCTTCCTCTGCAAATGGAAAATAAGATACCTACTTGGTAGGGTTGTTGTGACTCTTAAAATGAAAATATCTGATAGTTATATCAGAGGTTCTCCATGAGTGGCAAGCATTTTCTGCAGACACAGCGAGTAACATAGGAAATACGTTGTTGACTGGCCTTTGAAAAAGGTGGACTCTATTTGCCAAGGAGGTGGAGTAGCCGGAATCATCCATGCATCACTGGTGAAGTGTAAAGTGGTGTAACCATTCAGGAAAACCAAAAAAATAAAAATAAAAATTCATCCGAAGCTTGCCATATGACCAAGCAAGACCACTCGCAGATATAGACTCAAGAGAAACGAGTATGAATGACCCTTCCCAAAAAGACTTATATGAGAATATTCACATCAGATGTGTTAGATCTATTCATAAGAGCCAAAAATTAAAAACAGGCTAATGTCTGCCAAGTGGTGAATGAATAAACAAACTGTAGTTGATCCCTACAATTGAATACTATGCAGCTGCAAAAAAGAGGGACTATTATTTCATACAACAGCATGAGTTAATCTGAGGAATATTATTTAAAATGAAGGAAATCATATATATGAGAAAATATACACTATCTAACCCCAGAGATCAAGAATTTCAGAGGTCAATGGTGAAATAGTGACTCCTGCAAGGGTGGGATCATGATACTGGCAGGAAAGGACCCTAAGAGAACTTTCTGAGGTGATGGACATATCCTAAATATTGATTTGGATGAAGACTGACCAGACAGGTACAAAACTCATCAAGCTATATTGTTCGGGTGTGTGCACTTGATATTTGCAAATTATACCTTAAAAGTAAATTTGAGATTCTCTTTGGCAGTGAACAAATTCCCTTAAACAAATTCTTAGGCCATCCGTGCAGACATTTCCAGGAGTCAGAGAAGCCTAAACCCCTCCTCCACCCGCCCCGCCCATCACCTCTCCCTACACCTGTGGGTGGGCTCTGCATGGCTCTCTTAGAGCAGAAGTCTCCAGCCACTCAGCAGATGGCAACCATATTTCTGCTATATGACAAGATACAGGAAGATATAGGAAGAACACGATAATACCTCCTCATTCTGGATGTTGTAATGTAGTTACAGGAAGTCTCTAATCTGGTGTTGGGAAAGGGGTTGGAACGTAGATATTTGTAGCTGCATATTTGGGTACAGCTGGGTGTTTCTCCTAGAAGCAGGAGGAACTGATGCTGTGTCACTCAGGGGACAGGAGCCTGACACCCCAGCCCCTCAAGAGGAGCTGTGGCTTCACAGGGCAATCAATTACACAGCCAGCCTGCTGGGATGGGGGCAGGGTGCTGGCTGCTCATCTCCCCGCCCTGAATCCCCACGCTGTGACTTGGCAGGGTTTTCCTAGCACATCATTCCATTCTTTCATCTGCCTTCAAAGAGTTTGAAAACATGTTTGTGAATTACTTACTTTTGTGGAACCTATTAAATCAGAAGCTTCTTTTCTTAATATAACAAGTAGATTAAAATGTGAGCAATTTCATGGTCTGCAAAGACAGTCAAATGTTGATTTAATTCCAGAAGTCGTGCTCTAATGCACATTCATAAAGCCAAAGTGTGTTTCTTATGAACAAGGAATTACTATCTGCAGGCAGGGCAGTGGTGGTGGCAAGGGTGCTGGGGTTCTGGCCCATGCATCAGAAGGCCATCTAACACTGCCCATGTGCTCTGGGCCATGGGTAGAAACAAGCCATGACTTGTGGGGGCTCGGTAACCTCCAAGAGTGTGCATGCCCAATTGCTAAGTTGTGTCCGACTCTTTGCGACCTTATGGACTGTAGCCCTCCAGGTACTTCTGTCCATGGGATTCTCCAGGCAGGAATACTGGCATGGGTTGCCATTTTCCTCCTCCAGAGGATCTTGCTGAACCAGGGATCGAACTCAAGTCTCCTGCCTCTTCTGCGCTGCAGGTGGATTCTTTATTGCTGAGCCACCAGGAAAGCCCACCTCCAAGAGCACTGGCACCTTTTAGGATCAGAATCATCCAGCTATGGGCAAACAGTCTACAACTGCTTCTGCAGAGTTAATGGTTATTAATAACACCTGCCGTTTCTCAAGTGCCTCCTGTGAGCTTGGAACTGTTGATCCCTTCCTAGGCATGGGGTTATTTAACCCTTACAACAACTCTGAGAAACTGGCTCAATATTAGGGGCTAGGATTTAGCAAACACAATTCCATAGACTGTATAGTCCAGGGAGTTGCAGAGTCGGACAGGACTGAGTAGCTTTCACTTTCGCTAGCAAGTCCAAGGCATTTAACCCTTGCAGCGGCAACTCCACAAAGAGGGAATTATTCTCCCCATTTGACGATGATAAATTTGAAGTTTAAGAAGCCAAGGAACTTGTCTGGAGGTTACACAGTCCCGAGTTGCACAAGCTTAAGATTTAGTTCAACCCAACACCTGTGTCTGAGCTCCCCACCCCCACCCCACCTCAGAGCAGGTTTGCATCAAGGAGGGTGACAAGGAAAAGGCGGAAACCTGGGGCATTCACAGGGCTTCACAGGTAGCTCAGATGGTAAAGAACCCATCTGCCGATGCAGGAGATATAAGAAATATGGGTTCAATCCCAAGGTCAGAAACATCCTCTGGAAAAGGGAATGACTACCCATTCCAGTATCCTTGCCTGGGATGCCTGGAGAATCCCACAGACAGAGGAGCCTGGCAGGCTGTAGTTAGACACCACTGAGTGACTAGCACTTTCACTTTCTTTCAGGGCGTTTAAAGGCCAGTTCTCTGTGTGTGGGGAGGGCAGGACTGGGAGAAGCTGATTAGCCAGCCACAGAGACAGGTGCTGGAGAAGAAGGAGCCCAGTGACCATGAGGGCACGTGTGTCTGTGTGTAGCTGAATTGGTGGTGGTGATGACGGTGAAGGTGGAGATGTGCGTGGTCGGCGAGGTGTGTTGGGAGGGCTCCATGGTTTCTGTCCTAATTTTGGAAGCAGGTACCCTGTTTCCATGGTGGCCAGTCTCTACCTGAAGAGACTAGAGCCAAAGGCAGGTGGCTTTCTTTCCCAGAGAATTCAAGGGCTTGGGCGCATACACACACACACACATACACACACACACACACACAAAAACCCAATCCTTTGTCCCGAAATAGGGTAGTTTGTAACATGGCAATTTATTTTAAAATGTTAGTGTTCTCTGCTGGAGTTATTTTAAAAATTCCTGCCTGGATCATTTATTTCCCCAAGTAGAGTATCAGCTCCTCAATGACAATGCCTGTCAGCGCCCTGCCAGGTCATATGGGTGCAGGCAGTCCTGACCCACGCTTGTGGCACCAGCTGGTGGCCTCCAGGTGGCCATCCCCTGAGCCAGAGCCTGGGTGGGCCACAAGTGCAGGACAGAGAAAGCCCTGGACCAGTTTCCGGCAGAAGTAATTCTAGGCCATCCCCGTTGCAAGAACCCGAAGGCATCATAAGCACTGTCTCCCAAGACTCCTCAGAGGGATTTTACTCCAGATGGCGGCAGGTGTTTCCCAGGGCAGTCTCCCTCCTCTTCCTCCCCTTCACTTTCCACCCTTCATTCCCTCCCATTCCTGTTCCCCTCCCAGGGCTTCCTGGTGTTATCTCCCAAACACACTCCTGGCCCTGGAAACTTTGCCTCTGTTTTCAGCTCTCGAGAAAGTAACCCAAATAAGACAAATCTTCACTGTCCTCAGGACTCAGCATTCAGATCAGTGATTCTGAAGATGTGGGTGCCAGGCCAGCAGCATCAGGGCCACAGGGAATTTGTTGAAAATGCAAATTCCCAGGCTCCACCCAGACCTGCTTCATCAGAATCCCTTGCGGAGTAGGGACCAGAACTCTGTGCATTAACAAATCCTTCAGACGATGGTTTTGTCTTTATTTTTTAAAGTTTTATTCTATATACAAAATTTCAGATTTGTCTTCTTTTCTAGTAGGTCTTGGAACTGTTGATCTGAAACAGAAGAGTAATTCAGCATCTCCTAATTTGCAAGCTGTCCTCCCCACTGACAGGTTGCATTTCACTTCACTAGCTAATTCTCATAACTAATTAATATAAGACTGCATCCAGTTTAAGAGCTATAGGTATGCACTTACTTGAATATTTTTCAAGAACGTACAGTTTTTTTCTCTACAAGACTGCTTTTTAAAAACTAAAGATATAGCATCTCTATCTTTTGGTCCAGATGATGGATTTGTTTGTTTGGTTTTATTTGTTTCCAGCTTGATTGAGATGTAATTGAATTATAACATTATGTAAGTTTAAGTCTTATAAGGTAATGATTTGATGTCTATACGTATTGCCACAGTAAGTTTAGCTAACATGCATCACCTCTGGAGCTTCCCCCGTGGCTCAATGGTGAAGAACCTGCCTGCAAGGCAGGAGACACAGATGACATGGGTTCGCTCCCTGGGCTGGTGGCAACCCACTTCAGTATTCTTGCCTGGAGAATCCCATGGACAGAGGAATCTGGTGGGCTACAGTCCATAGTGTCGCAAGGAGTTGTCGACTGAAGAGACTTTGCCCATACCCACAACCTAGACATCGTACACGATGCAGTTGTTGCACGAATAACAGAAGGAAGGAGGGAAAGGAGTTTGCGCCTTCAGTCACAGCCAATCAGACTGACAAATACATGCTCAGAACCTTCTGGGAGAAGTCTGACGACCCTTTCAGGCTGGACAAGGTAAAGAAGAAGCCTGCCTCGGGGAAGAGCTCGCCAGCAGCCGGGCTGACCCTGGGCGAGTGAGACACCCTCATCGAAGCAGGTCGTCTCTCCAAACACTTGATGTAACGAGGCTTTGCCTAGGATCGTTGCCTAGGGTTCAGTAGCGGACAGCCACAGCCTATGCTCTTTGTCAATGATCTTTCTGGGGATTCAGTTTCCCTTCTTTCAGCTCGTGATGACCCTGCTAGTTGTCAGTGATTCATCATCAGTGTGATGAACCCAGTGCTGAACATCAGTGTGATTATACAGAGGCAGATGCCCCCCCAGACAGGCAGCAGGGAGACTAAGGGCAGAGGACCACACTGAGTCCAAGCCCCACGTGGACACTAGGAGGTCCTGCTGCCCACTTTCCACTTCCTCCCACCCAAATCACTCCATCACACCAGCAAGAGAGGTCCAAACAGATGACCCGGATGGGGGTCGGGGAGGTTCAGAGAGGATGGGAGGGCAGAGAGAAGGGCCCACATGTTTGGGGGGAGGCTTCACTCTCTCGCCAGTGGAGACCCCTCTTCAGAGTGCTGCTCTTATAGGTGGGGAGGGGGGAACTCAGTGGAGTCCAGGACAGGGGCCTCTCTCTGCCACAGCAGATCGGCTGAGCTCCCTGCCCCCCGGAGCCACAAGTGTGAACACTTGCTGAGTGGAGTTTTAAGGCTTTGCTGCCTGCGGCAGTGTGATGCCCACACGAGACCCTGCCCTCTGGACCCTAGGGTTGGGATCAGCAGTTCTGACCCTGTTCTTTCAGGTCTGAGTCTTTACTGGCACTGATTCTCTACTGCACAGCCTGCTCTATGAGGGAACAGGGCAGGACTCGCCGTGCAGATGTGCAGGCCAGCACCCCAGGCAAGTATGCTTCTCTGTGACGCTGCTGTAGTCTCCACTGCCCTCCATCCAGGCTCTGAGTGCACCCTGCTGGGGTGAATGTCTGGTCGGGGCCTCAGGTGTCCTACAGCCCTCAGGGTGTATTAGTGACACCATCTGCCCAGAGTATCACTCCCTCTGGGACCAAGAAATCAATGATGAGCAGACCCCTGCCCTGTGCTAATGGGCTGATAGGAGAGAGCCTCTTGCCTTTGGCCTTCTGGCTCCAGGGTCCCTCATCTGTGAGCTAGCCCATCACTCATGCGAATGGAGGCCACATCTTGGGTAAGGAAGGGCTATGAAGTGCGTGAGGCGCTGGCAGTCCAGGGGGACTGAGCGCTGCGAGATGCCGCATCTGGGGCTGCCAGGGCCGGTACCTTGGCTCCTGCAGGACAGCTGTCCGAGGCTGCTTTCTAAATTATCTATTTATTCATTTGTGGCTGTCCAGAGTCTTTGTTGCCGCACAGGCTTTGTTTCTGCTGCATCACTGGGGCCTGCTCTCTAGTTTGGGGCGCAGGCTTCTCATTGTGGTGGCTTCTCTTTTTGTGTGGTACAGGCTCCAGGAGTGAGGGCTTCAGTAGCTGCGGTTCCCGGGCTTAAGAGCACAGGCTCAGTAATTGTGGTGCATGGGCTTAGCTGCTCCGTGGCAGGTGGGATCTTCCCAGATCAAGGATCGAACCTATGTCTCCTGCATCAGCAGGCGGATTCTTTACCACTGAGCCACCAGGGAAGTTCTGAGGCTGTTTTAAATAAACACAATCGTTCACTTGGTTTTTGTCAAGGTGCTACCAGGACGTGAGTCATTCCAAACTCTGTGACCTTCAGGAGGCAGTGGCTTTGAACTGAGCTGTGTTAACCTGAGTGCGTGTCAAAGGTGGGCTGGGACACTTGAGCAATCGGTGACCCTTTCCCATCGGAGCGGGTCCAGAGCCACCCTGGGAACCTGCATTTCTACTGCAAATTACAACCCTCAACACACTGTCACCAACTCTTACTACTTTTTCTTTGAACCTGCTCTAAATTCTGAAATACTTTGCTCAGATGCTTTGTTTTACCCAGTGGCTATAACTATAGTTTATCTGTTTCAGGCAAGATGTTTAGAAATGGATTGTCATACAACTGCTGCAGCTGTAAGAAATGCACACACTGCAGAGCTTCAGTCCCTGGGTTGGGAAGATTCCCTAGAGCAGAGCACAGCAACCCACTCCAATGTTCTTGCCTGGAGAATCCCGCGGACAGAGGAGCCTGGCAGGTGGGCTGTAGTCCATGGGGTCGCAAAGAGTCGGACACGACTGAGCAACTAACATACGAGAGGAACGTGCAAACAGCTTAAAAAACGGGCAAAGCAGGGAGTTTCATTTGTTGAACTGAATATTGTATACTGTCCTGTTTGTATGACTTTGTTTATTCTGTTCTGGAAATTTCTCATGGCAAGCTATAAATTAGTTCATTCCAACAATATTCTCTAATTTCAATAAAAAATGCTAGCTGTTGAGTCACTCTGCTTGACTTCAAAGCCTCCTCCCATCACTGGGGATAGATGTGTATTCTTTCTGTACTTTCATTTTCTCTTTAAAAATTTTGTTTCAATTTATTGTACTTAGACCAGAATAAAACTGAAATTTCAAATTAATGGGGGAAATGATGCCCAAAAAAAATGGCACCAGAATAATTGGTTAACAGATAGTTAAAATAAGGTAAAACAGTTTTGAGTGTTAAATATTAAAAAAAAAAAAAAGAGAGAGAGGAAAAGGAAGAAAGGGAGGGAAGAAGGAAAGAAAGAAAGTTCAAAATTAATTCAAGGAAGTATATTGGAGCATAACTATAGAGGAAATATTTGATAGATACAATAGTATAAAAACTTACCCTTATCAAAAAACAAAATTGAAAGTCAAACAGCAGGGGAAAAATAACTTTTCAAATATAAATGTATAACAGAGGGTTGTTCCCTTTCTAGAAAGAGCTCTTAGAATCAGGAGGAAACAATGAGCATGCTACGAGAAAACGGACAAAAGAAAATAAACAAGAAATTCACAATAGAAGTGGTGCAGGTGAAAACTAAACTTGTGATAAATATTCCATGGCAATGGTAATTAGAAAAATGCAAATTAAAAATATGAGCTCTCATTTCGTATCTATTTAGTTTGCCATATGTATAAAGAATAATAATAATAACCTGTGCTGGCAGCACTTTGGGAAAACAGGCGTTCTGATACAGCACTGACAGGAGCACACATTTAGTAAAGATAAACTTCTATTTCTGGACAATTTCAGCAAACGTTTACTGAGCACATATGCTTCTGTACCGAGCACTGAGTCAGACCTGGGGACATAACAGTCAACAAACCGTAAAGGATCCTGCAGTTCTTGGAGCCTGCAATCCAGTTCCAGGAGGTTGGAGGGAGGGAGGAAAGTGATGGAGAGACATCATTAGAACACACCCAGTGTACACACCAGCGCTAACGACAGAGTGATAGTCACATTCCACAGGCTTGATGGCCCCCGCCCACACGGCGGCAGAATTCCAGGGGGAACATCCATCTGTGCCCACCCACTCACCCTCATCACACTTCCCCCAGGTTTTTAGAGGGAATTTCCAAGAGGTTTCTTATAGATTCATTAAAAACAAAAGAACAAAACAGAGCCATTCCTATCTCTTTCCTCTCCTGCTGGTCCTTCAGCATCACCGGGGCCGTGGGGACTCTGGGGCAGGAATTCTGCCCTGCTCGGGGCAGTCTCTCTGATGTCCTCCCAGCTATAAACAGAGCAGAGGAAGGCTCTGTTCTATTCAGGTCTTATGTATGAGGACTATGTGTCCTCATACATCTCCTCGAGGAGTTGTACCCTGTTCTATAAAGAAATACGAACTGTCAGATTTCTGTACTCAGAATGCCTCCGAAGCTGGCTTTCTTCCCAGGATCAACCCTAGAGAAATTACAGAAGCTGGAGGCACGTATGGGCTTCTGAAACTTTTAAAAAGTGAGAAAAGCCCTGGGATGAGGAAGATTGTTTTGGACTGGTGTATGTGGGGGCAGGTGACTGGAGGCAGCGCTGACACAGTGGATGAGGGAAGAGTTGAGGTTCTAGTCTCCATTCTTCCTTGAGATGTCCTGAGCCACCTGCTCCTTCTCCAACAGGTCAACAGCCACTGTGCAGTCCACTGTATCAACAGGACTCCACCAGGGGTGAAGCATTGATGAAAAATGAAAAAACCGGAAAACAAAACAGAACATCCATTACAATCCCACAGCTAGAATTCTTGCCAGGAGAGACGGCTGGAGGAGTGAGAGAGACCAGAAGTACATGAAAACATGCTCCAGTACTTACTAGTGAGCAGGAAACTAAAGATACTATTGAGTTTTTAAAAATAAATAGGGGTGAATAATCATGAAAAGTTTTAGGTTAAGGACACACACAGACAAAAATAGAATATTTAGCTTTTAAACCAGCAGAAGAAAACTCTATCTACAGGAAAATAGGAAAAGAGAAAACAGAGATAAAACAGAGAAAATGAAAATGGAGTGCAAGAAAAAGAATGGCAAAAACAGTTCCTAATAGTATGAAAAGTGAAGTCGCTCAGTCGTGTCCAACTCTGTGCGACCCCATAGACTGTAGCCCACCAAGCTCCTCCGTCCATGGGATTCTCCAGGCAAGAATACTGGAGTGGGGTGCCATTTCCTGTAATCAATAAATATAAATGGGTTAAACCTACGTATTCATTAATCTACCAATCAGACATAACCTTATTAAAAGTTCAGCTGCATTTTTTTTAAAATTCAATGAACTTAGTACTAGACTTTATACGAGAATACCAATCCAAGAATAGCCAGCTCAACTCTGAAAATGAAGGGCGTAGACTAAGAACTTGTCGAGCAGATTTCTTAAGACATTATAAAGCCAGGGTAATAATAACATGAAGATGGGGATAAGAATAAAAAGAGAGCTGCTCAGAGGCAGATCCATGCACATATACAGCATCACCATAGAGGACAATGTGGCCTCACAGATCACCCGGGGTAGGGTGAGTTGCTCAATGGATGGCGCCTGAACACTAGCTCAGTAAAGAGGGAAATTAACAACAGAATCCCTCCTTGATACCGCTTACAAAGTCGATCTCAGATGGATTAAAAGAGAAACGTAAAAACTCTGATGTAATCAGAAGACAGTTCAATAAACCATTTTGTGACCCAAGGACAGAGAAAGACTTCCGACACTTCAAAGCTTCCATCAAGTTCACCCAGCAGAATCCACTTCCCTGTTTTCCTGCTCTATCCTCTTGCTCTGTCCCTGGGCTGTGATGCACTTTTCCACAACCACATCAGCCCCTGAAATTACACTAGGTGTCAGGCACCCAGAGTTTCAATTATCATTCAGACAGAATCCCAGTTTACAATCAGCTAAAACATCCTGCCACATCACCTGCTTCTAAGAAACAGAGCAACAGCATTATATGAAAATCGTGATTCTATACTGCAAAACCATCCAAGAGCAAACATCAGAATGCAAACTAGAGAAACAACAGATTTTTACTGGTGGTGAGATTATATGTCTGTGTGTCTTTATATATTTTACAAATTTTCTGCCTGAATCAAATAGTACCTTTGTAATTAGAGGGGGGAAACCTTGCTTCTCCAAATGAGCAGGTGCAATGGGAACCTGCCAGTGGGTGTGTGACCACACCACTCTGGAAAGAAGAAGGGATGGCAACTGTGCCCACATAAATAGAAACATCGAGTGTAAACTTTTAGTGTATGCGCCACGCTCCAGACCATCACGCAGAACCCTCAATAAACATTGAATTGACTTGTTGCTCCTGAAACCACATCTCCTGGGACCACTCAGGAATAAAACTGCCTGAGGGTGTGCACTTCTATTTTTAAAGTCCAGAAAGTACACATGTTCATGTACACACACACACACACACACACACTGCTCTGTATATCTGTCCTGGATCCAGTGATTCTGAGTGTTGCAGGGGCTTCTATTTCTATTTCTACCAGCATCTCATTCCACCAATTTGCTCCTAACTAGAAGTAAAAGAAGCTTGGTTCATGGAATTGAGAACATTTCTCTACTTAGACAACTTTTACAGGCTCTCCCTCCTCAATAAATACATTCATAATTTTCTATCGAAAAGATCATCAACTTGTGATTTTCAGCCCTGAAGATCTCATGTTTTAAAACATCCTTGTTCTCAGATGTGAAATCTGATGAGCGTCTTCTAAATCGGCAATGATGTGGTTCACGTTGGTATGAAATGGCACACTGTTCTTGGCTGAGGGTCATCAGCTCTGGAGGTCTACTGACTTTGTTTTTAGTTTGTTTGGTATCCTCATGAATTGTCACTTTGGAAGTGGAGTCTGGTCAGACACTTTGTATATTCAGAGACATGACGAGAACTAGAAAGAACAGAATTGGATTTGTAACTTTAGGACACTGTCAAGACTATTTGTATGAATCAAGCACGTATTGGCATCTATTTTAAAGCAAGCACTGTTCTCTTCTGGGAGCTTGATCACGGCCTTTCTTTCTGTTTTTTTTTTTTCCCTCCCCCACCTCATTCCTTACTGCATCTCTCTCTCCTTTATTTCTTACCTTCTGAAATTATTTAACACAGAAACGTCCATGCCCATAGCAGCCTGCTACCTGTTTTGAAATATAAAGCAGGAGCCTTGCCCTCGCTTCCAGGAACGTAGAATCCAGATAAAGTCCTATATGCCCCTGCACACACACAAAAAGTCCAAACCCAAGGTTAAGACTTGACAACATTAAATTATAACAGAGAAGAGATGTTGACAAGACAGCAGGATAAAGTAAATGGAAAGGAAATAGATTGTCTAGAGAAAAAGGAGTTTTTTTTTTTTTGGCTGGGGAAGGTTTTTCGGTCTCTAGCCAGTTAAACAAATGAGCATTACTCAGGGAACCTGAGAAAGATGGAGGAGCTGTGTTTACTTGAGATGGATCACACGGAATGCTTATTGAGGTGAGAGCTTAGATGGAGAGAGGAGCAACGTCTCTTGCATAGCGGAGGTGAACAGGGAAGGCACGGGATGGGGCTGGGGAAGAGAACACGGCCATATGACTGAGACAGGGGTTCCTGCCGGGCAGTGAGGGATGGAGGCAGGTTTTTCCATCTGCCTCCTTTTCCCAGTGAAAGCGAATTCAGACAGCATTTGGACAGGAGCCCAGAGGAGTGCACTGGAAGAACGCGTTTAAAACATGGCATCAGAGCACATCTGGCAGGCAGTGTTTCCACGGCATTCATGATCAGCACCTTGCCTGGACCCTACTTCCAGGGTCATCAAATTAAGGGGAAAATAAATCCTAAAGACACAGATCTGGAGCTTGATGAATGAGGCCAAGCCTATTTCGTTGGGTGTCTATTGACCTCAAGGTTCAGGCAGATTCAATCCCTGAATACACCTTTTAATCTAATCACACATTTTGCATCATTTTTCCATCACTGATGGAAACTGAGCACAGTGATTAGCTAACAGGAAATACGAAAAAGTATATTCTCCATGATTATACCTTAAACCTTTCTTTCTAGGAAGCCTAAGAATCTTTTCTGGAGGTTATTAAGCAATCATAGCTGCTTAAGGAAACTCAATAATTTTTTAAAATCTCCTGGTGCCCTAGCAGGATAGAGTATCTGACCCATCCTTCTCAATAACAAAATCAGTCTTGCATAGAATGTCTAATTTTAAAAGGAATTTTAAGGGGTCATATGAAAATGATCTGGAGACTTAGAATCTTTTATGGTCTTTAGGTAAACTGAAAAAAATCAACAAGCAGCAAAGTACTGTTGGAAGCTTTCCAAGTAAGTTACACACAAGCCACTGGATAACAATAGGCAGTCTTCAAAGTGCATGGGTAAAAAGAAATGGCTGTTTCACAGAAACAGCAGAGCACCATGAACTTGGAATTGAGTAAGAGGACACCAAGACCCTGGCCCAACCTGCAGAGATGAAACTCCTCAAGTACAAATTCCTCAGAGTAGAAATGACAGATGCCTCGGCCAAGGAAGATCCTAGTGCTAATCAATCATGGGATTCTTTCAGCTGAGTCTGAATGCAACCTCAGAATCCTTCTCAACACGGTGCCTCAACAGGTAGTACCCATTTCTAAGAGCTGATAGAGGAGGTGGGATTTGCATTCCTGACATGGATTCCTACTTGCATGATGTGCAGTTAGCACACTGACAAAGTTAAATGTAGAATAAGAGGCTGAACAGACAGCTTGGTGATGGAGGTGTTGTGGGGAGAGTTATTAGGGCAAAGTATATAAAGTTGCCGTATTTGTAGGTCAAGTGTTGGTCAAGATCAATCAATGATTTCATACAGTTCAACCTGTTATTTAATGAGATGGATGGGGTGGCACTTGAGTTGATTAGTCAACAGTAGGATGATGCAGATATAGAAATACCTGGAAAGGAGCTCTCTGGACAAAAGATCACGTGCGAGGTACCAACGCCAAATTGCTGGGCCAAACTGCTGCATCACAGAGAACCAAAGAGAAGTGGCCAGAGGCTAAAACAAAGAGGCTGAGGACTTAGGAAGGAGAATTAATTTCTTCTACTGCAATGAAGACTTTAGCAAGAGAGTCATATGATCTGATGAAAGCAAATGTTAAGATTGTTCTGGCTGGAACTTCCCTGGTGGTCTAGTGGTTCAGATTTCACCTTCCAATACAGGGGATGTGGGTTCAGCCCCTAGTCAGGGAGCTTAGATCCCATATGCCTCACAGCCCAGAAGAACAAGCAAAACATAAAATAGAAGGAATATTGTAACAAATTCAATAAAGACTTTAAAAATGGTCCACATCAAAAAATGCTTAAAAAAAAAAAAGTGCTCTAGCTGCTATATAGGAAATAAAGTGTGGAACAGGAAGATAGTACAGAAGTTTACTGCAGAGGTCCAAGTGACGGACAATCCATAGTGGCTTGAATGAGGATTATAGCCAAGAGGCAGGTGAACGTGGCTGAATTCCAGATACATTTTGAAGGCTGAGCTTCCTAGCCTCCTGATACTAACAATTATAACAGTATAATCATTAATCATAAAGAAGGCTGAGCATTGAAGAATTGATGCTTTTGAACTGTGATTCTGGAGAAGACTCTTGAAAGTTCCTTGGACCAAAAGGAGATCAAACCAGTCAATCCTAAGAGAAATCAGTCCTGAATATTCATTGGAAGGACTTATGCTGAAGCTGAAACTCCAATACTCTGGCCACCTGATGCAAAGACCTGACTGATTGGAAAAGACCCTGAAGCTGGGAAAGATTGAGGGTAGGAGAAGGGGGTGACAGAGGATAAGATGGTTGGATGGCACCATTGACTCAATGCACAGGAGTTTGAGCAAACTCTAGGTGATAGTGAAGGACAGGGAAGCCTGGTGTGCTGTGATCCATGGGGTCACAAAGAGTCAGACATGACTTAGTGACTGAACAACAACAATAATTAACCATAAGCAGAAACCACCAACCATTACGGTCTGTCGAATACTTTCTGTGAGCCAGGCCTGTTTGTTGCTAAGCATTTTGCACACATTATCTCAATTCACACAAAAGTCGACAAGAGTGGATGCTATTATTATCCACATCCTGCAGATGAGAAAACAGCTCAGAAAAAAAATTTTAAAGCTGATCCAAGAACATGTGGCCACTAAGTGGTAAAACTGGAATTCAAAATAATGGGTCTGTTTCCCAAGGCAGAGTTCTAGAATACTCTAAGTTCTCGACATCCAACCAGAAGCCACAGAGGAGTATGCATGTGTAATGCATGCCTGAGTGGGGAGGTGAGGGGAAAGGGAAATTTCCATGGAAATTTCCAGAAGTGGAAACCACAAGGAGGGAAAGACAGTAGGGGTAGGAAATAAAACAAAACAAAAATCGCTCCTTTGACTTTTAGTGGATGAATGCTAACTAAGCACTAAGATGTTTCTCTTCTTAACCAACCCATTCCAAACCTACAAGTGTGCACTGATCGAGCCAATACATCCCTCATTCAGATATAGCATCTTACCTTGTCCACAGCTGGCCTGTTTTTCCTAAGGTTGTATGGCTTAAACACACAAGGAAATCAACCCTGAAAACACTTTGGAAGGACTGATGCTGAAGCTGAGGCTCCAATACTTTGGCCACCTGATGTGAAGAGACAATTCATTGGAAAAGACTCTGCTGCTGGGAAAGATTGAAGGCAGGAGGAGAAGGGGGCAATCGAGGATGAGATGGCTGGATGGCATCGCTGACTCAGTGGACATTAACTTGGGCAAACTCTAGGAGATGGTGAGGGACAAGGAAGTCTGATGTGCTTCTGTTCATGGGGTCATGAAGAGTCAGACAAGACTTGGTGACTGAACAACAACATGACCTACACATGACAGTCTCCTCCTCAGCTTCATCAGACGTTGCAGGAAGCCAAATGGAATTTTACATGAAGACCACAATCACCCATAATGACACCTGAGATGCATCCAGTTGACTTGCCTTAAACACCCTTTATCCCTGCATGGTTCCAGCATTTTAGACTCCAGATCACTCTGGATAGGTCTGTTCTTTCATTCAATGAGTGGAAGACTTTGAGTTTTCATGCAACAAGATGTATAGACAGTTAAAAAAAAAAAAAAAAAAAAGATCCCTTTGGAATGGGAATTATACTGGCAAAGCCAGTGGAGCCAAGTTGTCAAACTGAAGTTTGTCTTCATCAAAAAAGTGAGCAAGGCTCCTTTTGATTAGAAGTGTTAAGTTTCCCAAGAGGGACAGAGCTATAGACCGTGAGAGATGCTAAAAACATAACTGTGGCTGAACACGCAGTGTCTACATCGGAGCACAGGGTGGAAAGGTCTGGAAGAATTCTCTTTCGCTCCCGAGTGTCACCTTTACATTCAAAGGACACGTTAGAGCCTGTTCTTGATAATCCGTCCTGGGATCCTGTCCCAGGTGAGTCACCCACTGTCACCTGCCCTATGCTATTCAGTAGATGATAGTTGGATCTGCCTTGGAGGGAGACTGACAGAGGCGTGTGTTGGTGCCTGAGTGTATCCGCCTGACTGCACCCCACGTGCAAAGGAACACAGCAGAATATTTCTCTCCTTCCAGTGATCAGCGACTTTTTCCTTCCATAAGAATAACATTCAAGAGTTACATTCGGGGCTTCCCTGGTGGCTCAGTGCCAAAGAATCCACCTGCCAGGGCAGGAGACGCAGGTTTGATCTCTGGTCTGAGAAGGTCCCACATGCTGAGCAGCTAAGCCCATGCACCACAGCTAGGGAGTCTGTGCACCCTGGAGTCTGGGCTCCACAAGAGAAGCCACCACAATGAGCAGCCCTCACACTGCAACAAAGAGTAGCTCCCACCCTCGGCAACAAGAGAAAGCCTGCACAATGGTGAAGACCCAACACAGCCAAAAAGGAAAACAAATAAAAATTTTTTTAAAAAATTACATCCGTATATAAATGTAATACTTCTTAGTACTAATTTGCAACCCTCCTGCCTCTCCACTGGAACCGAAGAGAACTGCTTTGTCTACTCAGTTCTCTGTCGGGGTTCCGGATAAAGCTCACTTCCTGTGAAGAAAAATGTGATTATCAGACATGATATTCCTGTCAAGATCCAGGCTCCATGTTTTATCTCCTCACATCAGACAGCAAAGCTAATTAACTCACAGCATTCAGAGGTCTGAAAACTTCGTGAGTCAAGGGTCACAGAGAACCCGAGAAAGTGTTGATGATGATGAAGTGTTAACAACTAATTACACATCTGAACAGGGGAGATCAATACGACCCTGCAGAGCCTTCCTCCCTAATTGCCTCGTGGAGCAGCAAAATGCTTTATAAATGAAAAAAGAGGCATGCAAAGAGGATAATGGGAACATTGCTTTTGAAAGTAACCAAGAGGCAGAAGACAACAAGGGCTTTTGAGAGATGTCAGGTTTTACTCCATCCTCTAGTATGGGCGAGTCCCTTAACTGCTTGGCATCTATGCTGGTCTACAGACAACAATTTGGGCAGCAAGGAAGTAGTGAGACAACATGTACTCTGAATATGCACATAAAAGTGATGCTGATGAAATGTTATTTGCTTAAGTAGACTCAAACTCACATGCCTTGAAGCTCTAGATGTTCCCTCTGTTCTTTGTACAATTTCTGACTTTCCTAGAGGTGGCTCCAGGGTTTTTTAATATCTAAGCTTCCAGGTATTTAAAGGTGAAAGGGCGCGGGGAGCAGGCTCAGAGTCTCCAGGGAAACTGTGGGAAGGTGGAAAGCAACAGAACATTTTAATGAAAAAGTGCTGAAATGAAATATCTTGACACTTCCTCTTTCCCAGCCACATGTAGATGCTATAAAACTTCATAGTGAGATTGTTACAGTCCTTTACAGCGAGATGGCCGAGCTCCTGACAAGTCCATTTGCTTCCAGCCAAATAAGACCCAGACAATGTAATGAATACTTGATACTGTTAGACCTCTACCTTAAATTCCTTGCATCATTGTGACCTGAACTTTAGAAAATTACCATTGAGGGGGGGAAATGTATACTTTTTTTTAATACATTTAACCACTGAAAAAGATTTCAAATACAGTTTTTAACCACTATGACTATTTGCTTAGATGAATCCTTCATTTTTTAATAAAAACATTGGCACCAAATTCTATTTTGTTTCAAAATAATTATAAAATAAAACACTGATATCCTTGGGGTGTTTTCCCAAATCTACTCTGAAATTGTCCATATTCAGAACCACTAAGATAATTTCTATCATAAATATTACACTTTCTAACATGCTAGGTTTTTAGGCAAATGCCTTCAATATCAGGGGTGATGACTCCTATTTCCTCATCCTGTTCTAATAACTGATTCATTTGTAGTGATGAAAAACAGCAATTATTTTTGCCTCTATGCCCTTATTTCTATGCAAATTTCCCTCTTATTTATTTTCAGGCAGTGACAATTGCCCGGACAACCCGGATGAGATAATATCATTGCCACTTCCCAATATTAAATAATGTTAAAATAATGTAAAATCAACAGAATAATAAAAATAAAATCCTCACAAATCCTATTTGAGGAATAGCAATTCAACACAAAGGTGCTTTGTAAAAAAGTCTCCCCCAGTGGCTCAGTGGTAAAGAACCACCTGCAATGCAGGAGATGTGGGTTTGATCCCTCGATTGGGAAGGTCCCCTTGAGATGGAAATGGCAACCCACTCTAATATTCTTGCCTAGAGAATCCTATGGACAGAGGAACCTAACAGGCTACAGTCCATGGGGTCGCAAATGTAGAGTTGGACACAACTGAAGTAACTGCATGAAACCCCAGTAGAAGTCAACAGAAACTCAGGAAGCAGAAAACCTCATCTTTATAAACTCTGAGGATGCTTCCTCCATGTTCTATGGCTGTCACCCAAATAGGCAGAGATTGTGTTATGTATATTCCAAAGATTCAGGAAGAAAGATGGAGGGAGGGAGGGAAGGGGCTTAGGAGGAAGGGAGGAAGGAAGGGAGAAAGAGGTCAGACAGGCATGTGTAAGTTTATGTATGTGTATGTGTGAATACATATTTCTAATTTCAGCAAGTTTGAGAAGAGCTACAGGGAGGGGAAAGACAAGTACAGTTGACCCTTAACAATGTGAGGTTGGGGGCACTGACTCTACCCGCAGTCGGAAATCCTCCAGTGACTTAGAGTTCACCCTTCATGTATGTGGTTTGGTTTGGACTTTGATATTTACTGCTGAAAAGAGTCCGTGTGTAGGTGGACCTGCATAGTTCAAACACTTGTTGTTTAATAGTCAACTCAAGCCAGTTGACTTGATGAGTCTTTGTGGTTACATTTTAATGTCTGTTTCTTCTAGTGTACGTGTGTGTGTATGCTCAGTTGCTCAGTCATGTCTGACTCTGCAACCCCATGGACTGCGGCCTGCCAGGCTCCTCTGTCCACGGGATCCTCCAAGACAGAACACTGGAGTAGGCTCATTTCCTCCTCCAGGGGATCTTCCTGACCAAGGAATCAAGCCCATGTCTCCTGTGGCTTCTGCATTGGCAGTTAGATTCTTTAACACTGCATCGCCTGGGAAGCCATTTCTTCTGGTGCTTTCCATTTAATTCAGTCCTTCCCACCCTATTTCAGAAAGCTATCTAATCATAACAATATATAAAATCTCTCTATATTTAACATTAAGACTCTTTATTCTGCTAATTCTGGGGCTTACTGTCTTCACTAAGAAATTGGGACCTGATAATCTCAACAGTTGAGTCCAAGACAGTATTTGGGTTTGAATACTGCAGATGGAGAGGAGCGAAATCTTAATTCATAACTTCAAAATCCCCTGCTTCCCTTGGTAGGAATTACTTGGCTTCTTGGTGATCTGGTGGGGGAGTGAGAGGGAGGCAGAGAGAGAAGATTCCCCTGGCCTTCTCCCATGAGCTTCCAGGCTGGGTTAGGTCAGGGTGCAGAGCAGTCTTCAGTCTCCTAGCCTTCAGTCTCCTAGCAGTCTCCTAGCCTCCTAATATAGAACATTCTGAAATATTTATTGCATTTTTATGGTACTGTGCTAGGTAGTGAGGGAATAACCCAAGGAGTGCATGGTCCAAGGAGAGACACATATAAAATATTTACCTTTATAAAAACTGTAACATCTTAACCACAAGGAAAAACAGTTTTTAAGAAATTTTTCTCTGATGTGGGTTGTGCATTTTTGCTCAGTTGTTCAGTCATATCCAATTCTTTGAGACCCCATGGACTGTAGCCCACCAGGCTCCTCCGTCCATGGAATTCCCCAGGCAAGAATACCAGAGTGGGTTGCCATTCTCCTCTCCAGGGGATCTTCCTGACCCACGATCAAACCCACATCTCCTGCTTGGCAGGTGGACTCTCTACCACTGAGCCGCCTGAGAAGAACCCCAGATCCCACATACAGAATATGAAAACAGAAGGAGAGGCAGGTGTGGCTCCTTTACAAGAGACAACAGGACATTTGCTATCTGGAAGATACATATCCTGTCTGCCCATCCATCCCCAGCCAGCAAGCTCAGAGCGATGGTGAGTTTTCTCCAACACAGGCATTGTTCGTATGGTGGATTATTGTCTTCACACAGAAGTCACATAGATAAATAAAGAGTTGTTCCATACAATGAAGGTTTGAAATCCCCACACAGATTTGAACGGGACTAGAAGAAGAAGAAGAAGATCAAGAGCAAGAAATATCTTTCCCTGAGTTTCTTTTGAAGTCTAGATCTGGAAATATCTAGATGGTGGTTACACTTTATACCTCAGGGGAAAAAATAATGAATCCTCACAAGTATTCAGGACTAAGAAAGAAAAGAAAGCAAAAGCTTAGCTTTGGGTGAAAATTAAGACAGAAAGCACTTGACTTCTTTCTGTTCTGAATGAGTGCCCCTCAGGATCAGTGTGATCAGTGTGCCCCACTCTTGGAAGAGAAGGGCTACCATCTAGGACTGTCAAGTACAGCAGGCACTTTGGGAACCAAATCCGCTCCTCACTGAAGCCAGGCTGGGTCTTGGAAGGCTTGTCTGGTTGGGTGGGTCTCAGCGGGAAAGGACCTTATAACCGGGTTCTTGGCTCCTTAGGGATCCTGGCAGCTCTATGCCAATGCTGGGAAACACAGGAGACACCCTGAAGCTGCCCCATCCAGGGAGAATTTCCAGGTTCAGACGACCTCAGCCGCCATGTTGATCCCCCTTGGAGGAGGGCTCACTCTAGGAGCACACATCCGCTCAAAGCTTGCTGACAGAAAACCCCACGTTTCCTTTTGCTCATGATGGTCTCATGTATGCAGACCTTTCACTTAAGAGAATCACTGTCACTCTCTACCCTACCTTATCCACAAGAGCCTCAAAATCTTTATTTTGCATGACTGAAACTTCACAAAGTCCATGTTGCCAAATATATGAACAAGAGTTTCATTTCAAATAGGGGATGTTTGCGAGCTCTCAGATTCTCCAGTTATACCCGTGTCTGGCCTGGCACCGGGGCAGGATCCACTCCTCTGTGAAAACCCTGAGCCTCCACTGGGAAGCCATCTTTCCCCACGTGGGAACCTAGTCCTGCACATCTGACAACCACGCCGATGGTCCCTAGAAATTCTGGGTATAAACTCACCCAGGGGTCCTGCGAAGAAGACTCTTCATCTCTCTTCACCCCAGAAGGCATGCTGCTTGTGCCAGCACCCCAGGAGGACATGACGGCAGCTTATTCGAGAGAAGAAAGCGAAAGAAAACTCTCTGCCTTTGTAAATAAGATCATCTATACCATTTCTTTCCAGATTCCACATATATGCATTAATATACGATATTTGTTCTTCACTTTCTGAACAGACTCAGACACAGAGAAAAAACATGGACATCAAGGGGGGAAGGTAGGGTGAGATGAACTGGGAATTGGGATTGATATATACTCACTACTATGTATACTGCAGCCATGAAATTAGAAGACTTTCGTTTCCTTGGAAGGAAAGTTATGACCAACCTAGAAAGCATATTGAAAAGCAGAGACATTACTTTGCCAACAAAGGTCCATCTAGTCAAGGCTATGGTTTTTCCTGTGGTCATGTATGGATGTGAGAGTTGGACTGTGAAGAAGGCTGAGCGCCGAAGAATTGATGCTTTTGAACTGTGGTGTTGGAGGAGACTCTTGAGAGTCCCTTGGACTGCAAGGAGATCCAACCAGTCCATTCTGAAGGAGATCAGCCCTGGGATTTCTTTGGAAGGAATGATGCTAAAGCTGAAACTCCAGTACTTTGGCCACCTCATGCGAAGAGTTGACTCATTGGAAAAGACTCTGATGCTGGGAGGGATTGGGGGCAGGACGAGAAGGGGACGACCGAGGATGAGATGGCTGGATGGCATCAAGGACTTGATGGACGTGAGTCTGAGAGAACTCTGAGAGATGGTGATGAACAGGGAGGCCTGGCGTGCTGCAATTCATGGGGTCTCAAAGAGTTGGACACGACTGAACGACTGAACTGAACTGAACTATGTATACTACAGATAACTGATGAGAACCTACTGGAGAGCACAAGGAACTCAACTCAGCGCTCTGTGGTGACCTGAATGGGAAGGAAACTCCAAAAAGAGGGGATATATGTGTTCGGCGGGCTTTCCAGGTTACGCTAGCGGCAAAGAGTTTGCCTGCCAATGCAGAAGCCGCAGGAGACATGTGTTCGATCCCTGGGTCAGGAACATCCCCTGGAGAAGGGCATGACAGCCCACTCCAGTACTCTTGCCTGGAGAATCCCATGGACAGAGGAGCCTGGTGGGCTACAGTCCATGGGGTCGCAAATAGTGGGACACGCCTAAGCGATGAAACAGCAAACAATATGTATGTGTATGGGTGATTCACTTTGTTGTACAGCAGAAACTAACACATTATAAAGCAACTATACTCCAATAAAAAACTTTTTAAAAAAAGACAACTCTGAGCCCTGTGAGGGTTTTCAAGGAGTGAGCAGGTTGACCCTGGGAGGCTGAGGGCACCTGGTGTGGGAGCGCTGTCACCTCCTGGCCCCGCCCACTCACCTGCTGGGGGCGGGATCCGAAGCTAGGCTGGATGTTCATCCAGGGAGCCCCCTCCGCCCTGGGCTTTATGCTCACCCTCAGCCCCATGATCTGGCCACGCAGAGACCTGGGGTTTCCTGTTTGTGTCTAAAACCTCCAGCTCCAGCCCTCGAGATGGTTAATCTGACATTTAAAATGCTGCATAGAACGTACTATTAAGCCGGCTTCCCTGCAAAGCTCATAAAGACGTGCCAAGGCCGGTTCTGGCTCTCTCCGCAGTGCAGCCCTGCAGGGACCACTCCACAGAGCAGGTGGCTGTCGCTGAACGGGACTCCCATCCTTGTCCATTAGGCTGGATTTGAAAACAATTGGCAAAATTTGTGGGAAAGTAACTTGAGATCTCGTTTTCAATTCCCAAGAATATATGAGCCCAAGACCTGACCTCCATGAAGCTCTGACTGCAGTGAAGTGAAGACAAAATCTGGAGGATGACTGAGATGCAGGCAGAAAATAGCACTTGCTGGCATGGTAGGTTAGCATCATTACCAGTTCCTACATCACCAACGCCTGAATCCTCATGACCAAAATCAGACTCCTTTGTCTGATTTCCCCACCCTTGGCTATATTTTATTTTACTTTTTAGTTAAAATTTTTTTTTAATTTATTTATTTTTAATTGAAGGATAATTGCTTTACAATATTATGTTGGTTTTTAAGTTTTTAAAGATTTTTTTTGATGTGGACCATTTTTAAAGTCTTTATTGAATGTGTTACTATATTGCTTCTGTTTTCTGGTTTTGGTTTTTTGGCCCCAAGGCATATGGTATGTTAGCTCCCCAACCATGGGTCAAACCTACACCCCCTGCATTGGAAGGCGAAGTCTTAACCACTGGACCACCGGGAAAGTCCCTACCCTTGGCTTTAGACAAGCTAATTCCCTAGTTCTCTCCCCATTGGCTTGTCTGGGGATTTTCTTTTCTGCTCACCTCCTTCAGTGATCATTAATGGCCTTTGGGAACCCTTGAGGCAAAGGAGACCATGTCCTCTGTCCAACTCCAACTCTGAGCCTCAGATTGCATAGCCTGGTGGTGAGGAATGTGTGCTGAGCAGAGGCACAGTGGAGCTGACAAGGTAAGGATGCTCTAGAAAGAATCCACAGGGCATGCTCATGGCCACTTGATTCTGAAAGTGAAGCTAAGGAAGGGCTTGGGGAGAAGGCAAGAAGGCAAAGGAGAATCGGGGAGGCATACGTGCATGAAGGGCCTTTCCTGTGTTTCTTACCCCCAGACTAGATTTAACAGAGAAAAACGTAAGAAATAATCAGGATTGATCTCCCAATTGTGGCAAACGTTTTCCAAGCCCTGTGATGGGTATTGCAATAGTTTTCAAACTATCCAAAAGCCACGAGTGAGCTACAAGGTCACTGAGGATACTTGTAACCCCAGGCTGTCTGGGTTTTGGAGACTGGGTTTATCAGAGGTGCCAGAGGGCTGGGAAGTCTGTGCCTGAAAGAACACCCCACATTTGGGGGACATGGGAGGAGGGTAGCAGTAGAAAAGATGCTGCAATGATAAGAAAGGGCTCTACGGTCATGCTGAGGAATTTGAACCTATGGTGGATAAACTGGGTCTAATGACCCAGTGCACAATTTAGAAATGTGATTTTTGTTTTTAGATTAAAAAAAATTGAAGTATAGTTGATTTGCAACAGTGTGTTAGTTTCAGGAGCACAGCAAAGTGATTCAGTTATACATATATTCTTTTTCAGATTATTTTCCCCAGTGACAATCCACTCTAGTATTCTTGCCTGGAAAATCCCATGGGCACAGAAGCCTTGGTAGGCTGCAGTCCTTGAGGTCACAAAGAGTAGGACACGATGGAGCGTGCAGGCCATACCATAGGTTATTACAAATACTGAGTATAGCTCCCTCTGCTGTATAGTGGGTCCTTGTTGTCTATTTTATATATAGTGTGTGTATACTTTAATTCCAATCTCTTAATTTATCCCTCTCCCCCTTTCTCCTTTGGTGACCATAAGTTTGTTTAGAAATGCAATTTCGATAACTGGATACTGTACACAAGAATGGAAACACCTCACGGGAAAGAGGCTGATGAGTTGGTCACTGGGAAAGGTCATGGACCAGATGATAAGAGCTGGTCCAGGCAAGGGCAAGATGAGAGATGGGCTGCATGAGAGATGGAGAGGATGGGCTGTATCCGAGAGACTCTCAGGAGGAGAGTAAGAGATGTAGAGACAGCATGTGTGAGAGGCTAAGAGTGAAGGGGGGTCAAGGATGAGGCAAGGTGTGTAATGTGATCAGCCCGTTGTGGTTTCTCTTCCAAGGACTGAGGGTGCCCCTCCCCATCCTCAGATCTTGAAAGGGATTGTTGTGAATCCCCTCCCCTTCCTCACCCTTCCAGAAAGGAAGACACAAAACCTTTCCAGAACTTATCGTCATACTCATTCATTAGTCTCCTTCCAAGCCAGAAACCAGTTGAGGCCCAGGGATTAGCTTTGGTTAATACCAGGTAAGAACAGCTCCCTGGTGAGGAGAACATCACTGGCCCAGTCTTCTTCAGCCTTTCATTTCATTTATGAGAAGAGGGAAGAACCAAAATCTTTTTCTGCTTGAAATAGATGCTAACTCATCTCTTGGATACAGCCGATCAATAAACATTTAAAAATCAAGACTTTGTTCCCATTAAAGTTGCACCATCCATAAAGCTGGCATTCTGAAAGGACAGGGCCCTTCCTTCTCTTCCAGGTTGGGGACCTACTGTGCTCCAGTAATGCAGTCTGTGCAATTGAGTGTATGTCCCTTTTTGGTTTAATCGTATCTTTTGGCTCAAGAAATCTCACATTGTCTCATAAAGTCCTGGCTTATCACCAGTGACTAATGGATGTCCTGTGGCTGTGAGCCCAGGGTTGACAGGATTGGTCGAGTTGTTAAAAGTTGACTTGCAAACAGGTAGAAGGGAACAACGCTGGCGTTTGATAATAGGCCAAGTCGAATATTCCGAGCTATTTCTGAACAATGAATTGCATGTGAGGCACCTACCTGTTCAGGTGGCTTTAAAAATCTTTAAATCATTGGTTTGTAAAAATGCTATTAGTCCCTTGATTCTTCCACTTAGCACAAACTTTTACATCTAATAAAACCATCTTCTCCATTTAAAACACATTTGCTCTTCTTTCTAGTTTATTGTGTAACTCTGGGCTAAGATAAAAAAATCATGTGTCTTCAGCTGCTTTGTTTAGAGTTACTCCACAAATGCAGATTTCAGTAAAAAGAAAAGAACATGGAATCTAGAACAATTCTTCTAACTGATTTTCATTGCACTTGCTCTGGATGTTTGGTTTTGTTTTTTTTTTAAACTGTGGCAGGCATATTTATTTTTATCCATTGCACTGTGATTTTCAATTATCTTTTTTAAAAAGGTTTTATTTTAAAATTCATACAGAAGTCTTGGTCTGCTACCAAGTTGTGTCTTAATCACTAAAGTGTGATTTAAATGAGCATACATGTTTGCAAGAGCATCTTAGATAATAAATCCCTGACTCTGAAAGAGTTCTGACATTTTTGAAACTGAACAAATGGACCATGCTGTTTCACACAGCCTTAGGCTGGTCAGATTTAGCAAATAAAAATACAAGATGTAGGTTGAATTTCAGAAAAATAATTTGGTTTTCTAGGACAGGTATTTGTATGCACTATTTGGAACACATGTATACTAAAAAAATATTCATTATTCATC
The DNA here is from genome assembly GCA_006410635.1 of Cephalophus harveyi. Taxonomy (NCBI): domain Eukaryota; kingdom Metazoa; phylum Chordata; class Mammalia; order Artiodactyla; family Bovidae; genus Cephalophus; species Cephalophus harveyi. The sequence goes on from SJYT01011630.1 coordinate 550,593, forward strand.
TGATATTCACCTGGGGTGTCCTCTGTTTTATCTGGTAAACCAAAACCTCCTATAAATTGAAGGTTAACATACAAACCTAATAAGTCTGGCTTCCTTGACATTCTTTGTTTTTACATAAGACAGTTTCAACTATTGGAATATTTTCTTTTGAAAGGTAGCCCCACTCTGTATGTATGTGAAGAGTGCTTTATTTTTTTTAAGTGACTTTTGGTTTTATTTTGTTTTTTGCTCTTTTGCCGTGTGGTTTGGTGGGATCTTAGATCCCCAGTGAGGGATTGAACCCAGGCCCCAGTATTGGAAGCACAGAGTCCTAAGCCCTGAGACGCCAGGGAATTCCTTCAAAGAATGTTTTTGGCAGGACAAGGCCATGCTTGATTCTTAGGGATTGAGCCTATGGACCATCCTTCAAACAAACATTAAAGGGATCTGTAAGGACAAATCAAAGATGCTGTGGACACATGAAAAGGTGGCTCGCTCTCCATTTCACTCACAACTTGTGAAACAGAATGGGGATCCAGAATTCTGGGATTAACGCAATTCAAGGCCATGACGATCTTAGCTGGGTCTTTAACTAAGATGGTAATGTGCTCTAAATTTGGGCTTTCTGTAGCCATTTCACTAAATTGCATTCGACAGAGACAAAGGATTCCACTTATATTCCAATGAAAATTGCTTTACTATTAGACAGACCCTCTTTAAGCCTGTGTCACTTTACAAGGGGAAGCTAAGGAGAATACTTAGCATTCTTTTTATAGGTTTCCACATAGAGAAAAAGCTCCTATTATTTCCCTTCTAAATTCCTTTGAAAAGTGGCTGACCTTTATTTCCCCTTTTCTCCCAGGATGAGATGATTAAGGAAAAAAAAATCAACCCACATGGGCAGGAGGTCATTTAAAGATAGGCCAATTAATAAAGACATTATACAGCATCCATGTTAATCCACTCCTTAATTTGCTCTCACCCTAGGCTGCCTTCTGAGGGCTGGTTGGGATCATGTGTGGACCTTAGTGATGGAGCACTCTCCTAGGAAAGTGCCCTCTACTTTCCTAGCCAAGGACATTGATGCCCCAAAAGGGACTTCCCTAGACCAAAGTCACATATCCAATAGGAGATACTGTTGTGTCTCACATTCAGCTTTCCTGAATCTTTTCTCCAAAGATGATTTCTGTCTTCCCCAAGTACTCTATAGGTATAAGTGAAAACTCATGATTACTTAAAGTCACCAGTTCACTCATGTTCACAGCAGAATTATCCACAATCACCAAGAGTTTGGAAGCAACCCAAGTGTCCACAGACAGATGGAGGGATAAATGAAACATAGTCTCTACAAACACTGGAATACTATCCAGCCTTCAAAAAGAATGAGTGTCTGAGACATACCACAACGTGGATGAACCATGAAGACACCTTATGCTCAGTGTAACAAACCAGTCACTAGAGGACACAGTGGAGAAGGGAATGGCAACCCACTCCAGGATTCTTGCCTGGAGAATCCCATGGACAAAGGAGCATGGTGGGCTAGAGGCCATGGGGTCAAAGAGAGCTGGACATGACTGAGGAACTAGTACTACTAGTGGAGGACACAAACTGTATAGTTCCACTTCCATGAGGGACCTAGAGTTGCAGAGATGGAAAGCAGAATGGTGGTCTCTAGGGCTGGGGGCTGGGGAGGACGGCCTGGGGAATAATTGAATGGGTACAGCTTCAGTTTTCAGCAAGATGAACTGTTGAAGACTGGTTGTCAACAATGCGAATGTACTTATGCTACTGAACTGTACGTTTTAAAATGGTTATAAAGGAAAATTTTACGTGATCTGTTTTCTACCAGAATGAAAAAGAAAGCCTCATCAGAGAAATAAAATCACATTTTGTGAGCGTCTAAGGCACTCACTTCTAATGCTCTGCCCATAAGAATTGGGTTTAAAACTGAGAACAGACCTGAAGCATTCAATATGTAAAGGATGTGTTAAGTGGTTAAGAAATCTGTGTCGAGGGTGATGTTGGTGGCTCTGGGAGGGAGGAAACGGTGCTTTTCAGGTGACACCCAAGTAGAATTGGACCAAGGGCTTCAAGGAAGGGCTCTGAGAAGGCCGCCCTGCCCCAGGGCACCCCCAGGACTGCCTTATGTTCAAGAGATTCAACTCAGTCAAGTTGACTGCCTTTTAAAAATGCAATCTCCCTGGAAGAGTTTATCGATAGATTCCAAAACCGTGAAAGCAACACACCGACCTTCTCTTCGGGTTTCCCAACTGGTGTCCACTCTCCAATTCTGCACCGGACACCCCATGCTTTGAACTCCCATCCCCCCAGCTCTTCCTTCAGAACACTTAAAAAGATGTGATTTACAAACTATAGTGGTAACTTAACTGTTTTCATTTATTTACTTTTGGCTGCACTGGGTCTTTGTTGCTGCTCTCAGACTTTCTCTAATTGAGACAAGCAGGGGTTACTCTTTAGTTGCAAAACACTGGCTTCTCACTGTGGTGCCTTCTCTTGTTGGGAGTGTGGGCTCTAGGGCGTGAGCGAAGTGGTTGCGGTACTTGGGCTTAGTTGCTCTGCTGCCTGTGGGATCCCCAGCCAGGGATCACACCCATGTCCCCTGCATTGGCAGGCAGATTTTTACCACTGGACCACCAGCAAAATCCTACCAGCTGCAGTTCTCTGCTTGTATCTGTCTGCCCCTGGCTCCCTGGAGGCAGGCATGATTCCTCCTCCGATCTTCTTGTGACTCAGCATCTAGAGCAGGCTCACAGGAACCAATTCTCAAATGTCTGGGTCAGTCAGCAAGCAGTTGAGAAGACCACTGGGTCTGGAAAGCTCAGCAGGGTGGTGGTTAAGCCAAGATGTTGAAGTATCACTAAAGTTCTCCTTTGCATCTTCTCGGTAGCTATAAAAATGGACTGTTCTCCCTGATTCTGATGCCAACATGATGTGAAGGGCTCCCACAGGAAGCACTGAAGCTGTAAAATCAATCTAAGGATTATACTCCCAACTTTTAAGATGAGGTACATTTTTAAAAGCATACCTTTGAATCTTGCATATTTCAATCCTAACTATTTAATAGCTACAAATAAAACACTGTAAACCTCTCCTTTTGGATGCCTAATGAGAATCAGCACTAATGATACAAATAGAAACAACTGTATCTTTGAGTATTTTAGCAGAATGTAGTCAGCGTGTATATGAATATATATTTCCGAAACACTTTTTTGCCAGGAGACTTAATACTGGACAATTAAATATTCTATTTGCTCCCATGGAAGTTAAAGTGACAAATAATAATCCTTTGTGAAATCTCTTTGTGACTGCCCATGTCCTATAGATTTTCTCTGTAGAAAAGAATTTTTTTTAAAAAAATAGATATATCATAACTGAATTGCTTTTTGATACACCTGAAATACAACACTGTAAATCAACTGTACTCTAATATAAATCACAAATTAAAAAATACTTTTAAAGAGAGACATTTAATTTTAAAAAGAAAAGAAATTACAAGGACAGATGTTGAACTGAGGATGTTCTGGGGCTGAGATTTCATATTCTGCATCAGTGTTGTAAGTTACAATATGATAGATATAGTTAACCTCTTAAGACTGCAACTAGGTCCACAACTGGGACTAAAATTTATTCACTGCCAGCTTCCACCATAGAAAAGCAAGACAAACTAATGGTTTATTGTATTACCAGTGATTTTAACAGAAAGATTTTCCTTTTATTCTCCTATGAAAAATCAATTCTAAAAGTCTTTGTCTAAGGTTGACTGTGTGGATCACAATAAACTGTGGAAAATTCTGAAAAAGATGGGAATACCAGACCACCTAACCTGCCTCTTGAAATATCTGTATGCAAGTCAGGAAGCAACAGTTAGAACTGGACATGGAACAACAGACTGGTTCCAAATAGGAAAAGGAGTCCGTCAAGGCTGTACATTGTCACCCTGCTTATTTAACTTATATGCAGAGTACATCATGAGAAACGCTGGACTGGAAGAAACACAAGCTGGAATCAAGATTGCCAGGAGAAAGCAAGGAGATCCAACCAGTCCATTCTGAAGGAGATCAACCCTGGGATTTCTTTGGAAGGAATGATGCTAAAGCTGAAACTCCAGTACTTTGGCCACCTCATGCGAAGAGTTGACTCATTGGAAAAGACTCTGATGCTGGAGGGATTGGGGGCAGGAGGAGAAGGGGACGACCGAGGATGAGATGGCTGGATGGTATCACGGACTCGATGGACGTGAGTCTGAGTGAACTCTGGGAGATGGTGATGGACAGGGAGGCCTGGCGTGCTGCGTGCAATTCATGGGGTTGCAAAGAGTCGGACACGACTGAGCGACTGAACTGAACTGAAGGTTGAAAGGTTACAAAGCCATCTGAAAAGTCATTACCTTATTTTGGAAGATGGAAATTGAGATGTTTAAAATAATGTATTCAGTAGAAACTGGGAAACATTGACTTCTCCACTTTCATCTTTTGTACAACATAAAATATCCAAGGATTTAACAAAAATTACATGAACCTAAAATTCTCCTCTAATGAGGAAGAAGCCAACCAATCTCTCTTTATTTCATGTACAGTATAGGAACTTCCCTGATGGCTCAAAGGTAAAGAATCTGCTGCCAATGTAGGAGACTTGGGTTTGATCTCTGGGTCAGGAAGATCCCCTGGAGAAGGAAATGGCAAACCACTCCAGTATTCTTGCCTGGAAAATCCCATGGACAAAGGAGCCTGGTGGATTACAGTCCATGGGGTCACAAAAAGTCAGACATAACTTAATGATAAAACAACAACACGTCACTTCAACATGGTGACATTTCAGATAAATTTCTGATTGAATGAAATAAAATAGGTGGATTTTTTGCTTATCAATTGGCTTCATCCTTAATAGACATGTCTTCTTTTCCCCCAAAATTCAAAAGTAAGGACTTTCTGCTCCTTCCTATTATTACATGGCTCCATTAAAGTTTGTGTAACTATGAGACCCCAGGTGGTAAAGCTTCCACTTTGATAGAAGATCAAGAACAAAGCTGGCAGTGCTCTGCCTGGAATATCATAATTTGATAGCATAATATAAGACTTTCCAGCCTGGTATTTAAAAAATGAAAGCCAACATCTGCTCTCCTTGGGGTCTAAGCTAATTATTCTTAACTCAGCAAAACTACCTTTTCATTTCTCTTTCTAGATAGCTAGTTTTTATAACTGACAAGGAACACTCAGAGCAAGATTTGTAAGGCAACGATTTCTTGATTGACGCTAATGATTTCCAGATGTCTAGTGTCTCTGCTCTTTTTGATGTACCATTTTAATATTTGCTTCAGCCTCTTTAGGTTTTTAACACCAAAGTTCTTCTGTCATGAAGCAATCACAAAAATTAATAGCATCGACCTCAAGTACTGGCATCTAAGTTGAAAGCAGGATGGTAGGAATGTAGCTCATAGTTAGGTGGAACATGGAATAAAATAACACAAAAATCATCTTTATGAAAAAAGTCCTCCCTTGACAGTATGGTGGTTCCTCAAAAAAATTTTTTTAATCGAATTCCTATATAATCCAGCCATTCCATTTCTGCATATACCAGCATCCCTGGGAGATACTGCAGTTTTGTTACAGATCTCCACAACAAAGTGAGTGTCATGACAAAGTGAGTCACACAAACTCTTGGTTTTCTGGTTCACATAAAAGTTATGCTTACAGGGCATCCCTGGTGGCTCAGTGGCAAAGAATCCACCTGCCCATGAAGGAGCCACAGGTTCAATCCCTGGTCTGGGAAGATCATAATTTGATAGCATAATATACTATCAGATATACCAGATCAATCTACTGGTCTGGCCAGTAGAAGCATAGTTGCCAGAGGCTAAGGAGAGAGAAGGGGATGACAGAGGATGAGATGGCTGGATGGCATCACTGACTTGATGGACGTGAATCTGAGTGAACTCCGGGAGTTGCTGATGGACAGGGAGGACTGGTGTGCTGCGATTCATGGGGTCGCAAAGAGTCGGACACGACTGAGCGACTGAACTGAAGGAGAGAGAAGAGTGGGAGGTTATTGTTTACTGGATATAGGGCGTCTGTTTTGCAAAATGAAAAGTTTGGAGAAGGACAGTGGTGACAGCTACACACCAATGCGAATATACTTAATACCACCAAGCTGAACCTTTAAGAATGGCTAAGATGGTATGTCGCCTGGGCGTGATGGATGGAGTTGTACCATTCCAAGGGAGCATCTCTGCAAGGCACACTGGGATGGAAGCAGAAGGCTGGTGGAGGAGGAAGCAGGGCTGATTTCACGTGGGTTGGGGGGGTATAATATATCTGTGTTTGTCCCTGGCCAAGGGAGTTTGAGTAAACTCCGGGAGTTGGTGACGGACAGGGAGGCCTGGCGTGCTGCGATTCGTGGGGTCGCAAGGAGTCGGACACGACTGAGCAACTGAACTGTCCCTGGTTGCATGGTGCAAATCACAAAGCTCAAACACAGGTATAGAACTTAACTTTGACTCAAGGTGTCAACATACAAGGAGAATAGTAAAAGAGAGTGGGACAGGGTAGCCCAAGTCTCGCTGTGATAAATAGCCCCAAAGTTGGCAAGAGGCAGACAGGGTCTCCAGCTGGTGGTTTGAGCAGGGTAAAACCTTTAGGAAGGAATCAGTAGTTATCAGAGCCCCTCCAGGACAGCTGGGGTTAATAGAGAGCTTTGTACTCTGATGCTGGGAGGGATTGGGGGCAGGAGGAGAAGGGGACGACAGAGGATGAGATGGCTGAATGGCATCACCGACTTAATGGACATGAGTTTGAGTAAACTCCGGGAGTTGGTGACGGACAGGGAGGCCTGGCATGCTGCGATTCATGGGGTCGCAAAGAGTCGGACACGACTGAGCAACTGAACTGAACTGCGCAACAACACAAATTGGCAATTTCACGGAGTCCCTTTCCCCCTTAACATTGTATTCCCTCTGGTCCAGAAACAGTTCTCCTTCTAGAAAAGGACCACCTCGAGGCTGACAGTGTCATCAATTTTATTCTATTCACAAATGGTCCAGCTTTAAGCATACATTCATCCAGCTCACTTCAGAGCATGGGTCAGAATCGAATATGCTAGATCTTGCTCCCAAATAATTTCAAACACTCCATCATGTCCCTTTCAATCTAATGAAAAGAGACAATAGTTCTCTGGAACCCAGATTTTTGGCCCATTCTGTGTGATGAGACCTCATCACTGCCATAGAATTTAAGTTCAAGGGAAGAGTTATGGAAAGGAAATAATGCATGATGAGCGTGAAAAGAACAGTGAAGTGTCCTGGTTCCCTTCATCCCTCTATGGGCTATGGGGATCAAATCCCCGAGAAAGTGTGATCTAAACCCTCTAATACTGTACTTGGGATTCCATTTAAACATAAAATGAGCTCAACATAGAGTTGTAACCACACTTAATAGCAGAGAGAAATATCTGCTTTAAATATTTGTTGTTTTAGTCACCAAGTCATGTTGAATGCTTTTGTGACCCCATAGACCATAGCCTGCCAGGCTCCTCTGTCCATGGGATTTCCCAGACAAGAATACTGGAGTGGGTAGCCATTTCCTACTGCAGAGGATCCTCCCCACCTAGGGATCAAACCTGCATCTCCTGCACTGCAGGCAGATTAATGATATACAGCAGTTTAAAAAACTATATTCTTTTCCTCCCCTCTGCTGCTGCTGCTAGGTTGCTTCAGTCGTATCTGACTCTGTGTGACCCCAGAGACGGCAGCCCACCAGGCTCCCCCGTCCCTGGGATTCTCCAGGCAAGAACACTGGAGTGGGTTGTCATTTCCTTCTCCAATGCATGAGAGTGAAAAGTGAAAGGGAAGTCACTCAGTCGTGTCTGACTCCTAGCGACCCCATGGACTGCAGCCTACCAGGCTCCTCCATCCTTGGGAGTTTCCAGGCAAGAGTACTGGAGTGGGGTGCCATTGCCTTTTCCTCTCTTCCTCTCTAGCTCATACATATTGTTTTAAAAATTAAAAATGCCTGCGTAAGTATCATAATTGCATTGTTTGTGTGACTGATTTCAGAAAAACAAGATAAACTTTGTCACAGATGTTGTCCACAGATAACTATTAACCATGAAGCAATTGAAATCGGGCTCGTGGGATGAAAGCTATTAATTAATCTATTAATTAATTCAACTTTAAAAGATTGCAAGGAGATTTTAATAGAAGTTTATATAGCATCTCTTAGCACTAGTATTCCATTTCTCCTGATAACAAATTTATCAGACACTCTTAATATTGGAAAATCAAAGATTGTTGGGGAAAATTCTTCAGGTAGAGAAAAACTTACAGGGTAAAATTTTCTGATATTATAAAATATTTAAAAGCTATATCATTTCCTACTCATGAAATTTCAGAATTATCTATATCTCCAATCGTTTCAATCATCTTAGCCTTAGAATACTTTCTAACTACTCTACACTCAAAACCTAATTCACCCATTTCTCAAGCATAGAATGAATATAAAAGATCTCAATTTTTATGCCACTGGGGAAGAGTGTTTTCAGGCATGAGCATTTGCATTGATGACTCTGTTCTGGTGCTCTGTAATGAGAGCAATAAGAATTAAATGTTTTGAACGCCAGGGCATCATTATGGTTCCAAGATTACCCTCCTTCTCTGTTTCCTGGTTTGCACTTGACTGTTCAAATGGAATAAGGAACTAAATTTACCAACTCATGGAGCTGGTTCTTAAGTTCAGAAAGCTTCCATGGAGAATGCTATTCTACAAATGTTTAAAGTGAGAGTAAGATGCTGACTCCAGAGGAAAAGATACCCAGGATCTAGGTCAAGAGTGGATGTTCACCTTCAGTTTTCACAAGGGCCTTTTCTGCCTCTCCTGCTTCTGTCTGATGGTGATCCAGCTCTTGAGAAGTTTATTTTAGCACCTCCCATTGTGGCAAGAGCTCTCTCAATAAGCGGAACAGAGGTAGCTATGATGGTAACACGATTTCAATCAGAAACTAGATTTGCCTCCAGGGAGTGAAGGCAACTCTGTGCATGTTAAATTCTGTATGTGGCTGAAATCTGCTGCTCATTTACTGGGTCTGAAAACAAATAAAATGCATGTTTGGATTTTTAGATCCTTTATCTGTCATCAGAGGAATATTTTCCTGTGCCTTATGTAATTCTTTCAAAGATGACACCAAGAATAACCTGCGAAACTTCTGCTCTTAAACTTATGAAACTGAAAATTGGTTCAGTTTCAGCCAAATATAGCAGATAGCATTACGGCATCTGTCTTTCATGTCCTGAAATATTCCAAGTTTGACTTCAGTAAAAGAGTAAACATTCTTCTTTCTATTATTTCCTTACTTGTGAGCAACTACTTATTATGGTTCTTATTAGTGACAGTTTCCTCTGGGGTGGGGCAGAGGGCTAGAAGATGTTCATAGAATCCTCTCTGGGGCCTTTTAAAAATACAGGTGCCAACCACAAATATGTAGTCGACTGATCTTTGATAAAGGAGCAAAGGCAATACAATGCAACAAAGATGGTCTTTCCAACAAATGGCACTAGACACTCATGAGTGTCATGAGTCCAGACACAGACTTCATACCCACCACAAAAATTAACTCAAAATGGATCACAGACCTAAATGTAGAAGACAAAACTATAAACTCCTTTTTGTTGTTTTTGTTCAGTCACTAAATCATGTCTGACTCTGCAACCCCACGCACCGCAGCACGCCAGGCTCCCCTTTCACTGTCGCCCAGAGTTTGCTCAAACTCATGTCCATTGATTCCAGTGCCCTAAAAGATAACAAATAAGAAAACCCAAATGACCTTGGGTATGACAATGACTTTTCAGATACAATACCAAAGGCAAAATTCATCAAAGAAATAATTGATAAGCTGGGACTTCCCTGGTGGTCTAGGGGCTAAGCCTCCACTTCCCAATGCAGGGGGCCTGGATTTGATCCCTGGGCAGAGACCTAGATCCCACATGCTGCAACTAAGCATTTGCATGCTGAAACTAAAGATTCCACATGCCACAAGAAAGATGGAAGATCCTATGTGCTACAACTAAGACCCAGCACAACCAAATAAATAATAAATAAATATTTTACAATTTTAAAAACTGCTCTGTAAAAGACAATAGCCAAAGAATGAGAAAACAAGCCACAGGCTGGAAGAAAATATTTGCAAAAGGCACATCTGATAAAGGACTGTTATCCAAACATACGCAGAATGCTTAAAACTCAACAATAAGAAAACAACTCAGTTAAAAAGTGAGTCAAAGGTCTTAACAAACACCTGACCAAAGAACATATACGATGGCAAATGGGCATTAAAAATAAAGAAATGGTTCACATAATATGTTGTCAGGGAAATGCAAATTAAAACAAGGTGCCACTACACACCGACTAGAAGGGCCCAAATCCGGAACTGACAACACCAAATGCGGGTGAGGGTGTGGAAGAACAGGAACTCCTGTTCACTGTCAGCAGGAATTCAAAATGGTACAGCCACGCAGGAAGAGAGCTTGGCCATTTCTTACAACTCTAAACATGCTCTTTTACATACTATCCAGCAATCTCATTCCTTGATATTTACCCAAAGAAGCTGAAAACTTACGTCTATATGAAAGCCTACACATGGATGTTTAAAGCAACTTTATTCATAATTGCCAATACTTGGAAGCCACCAAGTGAAAGTGGAAGTGTTCATCTCTCAGTCGTGTCTGATTCTTGGGTACCCCATGAACTGTAGCCCATCAGGCTTCTCTGTCTATGGGATTCTCCAGGCAAGAATACTAGAGTGGGCAGCCATTTCTAGCTCCATCTTCCCAACCCAGGGGTTGAACCCAGGTCTCCCACATTGCAGGCAGATTCTTTGCCATCTGAGCCACCAGGGAAACCCACCAAGATGTCTGTTAGTTGGTGAATGAATAAATAAGCTGTGGTCTATTCAGACAATGGAATCCCTTATGATTATACAGTGGAAGTGAGAAATAGATTTAAGGGACTAGATCTGATAGATAGGGTGCCTGATGAATTATGAACGGAGGTTCGTGACATTGTACAGAAGACAGGGATCNCAAAGAGTCTGACACGACTGAGCGACTGAACTGAACTGATCAAGCTACGAAAAAGCACAAGGAATCTTAAACACATATTACAAAGTGAAAGAAGCCAATCTGAAAAGGTTATATACTGAATAAGTCCAGCTATATGACAAAACTATAGAGACAGTTAAAAAAAAATCTCATGATTGCCTGGTGGGGGCTGGGGTGGTAGGGATGAACCAATGATGCACAGAGGAGTTTTAGGACACTGAAAATACTCTGCATGATATTATAAGGATGGACATATGCCATCATATTAGGTTGGCCAAAAGGTTCATTCAGGCTTTTCCACTACATTTGTTCGTGCATTTCCAATACATACTGCATTGTGTTTGTACTACGTTTATCTAATCCCATAGAATAGGAGCACTGAGAGTGAACCCTAATGGCAGCTGTGGCCTTCAGTTAATAATGACCTGTCAATGTAGGGTTATCAGCCATAGCCGAGGTGCCACTGTGGTGGGAATGCTGACTGTGGGGCCGCTGTGCACGCGAGCGGGCAGGGACACAGGGACCTCTGTGCCCTTCCTCTCCATATTGCCGTGAACCTAAAGTAGTCAAAAAAATAACATTTAATATAAATTTGTAATAAATAAAAAAACCCACCAACAACAGATGTTCAAATTCTGACTTGAGGTTTAATGCACCCGTGTTTCTGACAGTAGGCAGGGAGTGGGGTGGGGGCCACACCTGTGAATTTGAAAAAAGACTCCTCATAATTATGATGAGCCTCTTAGTTGAAATCATTGGCATTGAAAAGTACTAAGCAGATTGCATTTAATAATGAGACTTTTTAAACCTTTCCGGGCATGCTCAGTCACTTCAGTCATGTCCAACTCTTGGCAACCCCATGGACTGTAGCCCATCAGGCTCCTCTGTCCATGGGATTCTCCCAGCAAGAATACTGGGAGTGGGTTGCCATTTCCTCCTCCAGGAAATCTTCCCAATCTTTAGCACGGGTATTAAGTGATGGGGGATGGCAGAGGCAATGATAAGATTATATTTTACTCCTTCTGCTTAAATTATGTCTTCTGCTGGTAAGTGAAAACAAGCAACAATGTGAAAATTCTATTACCATCACAGGTCTGCTACCTTAAATTTTTCGCATGAAGTGTGATACCATTTTTTAAAGCCCAATACAGCTTTTCAGTGTATCGACTGAATAAAGTCTTTTCACTTGTCTCCCCAAAGCCTATTTTCCAATTTCTGATTCTGTTTGCAGTTTGGACACACAATATAATCTTAAAATCTCTTTACAAACTGTTTCCAGGTTCTCTGAACAGGACCCTAGAGGAATGGTACAAAACATGCCTGCATCACAAGTTCTTTACAGTAGAGATTTTAATTCTATATAATATCATTGGGTTTTGAAGCAGTTGCTTCAAAAGAAATATGTTTTCCTTCTCCCATATTAAATGTATAATGTTTAGAAGCTATCTAAGATGCTTACAGATCTGGGGAAATAGGAATCATAGGTGACTTAAGCTTCTCAACGGTGTAGACATTTTTGAAAGCAGAATAGGTAATTTAACTTTCAGAGATGCTGAAGTGTGGCAGACTGCCCCAGTCGCCTCTCCTCCTGAAACCTCTACACAAACACAGTATCACAGTGAAGATGAAACCTATAAAATGAGCTTCCTGTATGGACAGAATAATAGGAGATCACAAAGTATATATTGTCTACTTGGGTCCTATTAGAGGATTCATATGCTAAGAAAATATTTGCCAGAACTCTTAATCCTTACAGCATTAAGGTGCATTGGAATGTGCAATCCTCTGCAAAGAAAGTTCTTTATTATATTTGATGTTTTACAGAGGAGCTAGTGGTAAACAACCCACCTGCCGAGGCAGGAGACAGAAACGGGTTCGATCCCTGAGTCAGGAAGATCTCCTGAAAGAGAACGTGGCAACCCGACTCCAGTATTTTTGCCTGGAGAATCCCACGGACAGAGGAAGAAGATTGTCTCTGAATTTGCTCTGCCTCCTTCCATGGTCCCTGGTGGAAGTGAAGGCTTACTAAACACCTCATACATACAACCATATACACACACACACACCTTGACCTGACTTCCTCCTCCCCTCCCCCCCGCCCCCCACCACGAAATCCAGGGCATACACATGGAGACACAGGATGAATGAGGATATAAGACCCAAGTGAGGAGCATCTTGATGCTTAAATGGGAAAATTGGATTTTATCCTAGAAGCAAGTTACAGCCACTAAAAGTTTATGAGCAGTGGAATCATATGATCTAAATGATGTTTGAGGAATATTCCTCCTATGGTGGATGATGGGTAAATTCATGAAACTGTACCTTGTTACTATGATCTTCTAAAAAGTAACAGCTAAATAATCAAGGGAGTAATGTGGGATTACCACATTTCAAGTCGCCTCAGGCACCACTAAGAGATTTCAGCCTCTGAGTGATAATACTGATGTTAGCAATACATAGTTAAAACTTCCTGAGCTCTAAACAAACCCTCACATATACAGTCAAATGATTTTCCACAGCGATGCTAAGACCATTCAGTGGGAAAAGACAGTTTTTTCAACAAATGATACTGAGAAAATCGGAAATCCACATGCAGAAGAATGAAGTTAGATCCTTACCTAACACCACATACAAAAACTAACTTAAAATGGATCAAGGACCTAAACCTAAGGTGCTAAAGCTATAAAACTATTAAATAGGAAATGCGGGGGAAAGTTTTGTTACATTGGATTTAGCAGTGATTTCTTGGTTATGATACAAAAAGCACACTTAAATATGACATACAAAATACACTTAAAATGATGTAGATGATACATTTTATATTATGCATAATTTTGTCACCTTTTTAATTTTTAAAGAAAAATCTTTGAAGATTATATCTTTTAGCATCAGCTTTGACTTGTAAGGGCTTCCCAGGCAGCTCAGTGGTAAAGAGTCTGCCTGCCAATGCAGAAGATGAGGGTTCAATCCCTGAGTCAGAAAGGTCCCCTGGAGAAAGAAATGGCAAGCCACTCAAGTATTTTTGCCTGGGAAATCCCATGGACAGAGGAGCCTTCAGACCACGGAGTCACAGAGAATTGGACATGACTTAGTGACTAAATAGCAACAACAATATATAACATATACAGATTGACTTGTAAACAAAATCTCTGTATCAGAACATATTATGTGTTTGACCCGAGGGTACGAGTTAGAAACAATACTGAGGAATCCACTGTAAATAACATAACTACACAGAAATGTCCAGTCACCCACACAGAAGGATCCAGGAAGAGAGGGCTGGGCGCTGCTTGACTACAGAACCAAAGAGAATCTCTAAGATTACTTCCTGATGGAAAACCAAAACTTTGCTGTAACTCTTTCATGTGAGAAAGAAAAGTTTATGTGCATTTCTCTTTTTTTTTTTTTTTTTTACTTTTCCACATATATGAATCAGCAGCAAAGCTCAGATCCAGGGAAAAAACAATACAACTTTTCCCTTCGCCATGAAATATCATCACCATTGCATTTTCTTCAGCTGATGAGAGTTAACTGCAAAGCCGAGAACGCAAGCCTATATACCTCAGAGGGCAATCTGGGACCCTTTTCTAGAGCAGCGGTTCTCAAGGACTGCCAAGACCTGCAACGCTGGTATTGCCTGAGATCTTATCAGTAAGCCCCAGGCACCTATGTTTTAATAAGCCCTGATGAAGTTCAAGAACCTGTCAAGTATGAATGTCATTACCACTCACGCAATAGGAACCCCGGGAAGACAAAAGGGGTGGGGTGGGGGTGGGGCAGGATTTTCAAAGCATGAATGAAAATGAACTGTTGACTTCTGAAGGCATGGAATGGTTGATAGAAATAAAGAAATAGAAAATTAAACCAATGGAAAATTAATATCCATTTTTCTACAAAGAGCATCTAACCAATTAATATTTATAGTTTCTTGTTTTAATTGACATCAATTTTTATTAAAAGTTCTAGAAGAAATGTAGAGAGCACTCAGTATGTTCAAAGGGCTTTTGGGTACACTTTCCCACTGAGTCCTCACATTATCCCACACGGTGGGCTATTATTATTCCCATTTTACAGATGAGAAAACAGGCTGAAGAGGTTTTTAAAAAAAACTTGCCTATAGTCACACAGCTGGAATAAGCAGCAAAGCCTGAATTTAACACTGGGTCTCTCTGACTCAGTCTGGGCTTGCTCAGCATTTATTGTCATCTGTTGGGTGGATCTTCCTGGACATTGAACTTGAAGACAGTCTTAGACCCACCTGGAATCGCATGTTGATTCACCTTGCTCCTTTACCCCTTGAACACCATCTGCTTCCACTTTTTTTTTTATTTCTACTGAGAATTCCTCCCTTTCCACCCAGACTTCATTCTGCTGGGCAGTGATTTTTCCTTAATCATGACTTTCAACCTGTCAGAGACTAGTTCAAAAACTCCTAAATACCAAATCGCTCTTTTCTTTGTGTCCTCCTGTGAATTCTCACCTGCAGAGTGGTTCAGATGTTCTCTCTGGCTACAAACCTTGGTCTGTTATCCCCTTTGCTCTCAAATGCATTCCCTCCTCCCTTGATTGGTCAGTCTCTTCCCAGTCTCAGGAACATTCGATGGTCACCCAGCTCCATTCTTCAGCTCCCATTGTCTTCTGGGCTGGAATACCCTCCCCTCTTTCTTCTGCACATTCAGCCCCCTGCCTGGCTCACCTCTTGGCTTGAGCCCACCTTGACCTCTTCCTCCCCTGCCCTCCTTCAGCCCTCACTGTCTGCAGCGGTCTCTCAAGTTCACTAAACAAGATCCCCCTCAGTAGACCATTTGTACATGCACATTTATAAACTACATTAATGAACAAACCATATGGATGCTGTCAATGTGCATTTCAAAGCATTTGAAAATAGAAATTAAAAACTGATACTTCTGATCTTTTCTTCCTTCATCTTAAAAGATAATCCCCGGGCTCTGACCACATGTGTGACCCCTTTGATGATTCTGCCAGCTTTCCTTGTCCAGTTTTTCATGTGTCCCTATTTTATATTCCTTAAAAATATGTTGTATGTTCTTAAGGGGAATAACTCTCTTTTCAGTGGCAAAAATGGGATATTACATAGGAGGTGCCCAGTTCTTGTTTTTTTAATTTTTATTTGCATATAGTTGCTTTACAATGTTGTGTTGGTTTCAGGTGCCCAACAAAGTGAATCAGCCCATTCTTTGATACAAGTTCACTGATGTCCACTGCACTCAGCTGACATGTTAAGTTTCAAGGCTGCTGGTTATTGTCAGATCATAGCTTCTGGTTGTTGCATAAAATGAGATGGCAGTGGTTTCAGTTTGTCTGACTTCAAAGGGAAGGCAGGCAGTGCCTGAGTCCCATGTCACTTGGCCAGTTCCTGTGAAATTGGGTATTTCCAAAAGAACAGTGTGACTTGCAGCCAGAAAGAGAATCACATATTTCACCAAGTCTTGGTGAATTGAGAAGGGGGTGACTTTTTTGTTTCTTTTGCATATCCTTGCAGCTCTCTCTCTCTCTTTCCCCTCACAGCTTTGTTGAGATACAATTGACATATAACACTGTGTAAGTTGAAGGTGTACTAGATGTTGATTTGATACATTTATATATTGTAAAATAATTACCACCTTAGCATTAGCTGGTCCAGTTTGTCTGACTTCAAAGGGACGGCAGGCAGTACCTGAGTCCCATGTCACTTGGCCAGTTCCTGTGAAACTGGACATTTCCAAAAGAACAGTGTGACTCGCAGCCAGAAAGAGAATCACATATTTCACCAAGTCTTGGCGAATTGAGAAGGGGGTGACTTTTTTGTTTCTTTCCCATATCCTTGCAGCTCTCTCTCTCTTTCCCCTCACAGCTTTGTTGAGATAGAATTGACATATAACATTGTGTAAGTTGAAGGTGTACTAGATGTTGATTTGATACATTTATATATTGTAAAATAATTACCACCTTAGCATTAGCTGGCATTCCCATCCTGTCACATAATTATCGTTTCTTTCTTTGCAGCAGGAACATTTAAGACCTACTCTCTTAGCTATATTCAAGAATATACTTCTATTAGTTATAATCTCTGTGCTGTACAATAGATGCCCAGAATCTATTAATCCTATAACTGAAAGCTTATACACTTTGACCAATATCTACCCCTTTCTTTCATCCTTCAGCCCCTGACTCTATTCTGTTTCTCTGACTTTGGCTTTTTAATATTTCACATATAAGTAAGACCATACAGTATGTCTTTCCCCATCTGACTTTTTTCACTTAACATAACGCCCTCACATTTCAACCAAGTTGTCACAATGGGCAGGATTTCTTTCTTTCTCATGGCTGAATAATATTCCATTGTATAAACCCCGCCTCTTCTTTATCCATTCATCCACTGATGGACGCTTGGGTTGTTTCCAAGTCTTGGTTATTGTGAGCAATGTTGCAAAGAACAAGAAGGTGCAGATTTCTCTTCCAGATAGTGATTTCATTTCCTTCGGGTAAATAACCAGAAGTGGAATTGCTGGACCATATGGCACTTCTATTTTTAATTTTTTGAGGGAACTCTGCACTGTTTTCCACAGCGGCTGCCCCCATGTACTTGCCCACCAACAGTGTGCTAGGGTTCCCTTTTCTCCACACCCTCACCAACACGTATCTGTTCCCTGCCTCTCTTTGAACCCTGTATGGATGTCCCCAGATTACCTGAAGGTCAGGTATCATTTCCTGAATCACCTAGCAAGATGAAAGTGTACCCTGACCAACATCTAATCAACAATCTAACATTTTACAGTCATGCCTTCTCCCTGATAAAAGTTTCAGTTAATCATTGCTTAGCAAGATAACCTTGGTTGGGAAGAGTCTTATTACTGAGGTGTGCCTTTTTTCTTTATCTTAAAAGTTGTTTCACATCTTTAAATGTAGTCTTATGTTATTAAAAACTCCCTAAACACGTCTCATTTCTTTCTGTTCTCCCCTCCATGTTTTACACCTTTGTTAATTATCTGAGGGATGCAGAATGTAGCATCTCTACTTTAAAAGTGATGTTTGCCAATGCTGACAAATTAGATAGTTGCCAAGTGTTCAAAGGGAGGGAAGGAAAATGGGTAGGAATTAAAAAGTCACACCATTCTTAATAAATAATGAGAAACTGTCTAGCCATTGACATGGTGACTCATCTGAAGGATTGACACCCTAATTTAGACACACAATAATCCTGCCAGGGAAGACAAAACTCCACAGCAAGACCTGGCTACCATATTCCTTGGGGTAAAATGCCAGGGTGTGCCTGTTTTATTTTCAGGGGAGGCAATGGATGCTTTTATTGGCATCTTGGTGAAAGAATCTTACCAACCAATACTGTGATTTTGTACACGACTTTGGAAAGCGGAATCTGGTCAGGAAGGAGGCACTTTCCTGGTCCCTGGTCTCCCTGTTACAGGCATGATTGTAAAATGTAGGATTGTTGATTAGATGTTGGTCAGGGTGCACCTGTTTACCCTCCAGCCCAACATGACGCAGAGAAGCACAAGGCTCAGCCACGCCTGCAGAATTCTGGGGGTGGTCTCGGGTGGTCAAGGTCAAGCTGGGGGCCAAGGTGACAGTGAAGCTGCCTAGACTCCCCGTGCCTAGACTTCTGGTGATCTGGGGAGTAGAGAGCAGACAACCATCCTTATCATCAATATCCATGTGATATTGCTGGATTTCTGGGCTATCTTCCCTTCTATCACCTACTGAAAAAAGTAGTGAAAATGTTAGTTGCTCAGTCACGTTTGACCCCTTGTGACTCCATGAACCGTAGCCTGCCAGGCTTCTCTGTCCGTAGGATTTTCCAGGCAAGAACACTGGAGTAGGTTGCCATTCCCTTCTCCAAGGGATCATTCCAACCCTGGGATCAAACCCGGGGCCTCCTGCATTGCAGGCACGTTCTTGACCATCTGAGCCACCAGGGAAGCCCGCTCTCGCCTATTAAGCAACTATTATTTCACCTTTTCAAAAATCACCTGGCAAAGCAGATATCAGGATACCATTCTCCAGGTGAGAAACTGAGTTCAGCAGGATGAAGTCATTTTTCCAGATTCACGCAGTTACAAAGTAGCAAGCAGACAGTCAAACGGCTTCCCCCGTGACTCAGTGGTAAAGAATCCGCCTGCAGTGCAGGAGACACAGGAGATGCTGGTTTGATCGCTGGGTCAGGAGACCCACTGGAGGAGGGCACAGCAACCCACTCCAGTATTCTTGCCTGGAGAATCGCATGGACTGTGGAGCCTGGCGGGCTCCAGTCCACAGGGTCACAAACAGTTGGACATGACTAAAGCGACCAAGTGTACGTGCACAGACAGTCAGAGGCTGATCTCTAAACTCAGACCTTTCCACCGGGCTACTTCTCACCTGCATTACTGAGTGGCCACTCACTGGGCATAAACAGATCTGTGCACACATATTCCCACCCCCATCCGGCCTCACATTAGCCTGATCCATCTAATTCCTAAATCCACCACATTTCCTTGGAGTTGGTTGTTGTTGTGATAGCTCAGTCCCTTCTGGTTCCCCATGGCTTCCCCAGAAGTCTCCAGCAGCAAGCTGAAGAAGGTGTTTGTTTGTTTTTTCTGAAATGCCGTCAGTAGCCCTTCCCTCCATTACCTGCAGAATGAGTGTCCAAGGGAGGAATTGTCCTTATTTTGTGGCATTTCAGACACAAGGCTCAAATAGTCACAGAGCCCAGTAACTGAACTGCAACACAGTGGCAAAAAATAGGAAGTTTTGTTTTCTCTGCATTTTTATATGCTGTTTCTATACTAGCATTCCTTAACTATTACTGAAGATTCTGGTCTTGACAGAGGACTAACTCTGTGAGATGTGGGAGGTGGGAAAAAATAGACTTTATCTAACTATGAGAAAAGGATCTTGAGGGTTTTTTTAAAACCTTCCTTTTCCAAGCACCTTTCCCACCTACATTCCAAGTTAAGAAGAATGTTACCAAATATCTCTTCTTAAAATATGTCCTTTGGAGTCTGTGAAATGGCACTGTTATAAAGAGTATAACAAGCTTTTTTTAAAGGAAAAGGGAAAAAAAAGGAGATTTTTTTCCAGGAGAATGTTTCTCAAAGTATGGTCCTGAAAACCCTGAGTAGTAACTGAGACTCTTCTAGTGGAAACCTTAGAGTTAAAATAACTTTCACAACAAAATTCACACATTATTGCCTTGTTTGCCCTTATTCTTTCATGAGTACAATCAAGTCTCCTGGGGGCTATTTGGCATGTAGTGACTATCATCTGACAGCTTGTATTCTGATGTTTTTTAAAACTGCAATTTGGTACATCCACTATGAAAAACAGTATTCATGATCATCAAAAACTTAAAAATAGAACTACCATACAATCCAGTGATTCCACTTCTGAAAATATATCCAAAGGAAATGAAAAAATTAAAAAAATATCTTCATCCTACATTCATTGCCACATTATTTACAACAGCCAAGAAACGGAAACCACCTAAATGCCCATCGAATGGATGAATGGATAAAGAAGTTGTGAGATATATTTCTAATGGAATATTATTCAGCCATTAAAGGTGAGGCAACCCTACCCTTTGAGACAGCATGGATGGACCTTGAAGGCATTATGCTAAGTGAAATAAGTCAGACAGGACAAATACTATATAATCTCATTTATATGTGTAGTCTAAAACAAACAAAGAACCCAAGATCATAGACAAAGTGATCAGATTTGTGGTTACCAGAGTCCCAGGATAGGAAGGGCGAATCGGAGGAAGGAATCAAAAGGGACAAACTTCCAGTTATGAGTATCTGGGGTGTAAATTACAACACGATGGCTGTAACTGACACTGCTGTATTATATACAGAAAAGTTGGAAAGAGAGTAAATTTGAAGAGTTCTCATTATAAGGAGGACATTGCTTTCCTTTTCCTTTTCTTTCCTGTTTTATTTTTATTGTACCTATATGAAAAGATGGATGCGTTTGCTGAACCTACTGTGGAAATCATTTCACAATTTGTGTGAATCAAAACATCATGCCATATGTACCTTAAACTTATACAGTGATGGATATCAGTTATTTCTCAATAAAATTGGAAATAAATTTTTCACTTTTATTTTCTAACATGATAAACAAGATTATAATCCACATAAGCAAAATCTCTTTGGGGTCCCGAATGATTTTTTAATATTTATATTTATTCATTTACCTATGGGCTTCCCCAGTGGCACAGTGGTAAGAATCTGCCTGCCAGCGCAGGATCCCTGGGTTGGGAAGCTCCTCTGGAGAAGGAAACGGCAACCCATTCCAATATTCTTGCCTGGAAAAATCTCATAGACAGAGGAGCCTGGCAGACTACAGTCCATGGGATTGCAAAGAGTCAGACATGACTGAGCGACTGAGCGCACATTTATTTACTTAGCTGTGGCAGGCAGGATCTTTGAGTGTGGCATGCCAACTCTCAGTTGCAGCATGTGGGATCTAGTTCCCTGACCAGGGATCAAACCTCGGCCTCAATTGGGAGTGTGGAGTCTTAACCACTGGACCACCAGGGAACTCCCCCCAGTAGTTCTTTAGGAATGAGAAAAGACTGTAAAAGCAAAGTCTGAGCAGCTATTCCAAGAAACACATGCTCGTTGGAAATTGGTGTCTCATGAAACATCCTGAAAGAAGGCACCGTGTCACCAGGGTGGTGACTCTGGTGAAAGTCACGGGGGAAAAGTGTGACTTCCAGTATTCCCAAGGACGCTCCAGGGATACCGGGCTGGGACACACTTCTGGCAGGCTCTCTGTCCACACAGCAAACTGAAGAGATGAAAACAAAAGAGCAATGATGGACCTGTGATCTGAACACTCATTCAGAGCTGACACTGAGCACAGGTGAGGGAGCTTCGTGGAGAAGTCAAATGACAAATGCAAATGAAAGTGCACGTCCACACACACTGGGTTCCTATGGCCACACGCAAGTCCCTGAAAGCAAGCCAAGGCACTGGGGTCTATTCTGCAGCCTCTGTCTGAGTCCAGAAAGGGAATCAGAGGCAAATGCTATGCCTGCCTGGCACCGGCTCTTCTTGGCTCCAGATAACAGTTGTGGAGGAAAGCTGCCTTTACAGGGAGTCCACCTGGCCTACCTCGTTGAGGATGGTGCTCCTAGAACAAGTGATGGAATTCCATCTCAAGGCTGCCTCATCGCCTGTCTGGCAGAAGCAGCCTAGATAGATATTCCTTGTGCCATTAAACAATACCACGTTTTGTGGTTTTGTTTGCACTCAAGGTTGCAATTGTCTGATAAGAAGTAGCATTGATGTGCTAATTTCTTTGAAACTTTGGGAAGTTGAGAATTATAAAGTATCTGCTCTTAAAGGAAAGCAAAAGTTGTCTCCTGGTATTGATGGATGTATTTTATAGTGGCAGCTTTCAGGACTTCCCAGGTGATCCAGTGGTTAAGACTCTGAGCTTCCAGTGCAGAGGGCATGGGTCTGACCCCTGGTTGGGGAACTAAGACCCCACATGCCACAAGGTGCAGCCACAAAAATAAATTAATTAGATAAAATAGATAACCAACAAGGGTCCACTGTAAAATAAGTATATGTGTGTACTCAGTCACTTAGTCACGTCCAACTTTTCATGACCCCATGGACTGTAGCCTGCCAGGCTGCTCCATCCATGGGATTTCCTAGGCAAGAATACTGGAGTGGGTTGCCATTTACATTCAGTCAGTTCAGTTCAGTTCAGTTGCTCAGTTGTTCTAACTCTTTCCGACCCCATGAATTGCAGCACGCCAGGCCTCCCTGTTCATCACCATCTCTCAGAGTTCACTCAGACTCACGTCCATTGAGTCAGTGATGCCATCCAGCCATCTCATCCTCTGTCGTCCCCTTTTCCTCCTGCTCCCAATCCCTCCCAGCATCAGAGTCTTTTCCAATGAGTCAACTCTTCGCATGAGGTGGCCAAAGTACTGGAGTTTCAGCTTTAGCATCATTCCTTCCAAAGAACACCCAGGACTGATCTCCTTTAGAATGGACTGGTTGGATCTCCTTGCAGTCCAAGGGACTCTCAAGAGTCTTCTCCAACACCACAGTTCAAAAGCATCAATTCTTCGGCGCTCAGCCTTCTTCACAGTCCAACTCTCACATCCATGAAGAATTTTCCACAGTTTATTGTGATCCACACAGTCAAAGGCTTTGGCATAGTCAATAAAGCAGAAACAGATGTTTTTCTGGAACTCTCTTGCTTTTTCCATGATCCAGCAGATGTTGGCAATTTGATCTTTGGTTCAAAAGGCAGAGGCCTTTTCTAAAACCAGCTTGAACATCTGGAAGTTCACGGTTCACGTATCAATATCACAGTAATCCAAGTCTATGCCCCAACCAGTAATGCTGAAGAAGCTGAAGTTGAACGGTTCGATGAAGACCTACAAGACCTTTTAGAACTAACACCTAAAAAAGATGTCCTTTTCATTATAGGGGACTGGAATGCAAAAGTAGGAAGTCAAGAAACACCTGGAGTAACAGGCAAATTTGGCCTTGGAATACGGAATAAAGCAGGGCAAAGGCTAATAGAGTTTTGCCAAGAGAATGCACTGGTCATAGCAAACACCCTCTTCCAACAACACAAGAGAAGACTCTACACATGGACATCACCAGATGGTCAACACCAAAATCAGATTGATTATATTTTTTGCAGCCAAAGATGGAGAAGCTCTATACAGTCAGCAAAAACAAGACCAGGAGCTGACTGTGGCTCAGATAATGAGCTCCTTATTGCCAAATTCAGACTTAAATTGAAAAACGTAGGGAAAACCACTAGACCATTCAGGTATGACCTAAATCAAATCCCTTATGATTATACAGTGGAAGTGAGAAATAGATTTAAGGGACTAGATCTGATAGACAGAGAGCCTGATGAACTGTGGACAGAGGTTCGTGACATTGTACAGGAGACAGGGATCAAGACCATCCCCATGGAAAAGAAATGCAAAAAAGCAAAATGGCTATCTGGGGAGGCCTTACAAATAGCCATTTACATTAGACCACCTTAAAGGGGTGCGGGGAGCTCAAACTGTAGTAAAGGAAAACCACTCCAACCTTCCTCTGAGCTGCCTAAATCAAGACAGTTTACAAGGCAGGGCAGATCAAATGTGCCAAACCAAATATGACATGGCCTGAAATCAGCAAACAGAGATCCATACTGGGGTAGTAAAATGGATATACAGCTGTACTTTGAACATGAAGATTATTTTAAATCACCACTTGTATAGGTATTGTAAAACTCATCAAAAGACTTTGGCACCCTGGACTGTCCTTGCCTTATTGGGGAGCCAGCTACACAATCTAACACTTAGCGGCAGCCATCCTTAGTGTCCAAGTTTGACTGCAATGCTTGCACAGCTGTTTGGACTGTTTGCACTCATATCTAGATATCGATTTGCAGAGTCAGTATTCTCACACTTGAGTCCTTGAGAGACAGGACCTAAAATCCAGGGCTACGGTTTTTAAAAATAAGTAAAAGGTGTTCTTATTGAGTGACAAGGTTTTCACAATACTTATTAAGTGAAACTAATCAGGTTATCAAGCAATATATAGAGTAAGACTCTATTTTTCCATAAGAAAAATATATATAGGCATAAACTTCCCTGGTGGCTCAGAGGTTAAAGCATCTGCCTCTAATGCGGGAGACCCAGGTTCGATCCCTGGGTTGGGAAGATCTCCTGGAGAAGGAAATGGCAATCCACTCCAGTATTCTTGCCTGGAGAATCCCACGGACGGAGAAGCCTAGTAGGTTACAGTCCACGGGGTCGCAAAGAGTCGGACACGACTGAGCGACTGAACTGAACTGAACTGAAACTTGTCAGAACTTTAAAACAGCAAATTCGTTAGTGGGATGGTCTGAGGATGGGAGGTGGGAAGTGTGGAAAGATATACAGGCTTATTTTAAATCAGAAACAGAACTTACCAAACAGCAAATAAGATGGCCTTACATATAAAATGATTTTACGCATCTAAATTTAGTCAAGGAGAAACCAGCAGGACATTAATTATGTTCCAATCATCTAACCAAAATAGGTATGGGCTTGATTCACTGAATTAAGGTATAATTCTACATACAAAAGCCTTTTCAAAATTCAGTAAAGCAGACAACTCACTCATGTCTTAAGAGAGTTTGGAAATTATTAACATTATCAACCAGAAGATATTTTTCTTCAATATTCAGTGAGAAGTCTTTGCAAACATATGGATGCTTTCTATTAATATTTTAAAAAACTTGTTCCAGGATGTATAGTATGTGAAGTGAAAGTTGCTCAGTTGTGTCCGACTCTTTGTGACCCCATGGACTATAAAGTCCATGGAATTTTCCAGGCCAGAATACTGGAGTGAGTAGCCTTTCCCTTCTCCAGGGGATCTTCCCAACCCAGAGATCGAAGCCAGGTCTCCCACATTGCAGGCAGATTCTTTACAACCTGAGCCACAAGGGATATAATGGCATTTAAAAAATACTCAATTATTTTGCCCAATGCTAAGGTAAATAATTATTCATCCAAATCATAATTATCAGTATATGATTAGAAAAATTATTCCAACACAACAGGCTACATTAGCATTAAGGGTAACAGTGGTTTTTCTAAACTTTGTGAACCACAAAATGATAAATATGTTGTCATAAAAAATGGACATGTTATGTAGAATAGCCATTAAAAATGCCTGGAGCATTAAAAAAAAAAGGGGGGGGGGCAGTACAGCTCTAGAGAGGTAATGTTTGAGCAGAAACAAATCTTATTTGTTATAATTCTCTCAAATCATGTAAAGGATTTATTCATTTAAAGAGAAAAAGAAACATCAAAAATATAAGTCCTTAAAAATTACTTGAGGCAGATTTTTCTGACATCAGCCAAGAAGCCAGCAAGTCTCATTGACTGTTTCTATGGTGATGTTTCTGATAAATACATTGTGATGACAATAAAACCATCTGAACAAAGAAGAACAAAATATCTGTTTTCTTTTTATTAACAGAGATTTTCCAGACCCTTCTTTTATTTTTCCAGCACAAGAAAAGCCAATTTTGGCTCCTTGACTCAAACTCTATTACAAAGTTATATTAAGCAAAGCAGTATGGTACTGGCACAAAAATAAGCCACATAGACCAATGGAACAGAATTGAGAACCCAGAAATAATTTCCAAACTCTCTTAAGACATGAGTGAGTTGTCTGCTTTACTGAATTTTGAAAAGGCTTTTGTATGTAGAATTATACCTTAATTCAGTGAATTAAGCCCATACCTATTTTGGTTAGATGATTGGAACATAATTAATGTCCTGCTGGTTTCTCCTTGACTAAATTTAGATGCGTAAAATCATTTTATATGTAAGGCCATCTTATTTGCTGAGAGGTTAAAGCATCTGCCTGCAATGCGGGAGACCTGGGTTCGATCCCTGGGTTGGGAAGATCTCCTGGAGAAGGAAATGGCAACCCACTCCAGTACTCTTGCCTGGAGAATCCCATGGACAGAGGAGCCTGGTAGGCTACAGTCCATGGGGTCGCAAAGAGTCAGACACGACTGAGCGACTTCACTTTCACTTTCACTATATGTCAACTAATATTTGACAAGGGCTCCAAGAATGTGGGCACACACACACAATGGAATATTAGCCATAAAAAATGAAATCCTGTCATTTTCAACACTATGGATGAACCTTGGGGACACCATGCTAAGTGAAATAAATCAGAGAAAGATAAATACTATTTGATCTCACTTATATGTGGAATTCAAAACATTGCACTGATCGAAACAGAAATAGAATGGTGGTTGCCAGCGGCTAAGGGCTGCATAAAATGGGAAGATGCTGGTCAAAGAGTAGAAACTGGCACTTACAAGAAGAATAGCTTTCAAGGAGGGCTTCCCAAGTGGCACTAGCGGTAAAGAACCCACCTGCCAATGCAGCAGAAGTAAGATACAGAGGGTTTGATCCCTGAGTCAGGAAGATCCCCTAGAGAAGGAACCGGCAACCCACTTTAGTATTCTTGCCTGGAGATTTCCATGGACAGAGGAGCCTGGCAGGCTATGGTCCATAGGGTCCCAAAGAGTCCGACATGACTGAAGCATCTTAGCACGCACCCACGCAAGTTCCACGGACTCCAACAAACAGCGTGGTGACTCTAGTCAACAATATTGTGTTGTGTATGTGAAAGTTGCCATGAGAGCAGAGATTTAATGTTCTGGCTAAAACAACAACAACAAAATGATAGTTTTGTGAGATGAAGCATGTACTAACTGATCTTATTGTGGCAAACACTTCACAATAAATATGTGTATCAAATTACCACATGACACACCTTAAATGTGCACAGTGTTATAGGTTAACCATCTCTCAAATAAATAAGAGGAAGAAAAAGAGCCACCAAATTTGGGGTTCTATGGGAGCCATTTTAGACAAAGTTTGTAAAGGAAAGTCAAAGAAAGTGTCAAAAACATCCATGACCACATAAGAATTTATGTATATGGCAGGTCTGGCACTTTCAATGTTGTTTGTACTACCTTTTTTGATGATGTGAAAGTCATCTGAATCATGTAAACCAGGAGAATTTATTTCCTCTAAACTCGGATGGCTTAGTGGGTAAAGAGGCAGGCAGGCAGGCTAAGTCGATTCCGTCATGTCTGACTCTGTGAGACCCTATGGACCATAGTCCACCAGGCTCCTTTGTCCACGGAGTTCTCTAGGCGAGAGTACTGGAGTGGGTTGCCATGTCCTCCTCCAGTCTTGCTCACTGGGTAAAGAATCCACCTGCAACGCAGGAGATACAGCAGACACGGGTTCAATCGCTGGGTCGGAAAGATTCCTTGGAGGAGGAAATGGCAACCCATTCCAGTATTCTTGCCTGAAAAAATCCCCTGCACAGAGAAGCTTGGTGGCCTACAGTCCATGGGGTTGCAAAGAGTCGGACAATACAGAAAGAAGCAACTTAACAACAAGGGCAGAGGCACATCCGTTTGGAGAAAGTGCATTTCAATCAGGTCTCCTGGGACAAAGAGGTTTTGGCAGGAAGAAGAGATGCAAAAGAGGGAACTGGGCCAGTCCTGAGAAGGAACTCAGGAAAAGCCTGGAGGTGGGCAAGAACTCACAGCCACCCTGGATGCCAAGTAAAGACAGAGTGCGGTGGGAGGAGGCACGATTGCTGGGAGGGCTGGTAGCCATCCCGGACTGGGTTCCTTTTGACATTTTCAAATTTTATCTGGAGTGAACCAAAGGTCTTTGAAAAGGACTAAGCAAAGGAGCTGGCAACCCACTCCAGTACTCTTGCCTGGAAAATCCCATGGACGGAGGAGCCTGGTAGGCTGCTGTCCGTGGGGTCGCTAAGAGTTGGGCACGACTGAGCAACTTCACTTTCACTTTTAACTTTCATGCATTGGAGAAGGAAATGGCAACCCACTCCAGTGTTCTTGCCTGGAGAATCCCAGGGACAGGGGGGCCTGGTGGGCTGCCGTCTATGGGGTCGCACAGAGTCGGACACGACTGAAGCGACTTAGCAGCAGCAGCACCAAGCAAAGGCAGAATCCCTGGGCTAGTATGAGAAAAATGAGCCCGAGACAGAAAGGGTGGAGGCGGGGGTGAGTGGGGAGCACCGCAGTTAGGAGCCTCAGACAGACCAGACAAGGGAAGATCAGTTTGGAAACCACGGCAACAGAAGAGGCGGACACCTTAACGCAGTGATCTGGAGGTGATCTGGCCAAACCTGACAGGTCTCTGCTGACTCAGGGCCCCCCCAGGAAAAAGCTGAAACATTGGAGGAGAAATATCCTTTTCTCATAGATTAAAAAAAAAAAAATCTGGATTTTTATTTTTAAAATCAGCATTGTTCTTTTTATGGATCAGCCATATGTGAAAGAAGAAAACGCTAACAAGTTTGCTTAAAATCTGATGATGGAGCAAATTTCTGCAGCAAATCCTACCCTTTCAAGTGTCACTCAGACAGCATCTGCCTGGGAAAGTCTTCATAACCTAGTTGCTTACCGTTCCAAAGAAGACCCTCGCATTTTAGAGACATCTAACACAGAGCTCTGTCACCTTCCTCTTCTGGCTTCTTGGGTCTGGAAAGTTCTGCACAGGCCCTGCACCAGTGGATGGTCCCACCACCCAAATAATTGACAAAATGAAAACAGCCAGGGTGAGGCCAGAGATAGAGACCAACAAGGTCCAGGAGCCTTACTAAATCTCACTTGGTGAAAATGAACATCACCAACTAGCCACAGGACATGGCTCTTCTTGGCAAAGAATGTGGCTCTGATTTTAAAAGAGGATGAGGGGAAACCAAAGTAGTACTCAGTCCAGTTGTCAGCACTGGCTTAAGGTGATACAGACATATGCAACTACCAATTTTAAATCCATCGTATATCGTATTTAGAAAACTTCTTGCTTTGTAAAATGTGGCGAAGAATCACTTTTCAGATGATTAGCCCCAATGTATTGCTAAGTCCGCATGCTTTGCCACAGATCAGAAAATAGCCTAAAGAGTTTCTGCATCTAGAGTGTTCTTTTCACAAGCTGGCATGCATCAAGCCAAGGAGTGGGAAACGTTAAGTCCTAAATCTTTAGAATGAGTTGATGAGTTGCAGTTATGTGGGAGGTTTATTGATCAGCCACTGCTGTTTGATATTTTGCAGCAAAGGGCAGAGCTTCCTATGGAACTTTATGCTCTCAGTAACTTGATGAAATTCTTATTATAATGGAGAGGTACTTATTTTATTTTATTAGAGTATAATTGATTTACAATGTTGTGATAGTTTCAGGTGTACAGCAAAGTGATTCAGTCATATGTATATACAGATTCTTTTTCAGACTCATATAGGTTATTACAGAATATTGAGTAGACTTCCCTGTGCTCTATAGTAGGTCCTTGTTGATTCTCTATCTTACATACAGTAGTGTGTGTATGTGAATCCCAAGCTCCTGATTTATGCCCCTTCCTCTACATCTCCCCTTTGGAAACTGTAAGTTTGTTTTAGATATCTGTTTTAAGTCTGTTTTTGTTTTGCAAAGAAAGCCATTTCTGCATTTTTAAAAAAATTAAATTGCAAATATGAGTGATATCATATGATATTTGTCTTTCTCTGTCTGACTTATTTCATATCGTATGATAATCTCTAGGCCCAACCACGGTGCTGCAGATGGCATTATTTCATTCTTTTCTGTGGCTGAGTAACATTTCATCACATGGGCTTTCCTGGTGGCTCAGATGGTTAAGAATTTGCCCACGATGCAGGAGACTCTGGTTTGGTCCCTAGGCAGGGAATATCCCCTGGAGAAGGGAATGGCTACCCGCACGAGTATTCTTGCCTGGAGAATGCCATGGACAGAGGAGACTGGTGGGCTACGGTCCATGGGGTCTCAGAGTCAGGCACGACTGAGAGCCTAAGCATGAACACACACACACATATTCCCTTGTATATACGCACCAGGTCTTCTTTACCCATTTACTTGTCAGTGGACATTGAAGCTGCTTCCGTGTCATGGATATTATAAACAGTGCTGCAATGAATATTGGGGTGCATGTACCTTTTTGAATTATGGTTTTCTCCAGATATAGGCCCAGGAGGGAGATTGCTGGATCATATGGTAGTTCTTTCTTTATTTTTGACTGTACTGGGTCTTCACTGCTGCTCAGGCCTTTCTCTAGTTGTGGTGAGTGGGGGCTACACTCTAGTTGCAGTACGTGGGCTTCTCATTGCCTTGGCTTCTCTTGCCGTGGAGCACACACTCCAGGGCACCCTGACTTCCTTAGCTGTGGCGTGTGGACTCAATGGTTGCAGCTCCCGGGCTCTAGAGCACAGGCTCAACAGTTGTGGCACACGGGCTTAGTTGCTCCACAGCAGGTGGGATCATCCTGGACCAGAGATTGAAACCATGTCTCCAGCATTGGCAGCTGGATTCTTTGCCCCTGAGCCACCAGGGAAGCCCCTGTTGTTAGTTTTTTAAGGAACCTCTATATAGTTCTCCATAGTGATTGTACCAATTTACATTCCCACCACTCTATTTTTACAAAAAAAAAAGGAAAATCATTTTAAGGCTGATGCATGCCATGCCAAACCTAAGGAGTTCTGGAGGGTCAGTGAAGATTCAGTGGTTTTACATATTACAGTAGGATTTCACTTGGAGGAAAAGCTGGTTAGGAGGATGGGCATGTCTGATTGTAAGAAAAACGTACAGGTGTTTCATCCACAGCATTTTTAAACTTCTGATGTTATTCAATTTCAGTCCTGGCTTGAGAAGGAGGAGGCTGGTGATGGTAATGACAGCACACTGTCATTCTTGGGGCTCTTTCTCGTTTTCAAAGCCCTTTCATCAAATTATTTCATTTAATCCACCTATTCAATGAGGTCCTCTATGCCATTTCCAATTTATCTAAGGAGATTGAGATTCAGAGAGGTTAAGCCTGAGATCACACTGCTGGGAAGGAAACAACACTGGGGAAGAAGCTGGAAGGCATTCCTGGAAATCACAACTTTATTTGACTTTTTGCTTCACGTTTTAAAGTTTGCAGGGGCAGGACAGCAGCAATGAGAGGAAACGATTTTTGCTGCAAAGGCCAGTCTCCATTTTATGCATCAGGAGGCCACGGATGCCAGCCTTCAGTTTTGCCAGCCCTTGTGTTCGCAAAGATGGCTCCTTAGAGAAAACACAGGAAAGTCTGCCTTTCAAAAGACTGCATAAACCAGCTAGGCCACTTCTGTAGAATCCAACATTCACCTTGAAGGCTTTTGCTAACAAGACAAATTTAAGAGAAATAACACTCTTTTCAACTATCTCATTCCATTAAGGATGTGCTGAACAACTTGAATAGTTAGAATACCTAAAATTTCTATCAGAGTTGTATCTTTCATTAATTCACTGTATTCTACCACAATATCTACCTGGATACTTTGGGGGGGATTATAGAAAATAAAAGCCACTTTTTGCAATTCCAAATATAAGTCACTGTATCTTATGTGTAGTCTCCAAGCAGAGTCATTAAATAATGTTAATAGTGGGACTTTTGTTGTTTTAGTCACTAAGTTGTGTCTGACTCTCTGCAACCCCACAGACTGCAGTCCACCAATCTCCTCTGTTCATGGGATTCTCCAGGCAAGAATACTGGAGTGGGTTGCTATTTTCTTCTCCAGAGGATCTTCCCTAACCCAGGGATTAAACCCTCCTCTCCTGCATTAGCAGGCAGATTCTTAACCACTATGCCACCAGGCAAATCAATAGTGGGATTGGCCTCAGTCAAACTTGCTCTCTGAATTGTTCTCAAACACATACTCAGATTCTCCTAAAGTATGCAGAACAAGGTACATTAAAAATGAGATGATTAATCAATGACGAAAATTTGTCCGATGTGTAGGAGTTTTCCATTTCATTTTGTAGAAATGTTTTCTAAGGACTTAAAACTTATAAAGCCCAAGTTTGACCCAGAGCTTTAACAGTATAAGAAAGGGATTCATTTCCCTTGTGAGCTGAGGTGCCACTTTGGAAAAAGACAGTGCTAAATATGAACGCCTTTAATGAGTTCCTTCTGTTCCAAGAGACTCTGTTTCACAAGAGGAAAGTGTCCAAAATCGTTTTAATAGACACTATGATTTGAAAGAATATGTTTCAAAACTTTTGTTGAACTTTTCATTTTGATGCCTGGTGATAT
The DNA here is from genome assembly GCA_006410635.1 of Cephalophus harveyi. Classification (NCBI taxonomy): domain Eukaryota; kingdom Metazoa; phylum Chordata; class Mammalia; order Artiodactyla; family Bovidae; genus Cephalophus; species Cephalophus harveyi. The sequence goes on from SJYT01011630.1 coordinate 583,326, forward strand.
GTAATTTCACCTTTTGGCCAACTAAATGGTCCGATGATCGCTGACAATCTTTTGTTTGCAGATTACCTGCTTTACTTCCTATTCATCAAACACATAGTTATTTTAAGTCTTTTACATTCTTGATACCCTTTTACTTTACTCTGCTTTTTTTTTTTTTAATAATCTTTTTTTAAAGATTTTTTTTTATGTGCACCATTTTTAAAGTCTATTGAGTTTGTTACAATACTGCCTCTATTATTTACTTTCTGGTCTTTTGGCCAAAAGGCATGTGGGATCTTAGCTCCCCCAGTAGAGATCAGACCCACGCCCCCTGATCTGGAAGGTGAAGTCCCACCCACTGAACCACAAGGGAAGTCCCTACTATGCTTTAATTATATAGGCCTCTCTATGAAACATTTCAACTATCTGGCTTCGATCTCTTTAGTCACACTGACAACCACTTAACATGTGAATATATCAACAGTTAGTTGTAAATGTGTTTATGTGTTCCTGGAATTTCGCCCATTCATTTAATAAATATTTATTGAGACTCTATTGTATGCCAGGCTCTGATATAGGCACTGAGGATACAGCAGTAAACCTAAGAGGCTACAATCTCCTTTTATGTGGGGTTTACAGTCATGGCAGGGGATGGGTTGACTGTAAGTAATTAATAAAAACAATCTATACTATGTTGGATTGTAATGCAAGCTATAGAGGAAAATCCAGCAGTGAGACAGAGAAGGTGTGTTGGAAGTAGGGAGTGTAATTTCAAATACGGCGCCCACAGGAGGCTTCACTGAGGAAGACCTTTCAGCAAAGGCCTGGTGGTGGTGCAGAGGAGGAGGATGCATGTCAGGAGCATCTTGGAAGCCAATGACCTTGAGTGGGGCCCAGGGTGGAGAGCAGTAAGACATGAGGGAGAAGAGGCATTAAGACCAAAGGGGTGGTTCTCTTTGGATTTGGAATTTTTATGCTGACAAAGCAGAAGCCATGGAGTAGGGAGCTGAAATGATACGACATATTTGAAAAGTATGATGTAGGCTGAGGGGCTGACGATAGTCTTCAGTAGAGCCAGGTCCAACACAGGGGACCGGTGATGAGGCTATTATGATAGTCAACACAAGAGATGATGTTGACTTGAACCAAGACAGTAGTGATGGAGGTGGTGAGAAATTTGGATTCTAGACCATGTTCAAGGTGGAACAAACAGGATCTGCTACAGATCAGGCATGGGGTGTGAGAGAGAGGGTGTTATCAAGCATGACTTTGGGATTTGACCTGCACAACTGCAAGGACAGAAAAGTCATTTTACTGATGGGGTAGGGTCAGGAGCTGACAGCAGCTCTGGGGGCCCAGGAGCCTGGGACAGAAGAGGCTGCAGGAGCCGGGGGCAGCAGCGGGGGCAATAGGTAGGGAGTGGCTAATATGGTCAAGAGATGCTTACACAATGAGACTTCCCTGGTGGTCCAGTGGTTTAGACTACATGCTTCCGCTTCAGGGGGCACAGATTCTAACCCTGGTTGGGGGAACCAAGATCCCACATGCTGCACCATGCAGCCAAAATTTTTTTAAAACGATGGTTACACAAGGTGATTCAGGAAAGTAAGTCAATATTCTGAGGGTAATGAGAGTCCGGTGACTCTCTGTCAGAGAAAAGATTTATAAATAAAGAGGGAGGGCTAGAATGAACCCTGAATGTTTGAGGCAGAATTGGGAGTATTGGTGTGCTATTTACATCTCTAGATAAATACAGAGATCAATTTACCTCTATGGCTTGATAGAAAAATAGATGCATAGGTATACACACACGTAGCAATAGACATAAACGTGTGTGTCTGCTTGTGTGTGAACATTTGTCACTTACTTCCTTGCTTGCCCCACTGAGAGAGCCTAGAGGTTAGGACACGCTAGTAGCAGTGAGCATTTGGGTGCCCAGATCTCGTTCCTAAATGCCATCCTCTATGAAAAGAAACCAGGGCTCCTCAAAGAGCTCACTGATTCCAAGACTGGGGCAGGGAAAGTACAAGATGAGCCATCTTGATGTGCCAGAAGGTGAGAACCACGGAGGAATGGTCAGAGGGACCAAAGAGCCAGCTTGAAGAGACACCCTCTGGCCAAATCTGGATGTGTGAGCATCAAAATAAATAACAAAAGTAACAATATAAACCGTGGGCTGGAATAGGAATTCATGAGTCTATACTGCCATAAATAGATTAATGCAGGGAAGGGAACTATTGTTTTCACAGAATGCCAATACACAATTGAAAAAAGGAATGATGCAAATGGGGGATAGTCATTTGGCAACCATCATAGCAGTGGCTGATTCAGGCCAGAGTTATCAATGCCTCTTAAGACTGGTTGAGTGACGTTTCAATGAGAAACAGACAATTGATGTAGCCTAGGAGTATGTCCCTATACTTGTCAATTACAGGACAGAATGCTGACTTCACACTGGAGGATTCCAGTGTCTGACAACCCAGGAGATCAAGGTTATTATCACAATGATGGGATGCTTCTGAGTGAACTGTCTAGAGCAGAGTAGCATTTCTTTGATGCACCTGACAAAAATGCACGACCTGGGTCAAACATGAAGAAACATCAGATGGATCCAGGTTGAGGTCTCTGAAATCTACAGAATAAAAGGCATGTCATTTTCAAAGCCATCAAGGGCATGAAAGATGGAAGAACTGTAGCAGATGAAAGGAAAAGAACCGGATGTGTCACTTTCAGGAAATGTGTGAGCCTAGATTGGATTCAGGACCAAAAATGAAAATGAAACATTTTGTGGCAAGTTGGGAAATCTGAAGGGATTCTATGGATTGGCCGTACTGTGCTTACGTGGGAGAGAATTCTAGTTTGGGAGAAACATATCCTGGAGTGTTTAAGGATAATGGGACATCATGTCTGCTGCTGCTGCTGCTGCTGCTAAGTCGCTTCAGTCGTGTCCGACTCTGTGCGACCCCACAGACGGCAGCCCATTGGGCTCCGCCATCCCTGGGATTCTCCAGGCAAGAACACTGGAGTAGGCTGCCATTTCCTTCTCCAATGCATGAAAGTGAAAAGTGAAAGTGAAATCGCTCAGTCATGTCTGACTCAGCGACCCCATGGACTGCAGCCCACCAGGCTCCTCCATTCATGGGAGTTTCCAGGCAAGAGTAGTGGAGTGGGTGCCATTGCCTTCTCCAGACATCATGTCTACACTTGCTTTAAATGATTCAGACAAAGAATATTGATCATGAGTATCTACCCATCTGGAGAAAGAGAGGTCAATGTGAAATGGCCACAATTCAGAAAACTAGGACAGAGGGACTTACTGAGTTCTTTGTACTATTTTCCATACTGTTTTAAGTTTGAAATTGTTTCAAATCATTAAAAAGTGACTTCATCGGTCCCTGGGCCTAATCCCACCCTTTTACAGGAAGGAAACATTGAATGACACACTGTGCTATGCTAAGTCACTTCAGTCATGTCTGGCTCTTTATGACCCCATGGACTGTAGCCCACGAGGCTCCTCTGTCCATGATGATTCTCCAGGCAAGAATACTGGAGTCGGTTGCCATGCCCTCCTCCAGGGGATCATCCAGATCCAGGGATGGAAACTGTGTATCTTACATCTCTTGTCTCTTGCGTTGGCAGGTGAGTTCTTCCCAGGGAAGCCCGAATGACACTGGGAACCCCTGAGTTCTGAATGAGCAGTAACACATGAAAAGGATTTTCCAGGTATCAAGTGCCATTCTCCCGTTCAAAACGAATACAAAAGTGCCACCCACGCTAATTGCAGCACCTTGGAAAAGGTATTTTGCTGGTAGATGGGGTGGAGCACTGCTTTCTTTTATAAGGAGGTCAGAGGCAATTTGGAGGGTAAGAAATGGTGAAAGATTATGAAACCAGGTCACATGAGGAAAGGCTGGAAGCCCAGGGCACTTTTGTCTGGACGAAAGAAGTCACACAGGGGATCTGTTATTTGTCTCAAACAATCTGGAGGGCTTTCTTGTGACACAGGGCCCAGACATTTCTATGACCGCCAAGGGGAGGAACAGAACCAGAACCAATCAGTAAAAAAAAAAAAGAAAAAAGTGTTCACATTTCATCATTTCATCTTCAAGTAAGAAAGAGGGCATGAACAGGGGCTAGTCAGTTTCTCATCACAGGGAAAACACAAGCAGGGTGAGCAGTTGTCAGAAATACTCTATCAAAAGCAAATATGAAAAGGTCTTAGGTAACCTTTAAGCCCTTGTTAAACTCTGTTTACAATAATAGCTACTATTCACTGCATGCTTCCATCTTTCCACAAGCAGACATTGTGCCCAGCATTATAGACTGCGCTACCTCAGTGAGTCCTTCCTACGGCTCCATCACACAGGACCTCTGATCCCCTTTACACAGATGAACAGAATGAGGCTAACAACCTGTCTCACTTGCAAACCAAACACAGCACACGGAAAAAATGGAACCTGGAGTCAGCCCTGTGTCTGTCTACTCCATAAGCCGCTCTAAGTCCCAAGAACTCTCTCATACCTCCTCCTTCCAAATCTTGAGCCATTGGTATGTTCAGTGGACCAAAGAGCATCCATTGATTTCTCACACTATTCACAGGTGCTTCAATTTTATCTCTCCTTGCTTTCTCAGCCACTTGAGTCTTTAGCTCCTTCCCTACTATTAAGGAAAAGCATCTTGTCTAGTTGTGCCTGGCCGGGCTATCAACACATCAGACGCCTGGGTGGACTAATATTAGACATGTCCCCCATCCCCACCCCCACCTCCACCTCTTATCAGGTACTCCTTCTGGTACTGAATCCAGCTGCACTCAAGTTTGAGCCAAGCCACACGTTCATTCAACCCTCAGTTTCAGCCAGTTCAGCTCAAAGTGCAATGCATTTAGCAAGCACTTAACTTGGAGCATGAAAAGACCTCCGGAGAATGTTGTGCCTCTGAATTGCGCCACCCTAGTCTCCTTGGGTTTCAAGTTTTAAGAAGATGGATAAGGACAGACTTGCCTCTTCTTGAGAAGTAAATGTTAACACTTGGCTGCCAGGAGGGGGAAAAAAAGTGGCTATCATTTTCCAAAGTGAACCCAAGGTGTGAGGATCTCACTGATCTCATGAAACAAAATCTGCCTTAAGATGCAAGGAACTGGAGCAGCATCCCAAGTCACTTAGCAATAAGTGGACAGCGAGAGTCTCCTTAACTGGTGACAACTGTCCCCTGACTTTCTTTAGTGAAGCCTCTTTCCTCCCCCTACCCCTATTGAGGAGTCTACAAAGCACAGCTAGACAGGACTGCGTACGCTCACTTGTCACGCTTAAGAGTGGCACAACGGCCCTCACAAAACAGAGATATGTCCCTGAGAGACTATAAAATGTGCGATTTGGGAAGTTCATTTTGAAATGTTATTAAACTAACAGGAAGTTGGCACTGTACCTCGCTCCCGTAGATATATCAGGGAGGGAGACGTTTCAGGTTGACTGGATCACTTCCTACAGTGGGATTTTCATCTTTTTATATGTTTTTCTCCTCCGGTAGACTTTACCCAAGAAATAGTCCAGAAAGCGTGACTTCAGGAGGTACTAAAAGACAGAGGGCAGGGTGAGCATGAATGTCTGGGCGATGGCCCAGGAAACTCCTGTCCCAGCCTCTAGGGAGGCAGTGGGAGGGTAAAGAAAGATCAGGTGCCCTCTGTTTACTTAAAAGACCCAGTTATGCAAAACGCAGGCCTTGTGCATGCAAGGGCGTGAGTGTTCTCCGCCTAGATGCCGAGACGCAGAATCAAGCAAGCACGTGGCTGACGCGCTAGGCCTTCCTTCAGGCCTGGGGGCTCGGTGGGCACCAGTAGGGGTGAGTGGCTAGGGGCTCCGCGTCGGTGGTGCAGGTTGGGTGAGAAAAGACCCGGATCCCAGGACTTATCTTCGTATTTCAGCGTTTCGTGTGAACCTGTGTGAAGCTTAAGCGGAAACAAGCCTCCGAACACTTAAGGACTCGCATCCCCGCCGCTTCTGCCGTGACTTGAACTCTTTTCAGAAACTGCACAGATTTAATACCAGCAAAAGGGGCCGAGTTACCAGGTCCCCTTCAGGCGCGCGAAGGGCTTGTGTCACACCGTCTCTCTCTTCTCCAATCCCCGGCCGACACATATTGCTCGTGTGTGTGTCCGATCCTTCCCTCCTTGCCAAAGCCCAAGCAGCTCGCAGCACTCGCGGGCTATAAAGCCCGGGGCTGCTGGGCAGGAACCCAACACCGCGAACGCAGCTCGAGGACGGAGCGGGGCGGGGCCGAGCGCGGGGACTGCCCGGGCGCGGGGCGCAGCCAACCAGCGGCCGCGGAGGGCGGGTCGGCGCGGGCAGAGGGGAGCGGGTGTCACAGGCGCCTGGCGCGCGCTGCAGGTGGCAACTTGGAGGTGCCACCGCCGCCGCCGCGAGAGGGCCGGGGTCTGGCGGCCCCTTCCGGCCTCCGGGAGCCCTTTCCCGCCACCGAGCCGGAAATCGGACGCAGGAGAATCCGCAGGAAAAAGCCGCTGCGCAGGGAGCCGTGAGCAGCCCTACCGCTCCTCTGCCCTTCCGCTACTTTTTTTCTTCGAGGAAGGTTGTGCCGGGGAGCGGCGAACAGGCTCCGGGAGAGGCCGGAGAGGAACACTCCCGGTGACCCAGGTGAGCACCTTTCCTCCCCCTATCCCACCCCTCTTCCCAGCCGGGCGCAGGCCGGGACGCTGGCTCGCCCAGTGCGCAGGGGCCGCGGCGCGGGCGCCTGCCCTTGGCTCGAGGTCGAGGAGGGAGAAGGCGAGGAAAGGGGCGAGGCTGGCCCGGCTGGGGTCTGCTTGCCCGGAACCACCTGGAATGCGCAGAGGCTCTCGGTTGGGCACTTGCGGCGAGGGATGGACGGAGAGGGGCTCAGCGGTGATGGGAGGGCAGGCACCTGCTTGCCGCGGGCCAGGATCGCCCCCGTGCGCGCCGTTCAGGAGCCGCAGCGGGAGCCGGGCGCGGCGCCTCTGCGAACCCCGGGAGCGAGCGAGCGGGTCCGGCGAGCGCACAAACCGTCAGTCTCTGCGAGACCCGGGCTCCGGAGGACGTCATCCCTCCCGGCCCCACAACTCGTCCGCCTGTCTCGCCTCCACCCCTCCGCGCCCGCGGCGCAGCCTCTTCGGAGATCCGTGCCTTGGCCGGCGCGTGGATGTTGCCGTCACTCCCCTCCCTGCCCTCGCCCGAGTTGGAGCGCCCCGGGGTCCCGCTCCTCTGCCCCGACCGCCCAGCAGCGCGCTGGAGGCGAGTGGGGCGGACCGGTTCTCCGCGCCGAGGGCGGAGGTGGCGCGGTCTCGCTCTCCAGTCCTCCCTCTGTCCATACCACCCGCCCCTCCTGCAGTTTGAACCACTGGCCCAGGGAGTGGAAACTCTGTAGCCAGGTCCTCCCTCGCTCGCTCTGGGAAACTGGGGGGCTTCCGGGGATGTTGGAAACCTCGGAGAAGAGGCGAGAGCATCTGCCTCCATCTGGGCGTTTCAGACCCTGCTGTGAATTGGACAGTGGCTCTGACCTCCGTGTCCGGGATCTGTCGTGGGGGTGCTGGCGACCATGAGCGTGTATGTGTGTGCGTGTGTGTGTTCCTCCGTGAGGCAGAGGTGCAGGGGTCGGCTCCCCCTGCCCGGCGGAGACGCAGGGCCCCGCCACCCGTCTTTGCTAGCCGAGCGCAGCTGCACCCAGCAACTCAGCGCTGCTGACTCTTCTCCTCCGCTCCAGCTGCCCGCCCCCACCCCCACTCCACCTAGACGCGCCCGGGGGTGGCTATCATCTGGCCGGAAGGTGCGGACGGAGATCCAGTCTCTCCCGGGGCGAATGGGGCAGGTTTCCAAAATCCAGAGGAACGCTCCTCGCCCGGCTGTAGGGACCTCGGGAAGAGACCGGCGGAGGCGAGTCCGCGCTTCGCGGAGGGTGTCGTGTCCCTCGGGAAGCCGAAGTTGGGGTCGCTGAGCCGCCGAAATGCCTTTGGCGCGTCCGGGTCGGAGGCGGAGGAACCGGCCGGCGGGGGGCGCGCTGCGCGGGCGGTGGGGGAAGGGTGGGGACCAGCTGTGGAGCTGTCTCTTATACACATCTGGGGGCTCGGCGCCGGTGTGTGTGTGGGGCGGGGGCGGGGGGGGGCGCGTCCGGGCTGCGGTGGGCTCCGGGGACGCCCACTAGCGCTGAAGTTGAGGTCGGGGTCGGTGCCGCGTGGGGATCGCCCTCGCGGCCGCTGCGGATCCCAAGCAGTAGCCACGCGGCGCGTTCGGCCCCCAACTCCGCCCTCCGGCCACGGCTTTCGCTTTTCATTCTGCAGAAGTGAAGCTTCTACGCAGGGAAAGCCGGAGATGCTGGAGGCGAAATCCTCCGGGGAGCGCGGGCGGCGCCCAAAGACGCGGAATGGGAGAACGCGGGTAGCGCAGTGAAACGCCAAAGATCCCCGAGGCAAGGCAAGGCTGGCCCAGGCCAGAGGTCGGGCTCCCGCCCCTGGCCGCCGCTTTCCTAGGAGACGGAAGGCTCCAGCCTCCCGCGCCCCCAGCCCCGGCTCGTGGTCAACTCCTGTGTAATTCCCTGCGAAGTGCACTGGATTAAGACTGAGCGGGGAAGGGGCTGGAAAGCACGAAATGAATGAAAGTGGAAAGGGCTGTAAATCCCAATTTTAATTCCGGCTTAAATCTAAACTCCATTTGATTAGAAACAGACTCTAATCTGGTCGCGCGGGGTCTGGATTCATTTCTGCTAATGATAGTTACTGGATGGCCGGGCGAGGTTCGTCCTTCCCAGACTGGAATTGTCCGCAGATGGAGGAGGGAAGCGGTCAGTTCACGCTGGTTTGGAAATGACCTTGCAGGCCTTCTCTTATCTGTCACAGGCATTCCCTCCTGGATCAATTACGTACGTTCAGAGACTTCATGACACCAAGGGGTTAAAATCCTTGCCTGTAACAGTAGTTTCCAAGGAGGGCTTTTTAATGGGCTCCTTAGAACTGCAGTAACCTCAGGGAACATTCTCGGTTCCGAGGAGCAGGGGTGTAAAACCAAAATTTTATAACTCAGCTATGATGTCTAAGTCCCCATAAGGGAGGTTTCCTCCTGACTGTGGTGTAAGTTATTGAGGGCAGAGCTCTGTCTGATTCTTTTTTCTCCAGGGCCGGGAATATAGTAGGTGTTCAACAAACACATATAGACTGGTACTTATAATTTAAAATGTTGGCCTGAAAAAAACATGTAATAATTTCTAGGATCAATCATTATTAAAAATCAGAATCTTAAACCAAGTGTTATAGTCATTTTGAGGCCTATTGTGCGTAGTTTAGTTACATTTTAAAGAAACCATTTGTGATTGATGAAATCACTTATGAGAATGAGCTTAGGATGTTGCTGTTTTTTAGTCACTCAGTTGTGTCCGACTGTTTTGCAGTCCTATGGGCTGTAGCCCGACTGGCTTGTCTGTCCATGGGATTTCCCAGGCAAGATTACTGGAGTGTGTTGCCATTTCCGTCTGCAGGAGAATCTTCCCAAGCCAGGCAGGGACCAAACCCAGGTCTCCTACATTTCTTGCATTGGCAGATGGGTTCTTTACTGCTGAGACACTGGAGAAGCCCACTTAGGATGCTAGGAAATTTAGAAATAACAGAATGACTGTTGCATGTTTAAAGCCCCTCTGAAACAGTCTCAGATTCCTCCAGAAACAGAGACCTCACTACTTTCGCAAAGGTTCAATCCACTCTAGATAAACTCATTATTCAAATGTTGGGAGCTCAAAGTTGAATAGGACAGGGCCTCTGTCCTCACATGCTGGTTGGCAAGCCAAAAAGGAAACGCGATTTTGGTCCTGCTGTGTAGACATATGGGAAAGTTAAGAGATCTCAGTGCTTTGAGTGACAGCAGCAAGGGGCACCTGACTGAGGACGGTCCTGTGGTTTGGATTTGGAGGAGGAAGAGGACTGTATAAGTAGACTAATAAGAACTTTCTCAGTACTTCCCTGGCAGTCCAGTGGTTAACACTCTACCTTCCAGTAGAGGGTACCCTGGTTCCATCCCCCATCAAGGAACTAATATCCCACATGTTGTGCAGTGTGGCAAAAAAAAAAAAAAGAGAGAGAAAAATTAATTATATATTTACAAAAGAAACTTTTTGAAGCTTTGCCTGCCTGTCTATTCCTTCCTGAGCCATCTCCTGAGCTGTGACACTCGCGCCCTCTCTCTCCTCCATGCCTACCCTTCTTCTCTGTAACAGCAGTCTCCAAGCCTTTCTGTTTCTTCTCTTCTTGAAGCTTAAGATTCTTCATGCTACACCTCACCCCGCGTAGCCAGCTCACCTCACAGCACACTGAATATTAACATGCTATCTCTGAAAATTAAAAAATGGGGAAGAGGAGCAAAAACTCAAGCAGGGGATGATTTGTGTAGGACTTGAAGTCAGAGCGGTTGGTTGGCAGTGAATAGTTCATTAAAAAGACCCAGGGAGCGGGATGAGTCATGGTCCATTCTGGGCAGCCACTTCCTGGTCTGGAAGGAGAGTAATCATTTTCACCTGCCATGCGGTGAGAATCCATTTATGGCTTCTGCGTTATCAGAGACGCTGGGAAGGCGCCGGTGAGAGCGAGCGCATAGAACCTAGAATTTTCCAATCAGAACCGGTTAACCAGGAATAGCAAGACCCACAATTAGTAAGAAAACAGGGCTTTCCCTGGAGAGCTGCTGAAGGGGCTGGAGATGTTGAAAGCTATTGAACCATAATCTTCACAGTAAAGATGGAGGAAACGTCAATGGCTGTTATAAAGTTTCTGATTTATCATTTTGCCAGGGAATCATTGAAACGGTGATGGGAGAAATCAAAGCGACCACCAGATTGCTGCGCGGAAGGCGATCATTGTGTTTTAATGCTACCTGAGTGAGGCTGCTTTTTTTGGGCAGCTTTTGGTGTCCTGATGACATGATGTAGACAGCAGGTCAGATAGATGGACCACCTGTGTTCTGCAGGGCCACCGGTCATCACAGGACCCAAAGCTAATACTAGGGCTCCTATCCTGGTGGGATGCTGGACAGAATTCAGGACACCAGATCTAAAAGTACAGTATCTTGGAATCCTCAGTAGCAGAGAGTGAGCAGCTAACTAGGTTAAGAGCAGTGATGTGATAGGGAATGGCACTGCATATAATCAGGGCCGATTAAGAGGGGTTCAGTCAAGTGGAATGAACCCAGATCAGAACGGGAGGAAAGATATGAATGGGCGCAGGAGCGCCTGTAGTACTTGGTGCCTGGGGACTCGGGAACAGAAGGAGGAGGAGAGCTGTCCCATCTCAGTGGGAAAGCAAGGGCAGGAGGTGGAAATCAGAGCCCTTGCTGCTGCTCCAGTATGTTGTTATGCAAGGTCTCTGAGCCACAGCATCTCCATCAGGAAAATGGGGATAAAGATGCTTCCTGGTGAGGAATCAGTACCATGTAAATGCCTCACATCTGGTCTGGCTTCCAGGTTAGTTGCCCTGGCAATAAGCTTCCGGTTTGCTAGTCCAGGAATGTAGGCTGACTGGATGAATTATCTCCAGGTCATTCTCTTCAGTCTGCATTAGAAGTCCAGTCTCACATTTTCAGCTGCCAAGTAGCTTCCCTGATAGCTCAGTTGGTAAAGAATCTGCCTGCAATACAGGAGACCCCAGTTCAATTCCTGGGTCAGGAAGATCCCCTGGAGAAGGGATAGGCTACCCACTCCAGTATTCTTGGGCTTCCCTTGTGGCTCAGCTGGTAAAGAATCTGCCCGCAATGCGGGAGACCTGGGTTCAATCCCTGGATTGGGAAGATCCCCGGAGAAGGGAATGGCTACCCACTCCAGTATACTGGCCTGGAGAATTCCATGGACTGTATGGCTCATGGGGTTGCAAAGAGTCAGACATGACTGAGCAACTCACTTTCACCCACATTTTCAGCTGCCAAGTAGATATTTTTACCCTGCTGTTCCACAGTCACTTGGACTCGATGGATCTCAATCTTTCATTCATCTGTTTCATGCTTTTCTCCCTTATACCAGTATGTGCCCTCAGTCTCCAGGCAGGAAGCCTGGTCTTCATTTTCTTTGCCTTCCTCTTCTCACGTAGCTCCCCTGTAGATACGCAGAAATGCCAGTAGTCATGTTGTGGCTCCCATTGTCGCTCCCTTCCCCAGGCTCTTCCTGCCTGGACTGTTGTGTTGTCATCCCAGCCTACTCTCATCCCACACCCTAACCTGGGCTTCCCACTCAGTCCTTTGATTGGACAATTTTGATGACATTGCTACCTGGCTCCAAACCTCAAGTCTCTCCTATTTCCTGATAGGTGCTCAGCCCTTTCAATCTGGTTCACAACTCTGTGTCCAACATTCAGTGTGACCTCCCACTGGCCCCCAGCAGGAAACCCATTACACCTGTCCCTGTTTTTTTTTTTTTGGTTGCACACCTTGGCATGTGGGACCTTAGTTCTCTGGCCAGGGGTCAAACCCACACCCCCTGCATTGTAGGCAGAGTCTTAACCACTGGACCACGAGGAAAGTCCCTGTTCCTGTTTTGAATATACATCTTTAGGTTTTGTGTCCACATCCTTTGCTCATCTATTTCTTTCAACCGAGATCTGCCCCCTCTGTGTTTTCATCTTGAAATCCCACTGGTTTTTCAAGATCTAACTCAAACACCACATCCCTTCTGAAGTTTTCCCTGATCATTCTCAGACGGTCTCCCTTTCCCTTCAGCAGATCTATGCTTCTTCCTCATGCAAATACCATGTTTTTATTCTGTGGTGTGTTCCTGTTGAGAACTTATTCATCTTTGTCTTCATCACTGAGTGGTCCCCTCCAGAGTGGAGGCTCCATCACTTTTCACTGAATGAATGATTGTGTCGTGAAGCCTGAGAAAGACAATGGAAGTAGGATGCTCCAAACCCAGCTCAAGACGGTAGGTAGGAGGAAGAAGCAGCCTTGATCAGGTCTTTGCAGACAAAGTGGAAAAGAGGCAATTATCTGGAGGGTTCACAAACCACCCTCTACCTCCTTTTGGTCTAGTAACATGAGTAAATCAAGCTTTGGCAGCCGGAGGAACCTGTAGTATTATTGACATTCTTCGTTGTAGAAATCAACTTCTAGTCATGTGAGTTGGACAGAGCTTTCCAAAGCAGGCTGGAGTGTGGGAAAGCCAAGCTGACAGTGATTGGGCTGAAAGGAAACAGATATCCTGGGCAAGATGCCTGTAAATGCTGGATGCAACCAGAAAGAGGAAAGATTCTTGGTCTGGGACTCAAGAATGTCTGATCTAGAATTCCTTTTAGGAAACTTTTCATCTGATTCCTCTCATGGGTCCTTGCTTTACAAGACATACATACTATATTATCAAAATCTATAATCATGCATGTGTTCATTAGCATGGGTAGTTGTTTGAATGTTTCTGATGGAGAAGAATGAAAAGACTAGGCTGATCCTCCTGTGTATACAATATATTTGAGGACAGGTGGAAAAACAAGTTATCATAAAAAGCTTGCCAGTTTGCAAGTTCCAGGAACAGAAATGCTTCCAAACAGTCTTAAATATACAAGCTTTCAAACCTGAGAGGATAAATCCATCCTCATCAAATAGTTATAAACAGCCCATTGCACACGAGGAATGAACAAGTAGGAAAAAAATAGAGCACGATCAGGTGCTGAGGTTTTGAATAGCTAAGAATGAGATACTTTATTAAATGATGTTTGAATTATACTTTCAAACCTCTTCTGAAATCTGAGCAACCTGGATGATCTAAGTGATGAAGAGCTGTTGTGTCTGTGCTATCTAGACTTTAACACATGGTGTTTATATAGTTTGCATACATACTTTACAAAATAGAAAAGATGTTGGTCATCCAGTGTGTGAGAACATTTAGCCACATGTTTGATTCCTATCTAGGACACTGTCCAATCTGGCTAATAGAAATGATAGTGTTCTGTATCACAGAAACAACAACAAAAATACTGAATGGCATCTCAGAGACACAGTATTTTAAGTACTACTCTGATAGTTAAAAAAAAACAAATCAGCATTTTGCCATACAAATCTCTTCATCTCTGTAACCTCCTCAATATAAAAGTCCATCGTGGAAGATTCACAAGAACTAATTCAAATACAAGCAAATATTTGTTTTTTAGGTTTTATTGAAGTATAATTGATTTATACTGTTGCATTAGTTTCTGCTGTACAGCAAAATGATTCCGTTACATATATAAATATGTGTGTTTGTGTATATATCCTTTTTCATATTCTTTCCCATTATGGTTTGTCTCAGGATATTGAATATAGTTCACTGTGCTATATACCCTGTTGTTTATCCATTCTATAATAATAGTTTGCATCTGCAAATGGAAAAAGAAAATATTTTTTTAAACAAATGTGATTTCTTTTGGGCACTTTTCACATTAGAAAAAAAAATTTTTAACCAAAGTACAATTCAGTTAGGAAGATAAACCTGCCGATTCTACTGCAAAATGTTTCTGCATTTTAAGATCAAATAGAAATAATTATTTTGTTGATCTAACTCCTCTGTATCATTCATGTTGGAAAAATAATGTCACAGACATTTGTCTCTGCACTAAAATAATCCGTGACAAATTCATTTAGACTCTGATCTTGAAGTGATCCACATTGATCATGTAATTACCAAGATAATTAGGTAAAACTGCTGCACCTTCTTTTTTCAACTGGGCAGAACTGATCTGCTTCTTGAAAAAGCAGTTCAGTTTACAGTGGATGCACGAGTAAGCCATGTTTCGCAGGCCAAAGAGCTTAGTAACCGTAATGCGACTCACTCTATGAACACCTGCAATCGTGTTAGTTCTGAATAGAGTCAGATTTCACCTACTGACCTTAGGAATCCCTGGGGATCACTCCCCGGCTTGTGAAACCAAATTCTTCTGGGCTGCCTGCACTCCACCATTTTCACTTGCTTTTATTCAGTCCAGCATGATGTCTAATGATTACATTTGACATCAAAGATCCCAGATGCACCCAAGGATGCTGTTAAACCCACCCTGACTTGAACCCAATAGAGAGGCGCCCAGGCGGCCAGCAGGTGACGTGCTCCCCAGCTTTCCCAAAGTCTGGATTGAGTACAGGTTCAGTAGAAAAGTGAAGTGAAAGTGTCAGTCATTCAGGCGTGTCTGACTCTTTGTGACCCCACAGACTGTAGCCCTGCCAGGCTCTTCTGTCCATGGGATTCTCCACACAAGAGTACTGGAATAGGTTGCCATTCCCTTCTCCAGGATCCCAACCCAGGGATCAAACCTGGGTCTCCTGCATTGCAGGCAGATTCTTTACCATCTGAGCCACCAGGAAAGCCCACAGGTTCCATGCTAGTAGTGACTGGATCACTACTCAGCTGGCAGTATTATCCTCATGGCCCCGTGAGGTCCAGCATTCAGCCCTTTGTCTTGCAGACACCACCACACAACAGTGCCTCTTGGCAGATTCTGTGATTGAGGTGAAGTGGCTCTTTCACTCAGGACCCAGACACGAGGGAGCCAGGCATACTCTGTATCACACTCCAAGTCTGTTACAGGTTTCACACTCCAAGCCTGTTACAGGTTTCATGGTTTCATAAAATATCCCCGGCGCACAGTAAATGTGTGAACAAGGATACCAAGCTTGCAAGCTTATGAAATCTGTGTGCGTGTCTGTCCACGCACGTGCTCAGTCGCATCCAACTCATTGCGATCCATGGAGTGTAGCCCACCAGGCTCCTCTGTCCATGGGATTCTCCAGGCGAGAATGCTGGAATGGGTTGCCATTTCCTACTCCAGGGAATCTTCTTGACCCAAGAATCAAACCCACATCTTATACATCTCCTGCACTGGCAGACCAATTCTTTATCACTGCACCACCTGAGAAATCTTGGAGTTTATCAAATAGGCAGTAGAGACCCATGGAAGGAATTTGTGTAGAAGAGTCAGATAGGAAATTAGACATAGAAGGCTTACTCTCGCTGTGGGCGGAGTAAGCTTGACGGCACAAAAGGGCAGAAAGTTAGATGGGCAAGTAGGAAGCTTTTCCACCTTCCACCACACTCCTTGCTGACCTTGAACTCTGAATCTCTTCCCCTTTGATCTGAGTTCTTTCCTGGGAGGCCCCTAACTTTTTCTCCTATGATTAGATGCTGGAATCTAATCCAGGGCCCAGGTTCCATTATTATTAGATTCTGTTGAATCTAAAACATAGAGATCTCAGTCTTCAAAGGTTGGGTGGCTTAGATACTTTCCTTCATAAATTTTATGAATCTTGGGGAATATTATCATATTTCAACATCATCTACATTATATTTATAAAGAATGAGTAACGTGCTATTCTTAGTCATTCGCTTTCTTTGGAAAACATATTAAAGATGAAAATGAGTTAGGTAATTCAACAATGAGTAATGCTGCTGAAGTGTATGTACAACCCAGATGTCAAATCTTTTCACTCAGTGAAAAATATCATGATGTTCTGATGTATGTCTTATACCTTCAGTATACAAGTATGCACTTATCTTTCAGGTTATTTCACATAGTATTTTGTCTTAAGTGTAGCTTTGTCCACCCCCTAGATACAGTTAGGAGATAGCTGTGTTTCATGAAAAATAAACAGTGATGTAATTTTCCAGATTGTGGGTTTATCAGCATTTAATTTCCCTAAATGACTGTTTATTCATCTTTATGATGGAGTTACAGCTGCTCCAGCTTTCAAATCTACAATCTGAAAACATCATCATAGATTTAAAAAACCTTTTGTTTTCTAAACCTGATAGCATCGCATAAACTTCATGATCGATTTTACACGTCAGCATTATTGAAACATAATTTTGGCCCAAGGAAATGAAAATATCACTTTGCAAGGGTCTGCTATACAAAAATACTAAATTCACTGTATTGTAGAAATTAACACAACACTGTAAATCAACTACACTTCAGTAAAATAAACTACAAAGGAAGCAAGACCAAATACTAAACAATTCTTCAGTAACAATAATAATGTTATTATTAGAAGCAGAGGTAGTAGTTTTGTTCTCTGGGTAACTGATCTCATTAGTCTGATGACGATGTCCTATTTTTCGGAACTGGCTCAACACTTTCTATAACCACATTACCCAGAATTTCATTTTATTTTCCTCCCCTTTCACCTCTCCTCCTAGATTTGGATGGTCTCAAAGATATTCTAAGTAATCTTTACAAAGCCTGGGAAGATGATTTATCTGTGTGGTTTTCACTAAAATCTATTGGAGTGATCAACACAGGCTGAAGTATAACACATCTTTCAGAATGCTCTCTCCTAGACTCCATTTGGCCTAAGGAAAGGGGGTGTTGGTTACATCTGGCCAGCTGTTAGTCTAGTGGGAAGTCAAGGTCCATTGGGCAGGGCTGGAGTGTAGCATTTGCGGCTCTAGCGGTGAGCTGTTTAAAGTTTCAAAGAGCAGATGGGCTGGGACTTCCCTGGTGGTCCGGTGACTAAGACTCCTTGCTCCCAATGTAGGGGGCCCAGGTTCCATGCTTGGCCAGGGAACCAGATCCTGCATGCCGCAACTAAAGACCCAGCACAGCCAAATAAATAAAAGAACAGCTGGGCTGAGCCACTGGTGACTTTCTATGGGAGTGCGGTTCACTTATTGCCTGGAAATGAGAAGATTTGGGGAAAGTGACCCATTAAATTATTGTTCTGACCAAAAGTATAATTTTAACAAGATTGAGAAGTAGAGTTGAAAAATAGAAAAAAAACAAAACAAGGAAAATAACCATTTCCTCACATTATAGTTCACTGTGTTGGATGAAAGTGAGTGCTGGGTGTCATGGATTGCGTAAAGCAAGTTGCATTGTGTTCACAAAAAATTAGTCAGAGTCAAAGAAATATGCTCTTCCTCTTTCTCTGCCCATTGCTTCTGAATATTGCCCCAGACCTTGCCTCAAAAATAGCAACAACAGGGACTTCCCTGCTGGTCCAGTGGCTAAGACTTGGTGCTCCCGATGCAGGGAGCCTAGGTTCAATCCCCGGTAAGGTATCTAGATCTCACATGCTGCAGCTAAGACCCTGCTGCTGCTGCTAAGTCGCTTCAGTCGTGTCTGACTGTGCGACCCCATAGACGGCAGCCCACCAGGCTCCCCAGTCCCTAGGATTCTCCAGGCGAGAACACTGGAGTGGATTGCCATTTCCTTCTCCAATGCATGAAAGTGAAAAGTGAAAGTGAAGTCGCTCAGTCGTGTCCGACTCTTAGCGACCCCATGGACTGCAGCCCACCAGGCTCCTCCATCCATGGGATTTTCCAGGCAAGAGTACTGGAGTGGGGTGCCATTGCCTTCTCTGAACTAAGACCCGGCACAGTCAAATAAATAAATAAAAATAAATATTAAAACAACAACAAACCCAACCCAAACTCTTTTCTTTTTCCAATAGTTTTATTGAAATATAATTGGCCTACAGGGCTTCCCTGGTGGCTCAGGGGATGCAGGTTTGATCCCTGGGTCAGGAAGATTCCCTTGGAGAAGGAACTGGCAGCTCACTTCAGTGTTCTCGCCTGGAGAATGCTGTGGACAGAGGAGCCTGGCGGGCTACAATTCATGGGACCACAAAAGTGTCAGAGGTGTCTTAGTGACTAACCAACATCAACAATTAACCTACCACACTGTGTAAATTTAAGATGGACAGCATAATGATTTGACTTACATACAACATGAAATGATGACCCCAGTAAGTTTAGTGACCATCCATTATCTCATACAGATACAAAATAAAAGAAAGAGAAAAAACTTGTCTTCCTTGTAATGAGAAGTCTTAGGATTTATTCTCAATTTTCATATAAACTATACAGCAACATTCAGGTCTTCATTCTATGTATCATATTGTACATTATATCCTAGTGTTTCCTTATTTCATAGCTTTGTACATTTTGACCACTTTCATCCACTTCCTCTTTCTACCCCAACACCAGCTCAGGAAACCACACATCTGATCTCTTTTTCTGAGAGTGTTTTTGAAGCATAATTGACGTACAATGCTGTGTCTGTTCTTGGTGCACAGCGTTGTGATTTGGTATTTGGTGGCATCACCGACTTGATGGACATGAGTCTGAGTAGGCTCCGGGAGTTGGTGATGGACAGGGAAGCCTGGCGTGCTGCAGTCCATGGGGTCACAAAAAGTCGGGGACAACTGAGTGACTGAACTGAGCTAATAATAAGTCTAGTTACCCTCCTACACTGCAGGCAGATTCTTTACTGTCTGACCCACCAGGGAAGCCCTAACATATTATACAAAGATTAATTACATCATGATTGGTTATATTTCCCATGGTGTAGATTTTATCCCTGTGACTGGTTCATTTCACAACTGAAAGTTCCTACCTCTTAATCCCAAAATTCTCTTAATAGCCAAGAGCCAGATTTTTGTGAGGCTCTCCTTTTATATAGAGCACATGAAAGTGAAAGTGTTAGTCAGTCATGTCTGACTCTTTGTGACCCCATGAACCGTAGCCCTTTAGGCTCCTCTGCTCATGGAATTCTCCAGGCAAGAATACTGAAGTGGGTTCCCATTACCTTCTCTAAGGGATCTTGCCAACCCAGGGATCAAACCCGGGTCTCCCACATTGCAGAGCACATAGTAGGCATTCAATAAATGCACAGAATCCTAAAAACTTGACTTAGCATCATGAACCAGGATGCAAACTCAGTGGGTCTGCTCATGTGTTTTCAAAAAAATTTAAGTGGCTGAGTTCATCAGAGTGATATTTTAAAGATCCTGGTCTCTGCTTGTATCTCCTTATATCTGCAGTGAGGGGGTTGCATTTCCCTTTACACCCAACAGTCAGAGAGCTGTGAGCACGTGTGTTCTACCCAGGCTAAAGACACTGTGCTCAGTTCCAGGTGCCTTCTTGTCTCAATGGTCCGATGGTTTCCTGATTGTAGCCACAAGCTGAATTTGCCCCTGTGAAGTTGCTTGCTTGAAATTGATGGTATGGTTCTCCCCTACTCTGCGTTGACTCCTCTGCTCATAGAGAGACACACTGAATTCAGAAATTGGCTTTCTGGGGCATTGACCTACCAAAGGATCGGTTTGTTCCTGATGTGAAAGCCAGCATCAGAGGTGTGAACAGGATGAGGTCAGTGACCTTGAACATCCTGAAGCCTTTTATTTTTCAGCTGTTGCTCACACAGGGGAGAAGCCTGGCTTCAGAAGTCCTATGCCCTTTCAAACAGGTTGACTTTGCCAACAGAGTCTTCTTTTTTTTTTCCTTTTTGAGCCCTTGGTCTTCTTTGAAACATTTATACCTCCGCCCACCACCACCACCCCACCCCTCCCCCATAAGGAATTGGACTTCCCTGGTGGCTGAGCAGTAAAGAATCTGCCTGCCAATGCAGGAGACACAGGAGACTTGGGTTTGTTCCCTGGGTGGGGAAGATCCCCTGGAGAAGGGAATGGCTCCCCACCCCAGTGTTCTCACCTGGAGAATCCCATGGACAGAGGAGCCTGGTGGGCTACTGTCTGTGGGGTCGAAAAGACTCGGACACGACTTAGCGACCGAGCACAAACTCATGCCACAAGGAATGCATGCGATCATATACTTTGACAAGTTTCGGCACTTCCTTTTCTGAGTTATTTTTCAAAGCAGAAGGCGAGCGATGATCAAAGAGCCCTTTATTATCGGGTGTAGTGCGTTTTGTTTGTTACAGCTCGGAAATGCTTACTTTCTTCAGCCTCTGGCCTTTCAGCCCTAGGGGTGAGATGACTAGACTGATAAAAGGCAGACACCTACTTTCTGAATGCAGTCCTTCCCCATTTTACAGAATTGTTTTTCCAAAAGTGCATTTGTTAGTATTTGTTTGAAATTTTGAATTCTTTGCCCGGAGAGAAGATGTTGAAAATTATGGTTAGGTTTCTAGGCTAGTTCAGACAACTATACTCAGTCTGTGTCATGAGCATATGTTGGAATTATTAGTACCACTGGTGGGACTCAGACAGGAAGCCATTGGTGCCTCATCATGGGGACAGCCTAAGGTGAAAATCTTTGAATTCATATATAGCATCCCTTCCTGATTCCTCATTCATCTTCTCCTACCCACTTCTCTGATGTCCACATACTTTCTTGAGTCTCACTTCTATGCTTTCCATTAGGCTTTTTTCCCCCAATACATTGCTTGTTCCAATTGTATTACCGTCTTTATTTCCCAAATAAAGCTGTCGTTTCCTTAGTTCTGCTGACCAATCCTGATACGAGTAGGAAAGCCATCTGAATTAACTGTAATCGTATGTTTGTATGGGATTGATAACCCCATAGTCCTTTCGTGCTGTTGCATTAAAAAGGAAAATGTCTCACAGATGGCCAACAGTCACATGAAAAGATGCTCAACACTGCTAATCAACAGATGAATGCAAGCTAAAACTGCAATGAGATATTGTCTCACACTGGTCAGAATGGCCATCATCAAAAAGTCTGCATATAATAAATACTGGAGAGGGTGTGGAGACAAGGGAACCCTCTTACACTGTTGATGGGAAGTAAATTGGTATAGCCACTATGGAGAATAGTATGGAGGGTCCTTAAAAAGCTAAAAGTAGAGTTACCATTTGATTTAGCAATCCCACTCCTGGGCATATGTCTGGAAAAGAAAACTCTAATTCAAAAAGAACCCCAAAGTTTATATCAGCATCATTTACAATAGCCAAGACATGGAAGAAACCTAAGTGTCCACTGAAAGATGAATGAATAAAGATGTGGCAATATATATATGATGGAATATTACCAGGCCATAAAAAAGAATGAAACAATGCCATTTGCAGCAACATAGATAGGCCTGGAGACTGTCGTATTGAGTGAATTAAGTCAGAGAAATACAAATATTATATGATATCATTTATATGTGGAATCTAAAAAATAACACAAATGAACTCATTTACAAAACAGACTTACAGACACACAAACAAATATGGTTACCAAAGAGGAAAATGGAGGAGGAGGGATAAACTAAGAGTTTGTGATTAGCAGATACACCCAACCATATTTAAAATAGATAAACAACAAAGATTTCCTGTATTGCACAAAGAAATAGATTCAATATCTTGTAATAACTTAATGGAAATATATATATATGTATAACTGAATCACTTTGCTGTACCCCTGAAACTAATATAACATTGTAAATCAAGTACATTTTGATTAAAAACAATAGAATGTCTTGTAACTCAAATCAAATACCAGGTGTTGTATTTACTTCTGATGCAGGCCATGAAAATAAAAGTGTAAATTAAAAGTGGTGCTTATCATCTTACTGGGAGACAAATATATAAATGCGCATAAACATGATACAAAATGTTATGAATTTCTAAAGAGAATTTTATGAAAATATCAAATCTTATACCTCACTGGAGTGATGCGGATAAACTGATAACGATCATATTGAAAAACAAGGGACTTCCCTGGTGGTCCAGTGGCTAAGACTCCACGTACCTGATGCAGGGAACCCGGGGTTTGATCCCTGGTCGGGGAACTAGAGGGGCTTCCCCTGTGGCTCAAACAGTAAAGAATCTGCCTGCAGTGCAGGAGACCTGGGTTCGATCCCTGGGTCAGAAAGACCCCCTGGTGAAGGGAATGGCAAACTAGCCAGTGTTTTTGCCTGGAGAATTCCATGGACAGAGGAGCCTGGTGGGCTACAGTCCATGGGGTCACAAAGAGTTGGGCACAAGTTAGCAGCTAACACTTTCACTTTCACTTTCCCTGGTGGTTCAGCAGAAAAGATTCCACCTGCCAGTGCAGGAGCCACAGCAGAGGAGGGTTCAGTCCCTGGGTCGGGAAGATCCCCTGGAGGAGAGCATGGCAGTCTACTCCGGTATTCTTGCCTGGGAAATCCCATGGACGGAGGAGACTAGCAGACTTTGCAATCCATTGGGGTTGCAAAGAGTTGGACATGACTTAGCGACTCCTAAGTGCATTCTTATAAGTGATTTCACCAATCCCAAATAGTTTAAAGTTGAAGAAGTTTCTAGAAGTCGCGTCGATCAAGTTACCATATGCAAAGCTGCCAGGGGGACTTCCCTGGTGGTCCAGTGGTTAAGATTCTGCACTTCCACAGTAGAGGGCACAAGTTTGACCCTTGGTTGAAGAACTAGGATCCCATTTGCCACACAGTGAAGCCAATAAATGAATGAATGAATCAGTCAGTGAATAAATAAAGTTGTCAAAATCAGGTGTCAACTGAATCATCATGAGATAGAGATTTCTATTTTTAATCTGTTCATGAATCATAGGCATCTGTCTTCACCATATACACATTCCTTCAATTCTGTTTCTCTCTCTGTTACATGTAATGGTTACCTAAGAACTGAGCAGCTCTTGGACGGCGGGTTGTGATGTGAAGAAAAAAATAGGGAGGAAATCAAGAAAGGAATTGCCATTTACTGAGCACCTGCTCTGCTCCAAGTATTCTGACCTAAGGGCTGAAAATGCCCTTATTTCTGACCTTTCTTACAGTTCTGCAGTGATGAGCAAAGACAACAAAATCAAGTCTTGCCCAGGGCAAGCGACTCGCCAACCCAAAGTCAATTCAAAAAGACAGACTATCTCTGTGAAATCATACTGATTCCCTCCTTGCTTTACACCCCTCAAAAAAAGAAAAAAAAGAGAGAGAAAGAGGGAACTATGTTCAATATCCTATGATAAACCATAATGGAAAAAAAATATTTTAAAATGTATACAGGTATATAACTGAGTCACTTTGCTATACAGCAGAGATTGGCACAATGTTGTGAAAAAACTAAATTTCAATTAAATAAATTTTGAAAGAAAAGTTTTAATTAGATGCACTCAGAAGTTTAGCTTCCCAAGTGGCTCAGTGGTAAAGAACCCACCCTGCCAGCGCAGGAGATGCAGAGACCCGGTTTGATCCCTGGGTTGGGAAGTTGCCCTGAAGAAGGTAATGGCAACCCACTCCAGTCTTCTTGCCTGGAGAATTCCATGGACAGAGGAGCCTGGCGGGCTACAGTCCATGGGGTCCCAAAGAGTCAGACACGACTTCCTTGGGTTCTTTGCTCAGATGTCTTTAGCATTTTTTATAGGTCTGCTCTCCTCTCCTGACTTTCTACCATCTCAGTCTTGCTGGAAGGCTTGAACACCTTATCAGTTTTGTTTTGTTTTTTAAGGTACAGACTGACCCCTCAGTGATGCTGTTCCAGCAGGCATCCCTGGAGAATGCATTTTGCTAAGAATATTTGATGTGACCAGCCTTGTTGCCTGGCTGCGTTCCATCATCTCCTTCATACCCATTTCCTTACCTGGATATGCCTAGATCTGTCTTCTCTCACTGATGTTACTAACATACAATTATTTTCTTGTTATTAAAATCATAATCACGCTTTTGGTTGCTATTTATTCCTGGAAATTGCATATTAAGGTAATTATTTTTATCTTGCCTACATTAACAGCTCATAAATTTTACAGCTCGTAGATATTAACCCCTTAGCTGCCTGCCTCTAGCTCCTTGGTGAAGAGAGAAGTGAGGTTTTTTTTCCCCTAAGAGTTAGGGGAATGCAGAAGGGACTTGAGGATGGATAGAGCTTGCAGCAGCTTCGGAGGTGACAGGTACCAAAAAGCCAATAGGGCTAGCAGAGAGGGTTCCGGGGCAGCACAGAAGAGCTCACTTCCTCATAGCTTGGTTGATAAAGAATCTGCCCTGCAATTCAGGAGATCCTAGTTCGAGTCCTGGATCAGGAAGATCCCCTGGAGAAGGGATAAACTATCCACTCCAGTATTCTCGGGCTTTCCTGAAGGCTCAGCTGGTAAAGAATCTGCTTGCAATGTGGGAGATCTAGGTTCTATTCCTGGGTTGGGAAGATCCCTGGAAAAGGAAAAAGCTACCCACTCAGTATTCTGGCCTGGAGAATTTCATGGACCGTATAGTCCATGGGATCCCAAGGAGTCGGACACAACTGAGCAACTTTCACTCACTCAGAAGGCCTCACTGAAGTCAGAAAGGACCACCTATCCTGGAAGCTCTATTTCTTCCCACCCCACGGAGCATCCTCAGAGTAGTGACTCTGATCTTGGCTCCACTGGAATGCGGGCTCCTCTATAAACATTTCCCACTTCCCAATTAACCATAAAGTGGGTTTCAAAAAATGAGCACAATGCAGACATTGCACCAACCACAGAGGGGAAGTTATTCTTTTTGAAAGCAACCTTGAGATTCATTGTAGGGTGATGAGGCTTTATGTTGGAGCTTTATGAATTCATCTTTCTATGATGAATCATTAAATGGTAGAAAAGTAATTGAGCAGTGAGTAATTCTTTACGTCCATCACAGGCAGGGAAAGACACTGTAACTGCAGCCTCCAACACATGTGGACCAGACTGATCTTGCTTTTTGGTTAAGACCAGAATCACGCATGTGGCCCCCGGGGGCTTCTCCTGCATCCTTCTCAGCCTCATCTTTTACCCTTCACTATCCTGATTTCCGTTGTAGACACTGCAGTACCCAAATATTTTGGTCTTAGGACCTCTGTCCTTCAATCATTCTTAAAAATGATTGAAGAACCTTTGTTTATTCATGCATACTTATTAATATGTACTATATTCAAAATTACAACTGAGAAGTTTTTCAGATATTTGTTTTTAATTCACTTTAAAATAGTAAATTCCATACCATGTAAATGTAAACTTTTTTTAAATTTATGTTTAACTAGAGGTTAATGAATGTGAATATTTTTATGAAAGTTACCTATATTTCCAAAATAAGAATAATTTAGGGCAAAGAGTGTTACTGCAATTCTATTTAATGCCCAGCTTAAGGAATTCTTATGTAGGTTCCTGCTTCCCACTTAGAAACTGAAGGTGAGACCTCATAGACCACTTAGCTCCAGAAACTTCCACTGTATGCAAAAGGCAAATTACTCTTTAGTATGACTAGGGACAGAGTTTCCATGGTGACTCTGGTAAAAAAAAAAAATCCACTTGCCAAGCAGGAGACAGGGATTCGATCCCTGGGTCAGGAAGATCCCCTGGAGAAGGAAATGGCAACCCACTCCACTTCTTGCCTGGGAAATGCTATGAACAGGGGAGCTTGGCAAGTCAGTCCATGGGGTCACAAAAATGTTGGACATGACTCAGCAACTAACAACAACAGCATGACTAGGAAAATTGTTTTGATCTCATGGGCCTCCTGGGAGAGGCATAGGGGCCTCCCGGAGTCCTGACAATAGACTTTAGGAATAGACTTTAGGAATAGACTCATGGGCCTTCAGGGGGTTGGAAATAAGCCTGTAGGGATGGATAATGAGAAATACAATTGGAAGTTGAAGTTGAGGCTACAGCATATCCTATTTCAACATTTCTGATCCAAGGAAGGGACTGAGCATTCTTGCTGAGAAGCAGACAATAAATACTCAAGCACATTCCAAAGCCCACTCTGAATTTTTCCTGCTTATTTCCCAAAGGTCTTTTCCAAACATCATTTCATCTGCACCATAGCTTGATGAGAAAACCAGGACCTTATTCTGCTTTTCCACTCAAGGAAACAGAGATGTTTAATGACTTGCTCAAGATTCCCCCAGTTCCTTTAAAGGACCCGTGGACCCTGACTTCAGATTCCCCAAGCCCTCCCCCTGCTCTGGCCGTCTCCCCTCACTGTGAGGTCAACCCAGGCACTCAGGGGCCAGGTTCACAGGGTGATGGAAACTGTGGGCAGAAGGTGATTGAAACCAGATGTGTAAGCTCACTTCTGTGACAGTGACTCATATATGCACCTACGTATTCCTTTTCCTGAGTCTCTAGGAAAGAAAAATAGTCAATATTATTTTTATCCACGGAGAGGATCAGCTGTGTCCTTTGGCCATTACCAAGGAACTCCGTGTGTTCTCACTGGGAAGAAAACACCATTCACTATTAGAACTAGGAGAGCAGATGAAACCAAACGCTACCCACAAGTCAAGTTCTTAAACTTTTTAAATATCCAGAGGACGTTAGGAAGACCTTGCAGGGGCACTTTGCAAGGTTCTGCGGACCTGGACGGCTCAGGAGGGGGCTGTGGGCTGAGTGCTGACAGCTGGCTCCTCCCTGGTCTTTGCAGGCATGTCTGTCACACTTCATCCAGTGCCCTTTAAGTAACTGCTCTTGTCCCAGACCTGCTGAGAGGAAGACCAGGTTTCTTGAGTATGTGCTAAAGCTGCTTTTGTTTCACAAACTGCAATATTTTTTAATGCTTTATCTGAGCGTGACTTAGACTCTTATGCTTTCTTCTGAAGATTGGGTCTACAAGGGGTGACCAAATAGTTCCAGCAATCATTCTAACAATAGGTGCTTTGTTTTTAAGTGTGGTAATGTGCTGACTCACTGGGAAAGACCCTGATGCTGGGAAAGATGGAAGGCAAAAAGAGAAAGGGGCGGCAGAGGATGAGATGGTTAGGTAGCATCACCGACTCAATGGACAGGAATTTGAGCAAACTCCGGGAAATAATGAAGGACAGAGGAGCCTGGCATGCTGCAGTCCATGGATGCGCAAAGAGTCAGACACAGCTTGGTGACTGAACAACAACGACATGCACATAACATAAAATTTAGTATCTTAATTATCTTTAAGTTCAAGAGTGATACATCCTTTTGCATTGCTGTGCAGCCAACCCTGAGGACCCTTTTCATCTTCCCATTGAACTTCAACTCCCTGTTTCTCCCTCCCCCCAATTCCTGGCAACCACCATTCTATCACTTTCCTTCTCTAGGAATCTGACTACTCTAAGGACCTCACAGAAGTGAACTCACACAGTATCCATCCTTTTCATTTAGTGTAATGTCCTCAAGGTTCATTCATGTGTCAGAATTTCATTCCTTTTTAAGGGTGAATAGTATTCCCTTCTATGTATGGACCACATTTTGTTTATCTATTCATGCATTGATGGACATTTGGGTTGCTTCCACTTTTTGACTGTCGTATACAAGCCTGCTCTGAACATGGATGTGCAAATACTTCTTCAAGACATTGCTTTCAGTTCTTCTGAGTTGATAATAGCTTTTAAAGTAGTGGGCTTCCCAGGTGGTGAGGTAAAGTATCTGCTTGCTAATTCAGACACAAGAGAAATGGGTTCGATCCCTGAGTCCAGAAGATCCCCTGGAACAGGAAATGACAACCTGCTCTAGTATTCTGGCCTGGGAAATCCTACAGTCCATGGGGTCACAAGGAATTGGACCTGACTGAGCGGCTAAGCACACTTGGTAGTTACATCTGTAAGGCCGAGGCCCAGGAGGCCCTGGTAGACCCAAGGGTCACAGACTTCCTCTAGCATGACTTGGTCTTCCAAGGTGACTTCCATGTGGCAAGCCTGTGACAGATGCTCTGTTTTAAATGAAGCCTGTTTGGGGAGTTCCATTGGCTGGATGTTATGTTTCATGTGGCTTTACCTTGTGAAATTTCTTCCGTAATGGGGCAACTATTATGGCTGATAGGATTGAAAAACAATATAGCCTAGAAATTTTGTAGCCATAAAATTTTTTTCTGGCCCCTATAAAAAGATAATAATAATAAAACTTATTTCTGTGGTCTTTTCATTGACAAATTCAAATTCTGTTCTACGGCTGTGACCTGTAGCACATTCTAAATGAAAGTGAAATCCCTCAGTCCATGGAATTCTTCAGGCCAGAATACTGGAATGAGTAGTCTTTCCCTTGTCCAAGAGCACAGTTTAAAATGGGCTATAATTTATATTCTAGAAAAGGGATAATTGGAATTATTAGTCAAATGCTTGTGGGAGTATGTGAGTAATTTTACTGAGTTTTCTGATTTTGATTTTGAAATAGCCTAAATCTTTACTTGGCCACAATGTGCCTGCAATGCAGGAGACCTGAGTTCAATCCCTGGGTTGGGAAGATCCCCCGGAGAAGGGGATCGTCAACCCATTCCAGTATTCTTGCCTGGAAAATCCCACAGGCAGAGGAGCCTGCAAGCTACAGTCCGTGGGGTCACAGAGAATCAGACACACCTGAGTGACTAACATACTTACTGACCATGGTCTCAAACTCCTCGCCCATTCTAGGCCACATTGCTTTCATTATTTTTCTGTCCCTATGCGTTCGTACAACTCTTTCGTAGTCTCTTTCTGGAAACATCTATTATATATTCAAAGAAAGGCAATGCAAAAGAATGCTCCAATTACCGCACAATTGCACTCATCTCACATGCTAGTAAAGTAATGCTCAAAATCCTCCAAGCCAGGCTTCAGCAATACGTGAACCGTGAACTCCCTGATGTTCAAGCTGGCTTTAGAAAAGGCAGAGGAACCAGAGATCAAATTGCCAACATCCGCTGGATCATGGAAAAAGCAAGAGAGTTCCAGAAAAACATCTACTTCTGCTTTATCGACTATGCCAAAGCCTTTGACTGTGTTGTTATGTCCAACCTAGATAGCATTTTCAAAAGCAGAGACATTACTTTGCCGACTAAGGTCCGTTTAGTCAAGGCTATGGTTTTTCCTGTGGTCATGTATGGATGTGAGAGTTGGACTGTGAAGAAGGCTGATCGCCGAAGAATTGATGCTTTTGAAGTGTGGTGTTGGAGAAGACTCTTGAGAGTCCCTTGGACTGCAAGGAGATCCAACCAGTCCATTCTAAAGGAGATCAACCCTGGGATTTCTTTGGAAGGAATGATGCTCAAGCTGAAACTCCAGTACTTTGGCCACCTCATGCGAAGAGTTGACTCATTGGAAAAGACTCTGATGCTGGGAGTGATTGGGGGCGGGAGGAGAAGGGGACGACCGAGGATGAGATGGCTGGATGGCATCACTGACTCGATGGATGTGAGTCTGAGTGATCTCCGAGAGATGGTGATGAACAGGGAGGCCTGGCGTGCTGCAATTCATGGGGTCGCAAAGAGTCGGACACGACTGAGCGACTGAACTGAACTGAACTGAACTGATATTCAATTGTGGCTTGCTTGTGTTTTCTCTTATTTGCAACTTATTTGTGCTCTCTTATCTGCTCGTTG
This sequence comes from Cephalophus harveyi, assembly GCA_006410635.1. Classification (NCBI taxonomy): domain Eukaryota; kingdom Metazoa; phylum Chordata; class Mammalia; order Artiodactyla; family Bovidae; genus Cephalophus; species Cephalophus harveyi. The sequence goes on from SJYT01011630.1 coordinate 613,255, forward strand.
GAAGTGTTATCAAGAGATCTCTTTGTGTCTCTCATGAGTTATCTCCCTTTTCTTTTTTTAAATTTCGATTGGAGGATAGTTGCCTTCTAACGTTGTATTAGTTTCTGCCGTACAACTTATGAATACATATACCCCCTCTTTTTCGGATTTCCTTCCCATTTGGGTCACCAGAGAACACGGAGTAGAGTTCTCTGTCTATACAGTAGGTTCCCATTAGTCATTCAGTTTATACACAGTAGTATATATCCGTCAATCCCAGCCTCCCAGCTCATCCCATCCCCTTCTTTCCCTCTTGCTATCCATAGTTCCCGACCTTGTTTTCCTATAGCTACTTTCGCCTTAACCCACTGTGTCTTGGCAATGGGGCAGTTTCTAGACAGGAGAGAACTCTTACTATCATGCTCAGAATCGGGATGTGTTACCACTAGGTGTTGAATTACTTCTAATCTATGTTTTCTCCTCCTTTTTGCTCACCTCCCTGTCTTGCTGCCCCTTGGAACATGGCACGGGACCTGCCCATCATCTGGAAAAATGTTATCTCTGGGCGTGCGACACGGACGATGTGGGTGAGTCATGAAATTAATGTTTAAGCTGTTGATTTCTCTATGTTTGGAGAAGAAGAAAATTGCTAGATGAAATTGCTTGTTGGGTGCCCACATGCGTGCACCCTATGCGCCTTCATGCTTTGCTCTTGGTTTTCTTTATTTCTGGAAGGAGGGAGTTTGTACGATTTTGAAGAATAGTTCTTTATAACAAAGTAGTTTGAAAATATCCCAAACAGTTTGAAATGGAATTTTCTAAGGCTCTTATTTGGTTGTTTCTATAAGTTATACACCACGGATATTCACAATTACCATTTGTGGCAGATATGTGTGTTGGTTTTTGTGATGCTGGCATTGTTTCTAATATAAAGGCATTGGAAATGGTACACTGTGGATGTATTTATATTCAATGAGTCGTGAATTTGACATGAAATCTTCTCACTTTAATTGGTCCCGCTTTAATTGGTCCTCAAGGTAGCAAGATTCAAAATATCAAACTTTGTTCTTCCAGAGCTGGGCAGTAAGGATGTACTGGGCACCCAGCTATTCCACCTGTGGGACCAGGGAGGGGAGAAAGGGTTGATGTCTGCTGGTGGATTTCTTGCCGTAGAATGGAGACCAGATGACAGGCAGCTTTTGAATACAAAAAGTAGAGTTTTAGTTACATTTCTTTCTAGTTATCAAGCATGTGGGAAATAAGATTCCTCTCCCCGCCAAAAGGCTTTGATTAGCATGATACTATAGGAGTGGCTGGTTCAATAGTGTCTATCCATTTTTAATTTCTTTATTTTTAATTGGAGGATAATTGCTTTATAATATTATGTTTGTTTCTGCCATACATTAACATGAATCAGCCATAGATATATATATGTCCCCCCCCTCCTGAACCTCCCTGCCACCTCCCACCCCATCCTATCCCGCTAGCTTGTCACAGAGCTCTGGATTTGAGCTCCTTATGTCATACAGCTAATTCCCCCTGGCTATCTATTTTACATATTGTTATGTATACGTTTCAGTGCCACTCTCTCACTTCATCCCACGCTCTCCTTCCCTCACTGTGTCCACAATCTGTTCTCTATGTCTGTATCTCCATAGTTGCCCTGCGAATAGGTTTATCAGTACCATCTTTGTAGATCCCATATATATGCATTAATATACGATATTTGTCTTTCTCTTTCTGACTTACTTCACTCTATATAATAGGCTCTAGGATCATTCACCTCATTAGAACCTCTATCCTTTTTTAAAAAAGTGTCCTTAGCATGGCTGGTTCCTGGAAAAAAAAAAAAGGAAATCCTTTGGGGTATTCTTCTGTAGGAAAATCATTGTCTTGATTATCCACTCCACTTTCATCCTGGGTCTCCCTCTACATAAATTCCAAATAAATTTCAAACTGTTGTCTTAGCCAGTTGAGATGCCAGGATTTCACTTGCTGGGAGCAAATGCATGTTACTGTTACAAATACATAATGCCATCTGTTATTTCTGGAGTCTCTAAAACTATATTGAATGTTAACATGAAATTTGGCATGGATGTTTGTAAGATTTTCTATTCTGGTGTAAGTAATTTGGAAATCTTAATCTTAGATGATTTGGTTGCCTGTAAATATCCTTAGGACTACGTATCATTTGAGTTTACTCTGTTGAGCTATGAGTTGTTGATTTGATGCAATTACCACCTAATCAGCAGTTTTGCCTCTTGGGTTATGCTATGATTTTTCAGTTCCACATCTCAAATCCCCTTTTGGGATTCCCACTGTGTGTTTTCCTCTGTGTATGTCTGTAGGTCTTTCCATTATCCTTCTCGTTAACGAGCGGTCCTCAACCTGGCACCCAGGGATCGGTTTTACGGGGAAGACAATTTTCCCACAGACCAGGAGTGGGGGATGGTTTCGGGATGATTCAAGCGAATTGCATTTATTGTGTACTTTAGTTCTATTATTATTACATCACCTCCACCTCAGATCATCAGGCATCAGATCCCAAAGGTTGGGGACCCCTATTGTAAATGAAAACCTGCTGGACAACCATCCTTAAAATCTCACTTTCTCATCCAGTAATAATCAGTAACTAGAACCTACTTCTTTTAAGTTAATCATGTGCCAAATACTGTGAATTCTTCTTTCTTCTAGGACTCAGAAAGTTTGGAAAATAGCGCTGTTTGTGAGATGTTCTGGGAATCTTCTGAAATCTCTGCTCCTAGAAGCAGCAAAGTACAAGCCAGAGTGTTAGCCTGTTTTTTCACACTCGACTCCATTCCAGAGCATGTGTATCCTATAAGTTTCTCCTTTTCTTTCACTTTCTAAGGTTCCCTTCTACTATTTAGGAATCTCTTGATGTGTGTGTAATTTGGGCTTTTTAAATTTGTTTTTGTTCCGTTTACAGAGAGGGGACAGGCTGGGTCTGCAGCCTAAAGATTTGGTCAATCTGGGATCACTTTCTTAAAAAAAAAAAAAAAAAGCTAATGGGCTTGTCACTTGACATGGTTTCTTTTCTGGGATGTGCATGATCAGATATCATCAGCAGCCTCATTTTTGTCATCACCTTCATCCCTTCCTCTTTCCCAGGTGCTAGGTGATGGACTGCACATGTGTCTCATTTAATCTTCATAACCTCATGATAGGAACTTACCTATCATCTGATTCTATGGATGAGTAAACTGAGGTACAACTTACCTGCTAAAAGCCACCAGGGTCCTAGTCATAAACTGGTTTTATTTAGACTTATTTCTTTTTAACCATTTTAGTATACTTTTTGACTCTCTTGTACCTTCAAAAACAGAATTTTGGTGCATCTCAGACAATGTTTTGTCACATACAACTAAATTTGTCTTTCATTTCATCTGGTAGTTATATAAAGCTCTTTCATTGTGCAGGGGGAAGAGGGATTAGAAAGGGTTATAGTAAAAAAAAAAAAAAGTGTCAATCAGTAGGGTGATTTGCCCTGTGAAAGAGATTTCTGTTTCTAGAGAAGTTGCTATCCTCAACAGTATAATATTTTGGTAGAACTAATAGTGGTTTTGCAGGAAAAAAGTCAAACAGAAACTAAATTTTTTTCCCAATTCATATAAAGCCTTGTACCTACAAATTCCATTTAGATTTTCAACTCTTGCTTTTGAGGGTTATTGAGCTTCTAAATCTAATCATGAATACTTCTCTAATAGCTAATTTTCTGCTTTATTAGTCAGGGTAATAAGGCCCTTCTCAAAATCAAAGAGACATGAAAAGCAGAAAGTTATCTTGGTTAGCTAGCTCTCCCTGCTTGACTCTCCCAAGGGTCTCCACTGAGAAGGATAGGAGTTGATGAAGCCAAGCCATAGAATCGGGGACCAGAAGACTGGGATTTCCAGTTGCCCAAGGTGTGCAGATTCTCATCATATCTTCCCCGAGTTTTGCAACGGCTTGCCAAATCCTTTTCATCTTTACGCTATCCTTCATCTGGCTCCAGAGACACATCCAAGCTATAAATCTGCCCACGCCTCCCTCTTGCTTTAAACACCCCAGTGGTTCCATCTTGCTTCTGGTCCTGCTTCTCCACCATAGTTTTGCAACATCCTGGTGAGCATTATCGTTTGTGTGGGTGTCACAGGTAAGGGGCTGCTAATATAAGTCTAAGAATTAGAGCTTAAGAAGTATTTATTTCTCAAGTAAAATAGGCAGTATTCAAGTTTATCTCTATGGCATTAGTGTCTGTGCTCACTTTTATTCTGTACTGTTTCATCTGTGTGTAAAATAAAGATCTATTAATACCTATCTGTGCTGTGTGCTCAGTCGCTCAGTTGTGTCTGACTCTCTGTGACCCCCAAGGACTGTAGCCCACCAGGCTCCTCTGTTCATGGCATTTCCCAGGCAAGGTATTGGAGTGGGTGCCCTTTCCTCCTTCAGGAGACCTTTCCAACCCAGGGATCAAACCTGCATCTCCCATATTGGCAGGCAGATTCTTTATCATGGGCCAGCAGGGCAGCCCATCTATCTATCAGATGTCATAACTGGCTATGTACTGGGGATTCTGTATAAAATCATCAGCCCTCCTTATTTGTCTCATCACCTAGTGGTTGCTGGTGTGTAGCTAATAATTCTGTTTATCAAGAATCTCTGTAGCACTTGTAAGTTGTAACTTTGTAGTTATTGACTGGGTCTATGTAATTTTACTTGTGGATAATTTCTAGGTAAGAAGGAAGGCAACTATCCCTCATAGCTCAGATGGTAAAGAATCTGCCTGCAGTGCAGGAGACCCGGGTTCGATTCCTGGGTTGGGAAGATGTCCTAGAGAAGGAAATGGCAACCCATTCCAGATCCTTGCCTGGAAAATCCCATGGATAGAGGAACCTGGTGGGCTGCAGTCCAGGGGGTCGCAAAGAGTCGGGTACAACTGAGCAACTAACCCACACACACGAGAAGGAAGGCAAGGATAGTTGAGGAGAACTCCAACATTGTATTGTATGTAATAATGTTATAAACATTCTGACTCAAACGACAATAATTTCTGATGACCACATAAACATCAAAGTGACGATAAGAAGTAAAACTTTCAAGAGGACAAGTCACATAAATAAAAAGTTAAGATCTGTACATTTTGTTTTCGGTAACAATAAATAATGTAGTTGCTCTTCAAGAGTCCATGTTTATTTACTTTTCTAACATTACCCATGAAATCGAGATTTGAAAAAAGATAAAGTTCTTTTTTCAAAATAAAATGTTTTGAAAAATCTTATGTGCTGATGATTTTTCTTATAAAAAATCTAATTCTGTGCATAGTAGATAATGTCAGAAGTTACACATTTATGTGAAGTGTTGTCCGTACCACCCTCATACTCCTGAAATGTCTGCTTCTTTATATTCCCAAGTAATTTTGGTGGAGGTAACGAGTTGGGAAAATCTGGAAGTGTAGATTGCATGAAAGTCATCTGTCTTATGTCTCCATCTATAAAAAGGTCAAGAACAAAGCTCCTTACTATCACCTGCAAGTTTTCCCTGATCCTGTTACACCTACCAGATGCATCAGCCAGGTGGCTTTTGGCTCCAGGCTTGTGTCACTTGTTACTCCTGCTGTGCCCCAAGTGTGTCCTGCCTTTAGCATCCCAAGGACTTGCTTGTATCCATGATTTTTCTCATTTTCTCTCTCTTGCTTTCAAATCCTTCCCTTGTCCTTATCTAGTAATTCCTGCTTGTCTTTTACACACAGCTCCCAAAAGAATTCTGTCCTAATAAGCATCCTCTTCTCTCATCCTCCCGGGTATGAGAATCCATCAGACTCTTTCAGCACCTGAGTGTGTCTCCTTGTATCTTTGCATGTCATAAGGAGTGATGGATTTACCTATATATGTCCCTGTTGTTTTGTAAAACCATAAAGAACTGAGACTTCCTCTTGAACAATTCCTTATGCCTAACACCTAAAGTCTACAGGGATGTCATGGGTTATTTCTTGAAGACAGATTGTGAAATGGACATTGATGACCAAGATGTTTATTAGCAGGATATCCCTGAAACCAACGCCAAGGAGGAAGGCAGGACAGAACAGAGGGAGAAGTTGTGATCCCCACAAAGGTCTCGGCTCACCCTGTGAGGACCCTTAGAGCTGGGATGACCTCCAGGTTATTTCCAATTAGAGCAAGATGGCCCAAGCATCCTTACCTGCTCTACTGGAAGGATGTATGACATAGGCAAGGCAGCTGTCTTCAGTGGAGGCAACTCCACGAAGGGCTGCCTATTGACAGCACTTCAGAAGCTGGAGGATTATAAATCGTTTGATCCTGGAAGAATATCATAGTGCCCACATGCATGCATGCTAGCATCATCACTTCAATCATGAACAACTCTTTGTGACCTATAGACTGTAACCCGCCCGGTTCCTCTATCCAGGGCATTCTCCAGGCAAGAATACTGGAGTGGGTTGCCATGCCTTCCTCCAGGGGATCTTCCCAACCCAGGGATCAAACCTGGGTCTCTTTCATCTCCTTCATTGGCAGGCAGGTTCTTTATCACCAGCTTCACCTGGGAAACCCCTCATCCTGCCCAGTGTAGGGTTATCATGATGTTCACTATATAGCACAGAACTCTTGTGACATTGACTGAAGACAAGCAAAATGCCTGTGAATTTGGGAAATTGGGGCTGAGAGGAGGAAATGAAACACGTGGGTGATTTCTATCTGCTCTATTAATAGAAATGGTTTTAATAAAAATGGATTTTTCTCTGAATAAAGAGATATGATTTTTTAAAGACCCTTTAAACTCTAAGCCTTCCAGCCCTGAAAGCAGCAAATGCATTGTTTGTAACTGTTCCAAATACTGAAACTTCTGCTGCTCATTCCACAGACATTTATTGACTCCCCGAAAGATACACAGCACTACAGTAGCTGGTGAGGGACCCAAAAAATTGTTTAAAGAAAAAACCAATCAAATATCCAGGAGATTTCAACCCATTGGTAGATAAGGTCATCTAGACAATGGATCACAAAGCAGAGCAGAGTGAAACTCTGGAGCGAGATGTCACATGAGCTGAGCTTTGAACCTCCAGAGCCTTGAGTCTGACTCTTCGAGGAAGTGGTAGCTTTTACTTTTCTCCCCGAAAAAATATCTCATTTGACTTTTGTAGCCTCTGCAACCAATGACCTCCATTTGTTGAAAAGAGGGGCACTCTTATCACAACCTACAGTGGCCAATGAAAACCGAATCGTAACTCTTTCTTCTCTGTTCCATTCCCAGGCTCTAAAAATGAAATGATGCTTGTGCCTTTTAGCTGTGGTTTCTATTGGGAAAAAAAGTCCCCACACGTGGGGCTGTATATCAGTTCCAGGGCTGGGCCTACAGAGGCTTATGGGTCTTGCTTGGTGACGTTTGCTTCTAATCACCTCTGAGGTTCGCTGTGGGCTCTTGTCCCAACTGGTGACCCTGAGTCACCTGCAGGGTGGAGGTATGCCTCAGCTCATTTCCACTGTGTTTAAAAGAAAATGCCTTTCGGGACTTTCCTGGTGGACCAGTGGTCAGGACTAGTGTTTCCACTGCAGGGAGCGCGAGTTCGATCCCTGGTTGGGAAACTAAGATTCCACATGCTGTATGAATCAAAAACTAATAATGTTAAATATTATCAAAAAATAATAATAAAAAAATAAAAGAAAGTGCTTTTTCACCTTGCTTTTATAGAGGACTTGCCCTTCCTTTTATTACTTCTCTGTATATTATATTTCTTTTCTTTCCCTACCTTATCTTTAATTGCTAAGATGATGGTGCTGATGAGGAAGGCATGATTCTCTCTCAAAGGTTTAGTAAAAAGGAAAAAAAAAATGAAGCAAACTGAATTACAGTGGCAGAGTTCTCAATTATGCTTATGAGGCAGTGCTGGTGATAAGGAAGTAGTTAAACATTACTTTGCTTAGAAATTGTTCTCGGGACCAACACCAAGTGTCAGCAAAACAAAAAACAATTGATCTATCAAGTTCTTTCCTCCTTGGCATATAGAGAATGAGATTATTAGCTTGGCAAAGTTATTCTACAGTCTATTTTAGTGTGTGGCTTTCTCTACCCACCATTTTTTCCCCTGATGGTCCTGAAGTCCCATATTAAAAAAATTTTAAAACATCAGTTACCCAGTCTCCTCTGCTGACTCTTCTAAAGATGTTACCCTCGAGATAAAGAGAGGAGAGCTGAAGGGCTGTAAACCTGTCGAGTCTGTATTGATCCTTCCTGTTGAATTTAGCATCACTTTCCTGGTATCCATCATGCAGGAAGTAGATACGAGATGCCCAGGTCACCTATCTTTTAGGGAATAATTTGAATATAAGTTTTACTCCATAAGACTCTATCATCATAGTATCAGTACTGGCTAGAGGGCAGCAAGAGAAACGGGGAAAGCACAGTGTTTGGGGGAAGTGTGTGAATGTATATTTTCTGTGCTATGGGGTGGATTTCACCCCACTGCCATCTGAAAAGCTAACTGGAAAACTCCAGTACATTGTAGCAGAAGGAATAACAGCATCAACGTGGAAACTTGGTATGAAAATAAAAGCTTAATGAGCAATCTTACATGAAAGTCGTCACTTTTAAAGGTATCGAAAAAGGCTGTTATAGTCTGTCTAGTTCATCTAGTCTTTGTTTTAACCAACAAACAGCTTGAGAATCCAAAGCTCACATCACTTCTCTTCTTTTTTTAAAAAAAAAAAAAAATCACCTGGGCTTCCCAGGTGGCCCAGTGGTAAAGAATCCGCCGCCAATGCAGGAGATGTGTAAAGTGCCCGTTTGATCCCTGTGTCAGGAAGATCCCCTGGAGTAGGAAATGGCAACTCGCTCCAGTATTCCTGCCTGGAAAATTCCATGGACAGAGCTACAGTTCATGGGGTTGCAAGAGTTGGACGTGGCTAGAGACTGAGCGCACATACTGTCATCAGAGAAGATTACCCACTCCTCAGTGTTATTCTTTTTTTTTTAATTTTTACTTTATTTTACTTTACAATACCGTATTGGTTTTGCCATACATTGACATGAATCCACCATGGGTGTATATGAGATCCCAATCCTGAATCCCCCTCCCACATCCCACCCCATATTGATTTGGCTTCTGTAACCCATTTATGGCAGCAGAACAATTTGAATTTACTAAATAGCTTGAAAAAGAAGGGAGCAGCTTGCTTATGGACAATATGAAGCAAACGTCAAAAAACATGATATTTGATATCTGTTTTTTATAACTGTTCTCTTTAACGGGTATAAATTCCCGGTTCTGTTGATGCTGGATTCTTCAGGTAGTGCTAACTGCCTCCATGCCTACCTGACCCAGCCTGAACCTGACTCTTGGATTTTCTGGGGAAGAATTTATGTGAGGTCAATGATTTGTACTTGTTCAAAGGTTACCGTGCTACATAATTCAGCTGTCAGCAGAGCAGGTCTGTCCTGGCTCAGGACTGTGTATAGATCTGGAAAAAAATAAAATAAAAACAGACTACACAACATTTTACTGCCCAGTAAACTCACAGAATCACATAGGCTATGTCAGCACAGGCTCTGGGCAGTTGGGCAAGGGTTCCTGCTGCTTGTCTGAACTTTGCATTTCGAGCACGTGGCGTTGGAAAGACAGCCCTGAGATAGCGCAGGAGGAGCTGAACCAGCAACGATGCCCAGGAGATATTTGTGGGGCTATCATGGTGTTTTCATCCAGCAGCTGTGAGTGATGACTAAGTTTGGCCGGTTATCTCTGAAGTCTTATCTCCTCCAGCTCGAGTCCACTGAGAGGCTCAAGACTGGACAGTGCCTATTTTTAACAGCAAGTCCTACAGACCCATAATTGAACAAGTGTATGTGTGTTTTGGTTCAGAAGTCACTCCTAAACCGAAGTTCAGATATTCCTAAATGTCTGGTTAGGGCTTCCTGTATTTCTTAACCATGGACAACATAGAGATTTGAATGTGTTTTGCTTTGGTTTCATTTTAGTGCAGTCTAGTTGATTTACAATGCTGTGTTCATTTCTGCTGCACAGAATACTGATTTAGTTATACATACATTCTTTTCCATGATAATTTATCCCGGGATACTGAATGTAGTTCACTGTGCTATTAATTTGGATATTTTGTCTTTTACTCATGATGATGTTTTCCATCCCCCTCCTTGTTAGTCACTCAGTCATGTCTGACCCCTTGTGACCCCATGGACTGTAGCCCACCAGGCCCCTCTGTCCATGGAATTCTCCAGGCAAGAATACTGGAATAGGTTGCCATTCTCTTCTTCAGGGGATCTTTTCAACCCAGGGATCAAACCCAGGTGTCCTGCATTGCAGGCAGATTCTTCACTGTCTGAGCCACCAGGGAAGCCTGATGTTGTTTTGAGGTTTGTCTTTTACTCTGATCTTTTTGAGTCTTGTTTTTCACAACAGTGTGTCTCTAATTGAAATGTCATGGTGTATCTGAGGACTGTGCCCACTTTAGACACACGAGAACATTAACATTGTCAAAATATTTTTACAAGTGTCCAGAAAGGATTTATTCCTCAATCCCCATATGCCTCCTCCTCAAAGGAAATGTAATATTTGCATTGAATTCAAATCCTTACAGCTCTTGACTCTGTAGCTTTGTACCTGGTGCTTCTCCATAATAAACATTAATGATCCTATTCATAGTCATGGTTTTTATTGTTAGAAAGAAAAACTCTCTTCTGATGATACTATAGATTTTAAGGATATGTTCTTTAAAAGTGAGAAAATAAAAGTGCCTTTTGGGTTTTGCTTTCAATTGTTTTTTCTTTCCCGGTTTAAAATCATTCCAAATCTTGAACATGGGGCTCCACCTAGTGTAAGTTTTAGGTTAAAAAAAAATAGTATGAATATAAGGAAAGGGCAAAAATAACCAGAATGGACTTCTTTATGATAAAAATGCAAAACAAAAGACAGTGATACTTCATAAAATGCTTTTGTGGTTCCAGATGCTTCACGGAATTTAGGAATGCAGAAGCATTCTTTTTTTGTTCCATAGTTTTCCACAAATTCTTACTTTTATACCTTTTTTTAAAAGCAAAAATACTATTATAGATGCGTGTAAATACAGTTTTAGGTTGTAAACATTTTCTTTGCCTATGGTAAATGGATTTAGATTCAATTTTCCAGTGGTGTAACAAGACAAGAATCTTAAATAAAACAGTTCGGGATGTCTTCACAGTTAGTAAAGTTAGAGTTGCTACCTGAAATTGCTTTTTTTTTTTTTTTTTTTTATTAAACAAGGACTTAAATTTTAAGCTAACACTTTAATCTCATACTTTCCATAATACCATCTGATTATATTTTGAAAATATTTATATTGCGTCCAGCTTAAAGATTGAGTTTTTTTAACTTAGTAGTCACTAAGTGGAGTTGTACTACTGTCACTAACATAATTTTTTTACACCTTTGAAGTGGTCACTATAGTATAGTGTTCAGTATCTTATATTTTGTTCTCATAGAGGGGAATTTGCAGTGGTTATGTCTATTGTCAGTGAGTTCCAACAGCAGACTGTATATACGACTCCAAAGCACCCAGTACCAGACGGAAGCGACACATACAGGAAACTGACCTAGCTTCACCATATCAACAGGCAAGAGATGCAGAGAGTTGAGAAATGCACTTGAGAAATATGTCCCCTCGGGTGTTTGGATTTTCAGATAGGCAGCATTTGCCCTAGAACTGACCCATGGTGGTTTCCAGGGGAATATTTCCCATGTGCCCCCTGCATGACAGGTGTTGTACACATAAGATGTATCTACTTTTCCTAACACCCTGCGAATTAGGAAAGTGAAAGTGAAGTCGCTCAGTCGTGTCTGACTCTTTACGACCGGTGGACTGTAGCCCACCAAGCTCCTCTGTCCATGGGATTCTCCAGGCAAGAATACTGGAGTGGGTTGCCATTGCCTTCTCCATGAATTAGGAACACAGAGCTATTTTACAGAGCAGGAAACAAGCTCAGAGCAGTCAAATAACTTATTCTGGGTTTGAACTCAAGTCTGTGTCTCTACATACTATGTTTTTTCCTCTGCATTGTATTACTAAACTACGTAAAATTTCTGAAATCTTTCATGACAACAACTCTTTTTTAACATTCCAATTAATCGCTATTTTTATTCAAGACTGAATAAGTGCTAGGGAGTTCCCAGGGAGTCGATACTATTGTGTCCTCAAGAAACTGTCATTGTAGCTGAAGAGGCTGAGCACAAGTTGTTACTATTGCTATTTAGTCTGTAAGTCATGTCTGACTCTTTTGCAACCCCATGGACTGTATGTAGCCTACCAGGCTCCTCTGTCCATGGGGATTCTCCAGGCAAGAACACTGGAGTTGCCATTTCCTTCTCCAGGGGATCTTTCTGACTCAGGGATTGAACCCGACTCTCCTACACTGCAGGTGGATTCTTTACCACTGAGCCACCAGGGAAATTCTAGATTTCAGGGAGATGAATTCGCAGGTCCCAAGTCAGAAAAGAGGTTATATGTCAGATCTAGAATGTGGATCAGAGATCCTAGAAAGATGAAGACCAATGCAGGAAAACCAAAACTGGCTTGAGGAGAGGTTGATGGCACTGGGGGCAGGGAGAGGGGAGTTAGGAACAGTGGACTGAAGCTAGACCCCTGGCAGTCTACCGTGGGAGAAGACAGGTGAAACGCTGGCCAAAGCCAAGTCTTCTAGATCTTGCTATTGTCTATGGTCTTATTCAGTTATAGGGAGGGTGGCTGGGAAAGGATATTTCCAAATGCTGGAAAATATATTCTTTAAAAAATAATTGAAAAAAGAAAAAGCTTAGCTAAAGATTTATGGAAAAACATGTCATTATTAGAACCCTATGAAAGTGACCCCATGAAAAGAATCTTCTCATTGCATTTTCAGAAGCATGACATAATGTTTTTGTTTCAAAAGAACATTTTAGCCACAACAATAAAACTGCCACAGAAATTTGTCATTGACAGGAAGGGAAAAAAAAATCAACAAAACTTTTCATCCTCTGCTTGGAATGAGCAGAATAAGAAATTCTTTTCTCTTCATATCCTCTATGATTTCATGTGAAACTAGCATTGCCAACTAGTCAGACACATTTTTTGGTGCCTGTGCTGGTCATCTACAAGTTTTGGAGACCCAGATATCACCACATCTGTGACCCAGATGTGGTCTACTAATCAGAGGACCCCGGGATCAGAGTATGGTTAGAACCTGGGTCTCCAATTTGGCAGTGCTACTTTGGATAGGTCACACCCAGCTTCTGAAGATCTCCGTCATGTATACAGCAGGAAATAAAAACTAGATCATTGGTTCTCAAAGTGTGGTCGACTGACAGCGTCAACATTGCTTGGAACTGGTTAGAAATAGGTTGCTATATTTCTCACCAGTTAGAAGAGAGGCCCCTCCCAGACTTTCTGAAGCAAAACCATAGGAGCAGGACCCAGAAATCAGTTCTGACATGTTCTCCAAATGATTTTGTGCACTCTACAGTTTTTGAGCCATTAGCTTAGCTGATCTCTTAAATTCCTTCTAGTTTCAATGCGAGAAGATTCTCAGAGTCATGTGGCTCATTCTGGCCCTCAGGGAAATAGCTGTCTGGAGCCATCAGAACAGAGAATCATTTTTCTTTAATAAATATCCAGAAGACAGAGACTGCCATGAGTGGCTCACTGTGTTATTTAACCATTTCAAGCTGTTGTGCCTTATTGTTTATTCAAAATATGTGTAGGATAGTGATTTTTTAAATAGATTTTTGGATTATGGTTACCTTAAAGACAAAAAGAGCTGTGAGGATCCTCCAGTGGGGAAGGTGATTGGGAGGCAGGAGAGCCACATACTAGAATAAGCATGTAATTGATACACAATTTTAAGTGGTTCACAGATGTGCTAACACTCATCCCTGGTACTAATTTAGACTTGGTTAAGAACTGACCTGGAAATTTTTCAGTCATTGTTAAGGAAAGTACAGACATTTCTAGGGGTTCTGAAAGAGAGACTCATTCAATACACTTCCTCCAGTTTCTATCTGTTTGTCAAATCCATTTTAAATATTTACTGATGGGGAAGGTGCAATTCTGAGTCCTGGGGTGGGATATATCCTATTCTTTGTGAGCTTTCACACTTACCTGCAAAAGTGATCAGAACAAGTACCAAATGGGCCACAGGTTCCTTCTGCCAGAAGCTATTTCGGTGTGTATATTTAGGGGGGTTGATTTTCAAAAGAGGCGGCTCATGAATTGGTCTTGGAGATGAACTAGATGGGCATTTGCAAGCTGAGATGATGGCAGGAAGGAAGGCTGGAGATCCAAGGTCATTCAGGAGGCCCAATTGATGGAGAAGCTTTAAACAAAGAGCCCCTGGCTCCTGAGTTTTCTTCAAGGGCTACATGGAAATTTCTAGAAGGAGATGAAGTAGAATCCTTTCCTTCCCTCATTGATGTTAACATGCACAGCTATCAATTCTCTGCTTTAGCTCCAGGGATTCTCTTGGAAACAACTTCTTCCAAGTGATGATATTGGATCTTAAACAATTTGGCTGTACTCCTAAAATAGCAAGTTATAACCACAAGACATTTGCCCATAAGACTTTTCTGGTAATTTTAAGCTGTGTTTTTACTTCAGTTTTCAAGAAGCTAGTGGAGGTGTGCATGCTCAGTCATGTCCAGCACTTTGCAACCCCGTGGACTATAGCCCACAAGGTTCCTCTATCCATTGGATTCCCCAGGCAAGAATACTGGAGTGGGTTGCCATTTCCTCCTCCAGGGCATCTTCCTGACCCAAGGATCAAACCCGCATCTCCTGCATTAGCAGGTGGGTTCTTTACCACTGAGCCAAGGAAGGCCTCAAGAAGCTAAAAGTTGGGTCATTTTAGAGAGCTAGTCACTAATCATTTGCTTATTCTCAAAGTGCCTTGTGTGAATTGATTAATTCTATGTACTTAACAGGTGCTCATAAGGCATAGCCTTTTAGTCCTTTAACAAGATTTTAATTAATTCTTGCAAGAGCGATAATTTTCTACTCATTTATTAGACTTTTCCAATTATAATGACAATAGTTGTGTCTTGATGACCTCATGTGGTGCTTCATTTCTTGGTTGTTTAATTTCAGAAGGAATAGGGCAATGTGAAAGTATCTTCTGAGTTGATTGAATTTTCATCCTTGGTAGTCACTGCTAGACTATATTAGGACTTCATTACTGACAGAGACTGCTTACATTCTCTGCAAGGGGAACAAATAGTTTAATCTCCTGGAGTTTGCTCAGATTCGTATCCATCGAGTTTGTGATGCTATCTAACTATTTCATCCTCTGCCATCCTCTTCTTTTGCCTTCAATCTTTCCCAGCATCAAATTCTTTTCCAGTGTGTCGGCTTACTGAACCACCTGAGTTTGGCCACATCAGGTGGCCAAAGTGTTGGAGCCTCAGCTTCAGCATCAGTCCTTCCAATGAATATTCAGGGTTGATTTCTTTTAGGATTGACTGGTTTGATCTCCTTGCTGTCCAAGAGACTCTCAAGAGTCTTCTCCAGCACCACAATCCAAAAGCATCAATTCTTTGGCACTCAGCCTTCTTTATGGTCCAACTGCCACACCATTACATGATTACTGGAACCATGTCTGGTGGTTTAGTTGCTTAATTGTGTCTGACTCTTGTGACCTCAGTGACTGGGAACCTACCAGGCTCCTCTGTCCATGGGATTCTCCAGGCAAAAATACTGGAGTGGGTTGCCATTTCCTTCTCCAGGGGATCTTCCCAACCCAGGAATAGAACCTGGGTCTCCTGCATTGCAGGCAGATTCTTTACTGACTGAGCTACAAGGGAAGCCCGGAACCATGTCTACAGGATGCTAAAAAATCAAACAATACAATGTCTATAGTGTTGTTATAGCCATCATTACAATCAACCAGGGAGTTAGAATTATTGCTGTCCGGGCCCCATCACTTAAGTTCATGTCTCTGAAGCCTGGGCCCTGGTGTCGGTTTTTAAAGGCTCCCAGGTGATTCTCAAGTGCAATTAGAGCTGAGATCTCCTGGTCTTGAGACCTGGAGAGACCTGGTTGCTGAGACCTGCGAGGTTGTCACATTTGGACAGTGATGTGATTGATGGAAAGATGTCAACAGTTACAGTCAGAAGGTATTTTTTTTTTCTTTAATGGCAATTGACTTGAAAACATCCAGAGACTCTTAAACATTAAAGCAGGAGATAACATAACGTGTTCCCAGAGATATGACTTTCCAGGCCCCTGTAGTTCTCTATGGTGATGGACAGCTGGAAGGGATGAAGCCCATGTGGAGTGAGGGTCTCTGGGGGTGGGGGAGAGCATCACTTGGTCCCTGAGTTCTGTATTCCTGCTTCCCCATCCATACACACCCCCCTCTCCCCGCTACCTCTGTTCTGGGTGAACTGGCTACCTGTTTGCTGTCAGTGCAACCTC
Source organism: Cephalophus harveyi (assembly GCA_006410635.1). Classification (NCBI taxonomy): domain Eukaryota; kingdom Metazoa; phylum Chordata; class Mammalia; order Artiodactyla; family Bovidae; genus Cephalophus; species Cephalophus harveyi. The sequence goes on from SJYT01011630.1 coordinate 629,670, forward strand.
CCTCCTCCAACACATTCCTAGGCTTGTGCTGCAAAGTTAGATAGATCCAGAACCCCTGAGGGGCTCCCTGGCCAGCCAACCCCCAGGATCTCCAGACAGCTGAGAGCCATTCTTGCAATGGCCAGTTGGCAGTCTATCTTGCTTCTCTCTTAAAAAAAAAATATATATATATAATTTTTTTAATTTATTTTATTTTTGGCTGTGCTGGGTCTTTGTTATTGCACAGGCTTTTCTCTGGTTGTAGCCAGCGAGGGCTACTCTCTAGCTGCGGTACGTGGGCTTCTTACTGCGGTGGCTTCTCACTGTTGTGGAGCATGGGCTCTAGGGTGCTCGGGCTTCAGTAGTTGCAGCACATGGGCTCAGTAATTGTGGTTCCCCAGCTCTAGAGCACAGGCTTAATAGCCGTGGTTCACAGGCTTAGCTGCTCCAAGGCGTGTGTGATCCTCCTGGACCAGGGATGGAACCTTTGTCTTCTGTATTGACAGGTGGATTCTTTACCACTGAACCACCAGGGCTTCCCTGGCTCAGCTGGTAAAGAATCTGCCGGCAATGCAAGAGACCCTGTTCAATTCCTGGGTCGGGAAGATCTGCTGGAGAAGGGATAGGCTACCCACTCCAGTATTCTTGGGCTTCCCTGGTGGCTCAGCTGGTAAAGAATCCGCCTACACTTCTGGAGATCTGGGTTCGATCCCTGGGTTGGGAAGATCCCCTGGAGAAGGGAAAGGCTACTCTCTCCAATATTTTGGCCTGGAGAATTCCATGGACTGTATAGTCCATGGGGTCACAAAGAGTCAGACACGACTGAGCGACTTTCACTTTCACCAGGGAACCCCTCTTAGCTTCTCTTTTAAAGATCGGGATGATTTTTCTAGTGTTTTTTGAGTGACAAAACGTTTTAGGTTAATTATTGATCATAATAATTAAATAGCTCATTTCTCTTTGTTTTTAAAAAATGAGAGACAATGAGGAAGTTCATCATAGCTTGAAGCATTTTTAAGTCTAGACCATGCCTAGCTTAGTATTCTTTCATAGGCAATTATTTCATTTTTCTGGCAATTCTTTCATTTTTCTGGGAAGGGGAGAGGCTGTAAAAGATGACATCATGCATCTATTTCTTGGTGTTCTCCCTTTCCAGAAAATGACATATTGAAATCTTTTTAATGTTTTTATTTGATTTCTCTTTTCTTTCACTCCTGCCATTTCTTTTTACCCTATACTTAGAGGTCAGAATAAATGTGAGATTTTCACATAAGTTTTACCAAAGAAAAATGACAAATTCAAACTTTTAGCAATCATTGCAAATCCCAATTGAAATTTTGCTTTCCTAATATTTCTTCCACTTTTTTTTCTCTCAAGCAAATGATTCTCATGTTTGCTCACCACAAAAACTTTGTGGCCTTGGTCGATGTACTTAACAAGAAAATATCCATGACAAATGAGCAGTGGATGTATCCTCAAGTCCAGGACTGTGAGAAGATAGTAAGCATTATAACAAATTTTTTTTGTTGAATAAATGAATGGATCTACCATTAAAATTTTTCTTTTTTGCTCAAGATGACTAGATAGAAACTTTTCTGGGATGTACATACTCATATATTTCAAACTTAAAATTATTTTGTTTCATCATAATAACATAACATTCTTAGCTCACTTGCTTATAGTTGGAAAAAGACCATTTCCATGTTATGGACAGTATATTGAAAACATTAAGCACACAACTTTTTTCTCTTTCCACTGGATCTTGAAGGTACCGATTCTAAAGTTGGAATTACTGGGTCCCGGGCTGTGGACTTCCCTGGTGGCTCAGCTGGCAAAGAATCTGCCTGCAATAAGGGAGACCTGGGTTTGATGCCTGGGTTGGGAAGATCCCCTTGAGAAGGGAACAGCTACCCACTTCAGTATTCTGGCCTGGAGAATTCCATGGACTGTATAGTCTGTGGGGTCGCAGAGTTGGACGGGCCTGAGCGGCTTTCACTTTCACTCTTCAGGCTGTGCTCAGCATCCTGACTCTTTTTGAAGATTGCATGGTTGCTTCCCAAGTTATTGTACTCCTTTACAGGAATTCATAGGGCTCCTAGCAACTCCTGCCAACATTAGATTTATTATTTTAATTCATGTTTCCCAGCTTGGTAAGTGTGAGATGGTACTTTATTTAAATGAGTGCTGTCTTCGTTGTCTATGAAGCTGAATATCATTTCAAAGTGTGTTATTTTAGTGCCTCTGTGTGTGAGCCGCATTTTACTCTTGTCAAATTGAGGTTAGGTATTATCTTAAGGGATTTAAGGAGGTATTTCTAAGAGGCTTACATTTATAATATAGAGAAATTTATTGTGATCATTGCAGCTGTCTTGATTTTCATCTTAGTTCTCATTTTTGTGTCCTACAGAATTATTTTATTTCATTATGTTAAAGCCACTAATAGATTATAAGAGTCAAACAAACTCTAGCTGCTCTCCAGAATTAAACTTCTCTATCTCCCTCTCTCCCTATTTCCGGTCTCTCTCTCCACCTTTTAAGCTTTCATTGGTTGCTTTTACATCTTAAGGAAATTTCATGGATGTCACGTGAGGGGACAGAATCAGGAAAGGAAGAAGGACGCTTAAAGGCTGTGTGTGGTCTGCACTGCCCGGGCACTCAACCCTGGATGGTCTTTTTCTAATTATAAGGCCCATTGCTGTTTGATTAATTTCTAACTTCCCTGCTTCTTCCTGATAATCTCTGTTTCTCAAAGTTGCATCAAAGTATTCTTCTTACTAATTGATTTCTACAGACAGTGACAGATGTCAGTTACAGTTCATTTCCAAGATGTATGTCAAAGTCTGTTCTACTAAATTTTTTAGATGTTATAAACCCAAATCTGTAATTTATTCACATTTGCTCAGGACACTTGAACAAGTTGAGTTCCTGCCATTGCTTTTTGTGGATGTAAAAGGCTAAAGAATTGTGAAGGTTCTGAAGATATTAAAAAATGACTGTAATTACCTAGGACACCAAGGGTTTGAATACCAACTGTTTTTCCAGCATCTGCCTATAAATATATCATGTTGTCAGGCTTCATGGAGCTCACTGAATAACCAAGCTGCCAAATAATTATCTTTGGAAATCATTTAAATGACCACACAGGAAATCCTATTTATCTTAAACAGTACCACACACAGAAAAACACAATGCAATATAATTGTTGACATTTAAGAATATTTAGACTACTGATTCATAACACATGATCCTTAAATCTTTCAACTTCTCTGCCTAACATGGCTTGGTCAAATAAATGACTTAAAAATACATGACATATGACAAAATGCAGAATTTTGCTCTAGATGAATTATTGAAGTACAGAACAAACACATTTTAGCTATCTATTAGCTTGATTTGTGGATGTAGCCATCAGGACTGCTCCAGGAAGCAGGAATGAATTTCTCCACGCAGCTATGAATTTCAGCAGGGAATTTTATAGAAGCCAACAAGAGATGTTGAGGCAGCAAGACCAGAAGAGGAGGGAGCCGTAACCACCCCAGGCTGACATGGTGAGGGGAGGAAGCTTTCTACAGCATTCACTGTGAGCGGAAGAGTAGGAGAGAGGGCATCCAGCAAGAATGGTGCCAACAATATTTCCTTCCCATTGAGGTCCCCACAGAGCACTGAGTAGAGTTCCCTGTGCTCTAAGGTAGGTGTTCATTCAGTTCAGGTCAGTCGCTCAGTCGTGTCCGCCTCTTTGCGATCCCATGAATCGCAGCACGCCAGGCCTCCCTGTCCATCACCAACTCCCGAAGTTCACTCAGACTCACGTCCATCGAGTAGGTGATGCCATCCAGCCATCTCATCCTCTGTCGTCCCCTTCTCCTCCTGCCCCCAATCCCTCCCAGCATCAGAGTCTTTTCCAATGAATCAACTCTTTGCATGAGGTGGCCAAAGTACTGGAGTTTCAGCTTTAGCATCATTCCTTCCAAAGAACACCCAGGGCTGATCTCCTTCCGAATGGACTGGTTGGATCTCCTTGCAGTCCAAGGGACTCTCAAGAGTCTTCTCCAACACCACAGTTCAAAAACATCAATTCTTCAGCATTCAGCTTTCTTCACAGTCCAACTCTCACATCCATATATGACTACAGGAAAAACCATACCTTGTTGACAAATAATGTCTCTGTTTTTCAATATGCTATCTAGGTTGGTCATAACTTTCCTTCCAAGGAGTAAACGTCTTTTAATTTCATGGCTGCAGTCACCATCTTAAAGGACATCTTTTTTAGGTGTTAGTTCTAAAAGGTCTTGTAGGTCTTTATAGAACCATTCAACTTCAGCTTCTTCAGCGTTATTGGTTGGGGCATAGACTTGGAATACTGTGATATTGAATGGTTTGCCTTGGAAACAAACAGAGATCATTCTGTTGTTTTTGAGACTGCATCCAAGTACTGCATTTCGGACTCTTTTGTTGACCATGATGGCTACTCCATTTCTTCTGGGGATTCCTGCTCGCAGCAGTAGATATAATGGTTATCTGAGTTAAATTCACCCATTCCAGTCCATTTTAGTTCGCTGATTCCTAGAATGTCAAAGTTCACTCTTGCCATCTCTTGTTTGACCACTTCCAATTTACCTTGATTCATGGACCTAACATTCCAGGTTCCTATGCCATATTGCTCTTTACAGCATCAGACCTTGCTTCTATCACCAGTCACATGCACAACTGGGTATTGTTTTTGCTTTGGCTCCATCCCTTCATTCTTTCTGGAGTTATTTCTCCACTGATCTCCAGTAGCATATTGAGCACCTACCAACTTGGGGAGTTCCTCTTTCAGTATCCTATCATTTTGCCTTTTCATACTGTTCATGGGGTTCTCAAGGCAAGAATACTGAAGTGGTTTGCCATTCTCTTCTCCAGTGGACCACATTCTGTCAGACCTCTCCACCATGACCCGCCCGTCTTGGGTGGCCCCACAGGGCATGGCTTAGTTTCATTGAGTTAGACTAGGCTGTGGTCCGTGTGATTAGATTGACTAGTTTTCTGTGAGTATGGTTTCAGTGTGTCTGCCCTCTGATGCCCTCTCACAGCACCTACCATCTTACTTGGGTTTCTCTTACCTTCGACGTGGGGTATCTCTTCATGGCTGCTCCAGCAAAGTGCAGCCGCTGCTCCTTACCTTGGATAAGGGGTATCTCCTCACCGCCACCCCTCCTGACCTTGAACGTGGAGTCGCTCCTCTCGGCCCTCCTGTGCCCACGCAGGTTTTCATTAGTTACCTGTTTTATACCTAGTAGTATGTACATGTCAATCCCATCCTCCCAATTCATTCCACCCGCCACTTCTCCCCTTGGTATCTATATGACTGTTCTCTACGTCTGTGTCTTTCTGCTTTGCAAATTAGTTCATCTGCATAAATCTTCCCTGGTGGCTTAGTCGGTAAAGAGTCTGCCTGAAATGTGGGAGACCTGGGTTCAATCCCTGGGTCAGGAAGATCCCCTGGAGAAGGAAATGGCAACCCACTCCAGGATTCTTGACTGGAGAATTCCACGGACAGAGGAGCCTGGTGGGCTACAGTCCATGGGGTCACAAAGAGTCAGACACTTCATCTGCACCATTTTTGTAGATTCCACATATAAGCAACATTATAGGATATTTTTTCTCTTTCTGACTTACTTCACTCTGTATAACAGTCTCTGGGTCCATCCATATTTCTGCAAATGGCACAGTTTTGTTTCTTTTTATGGCTAATATCCCATTGTATATGTGCACCACATCTTCTTTACCCATTCCTCTGTTGATGGACATTTCCGTTGTTTCCATGTCTTAGCTAATGTAAATACAGCTGCAATGGACATTAGGGTGCATGTGTGTTTTTGAATTATGGTTTTCTGGTTATGGGTTTATGACCAGGAATGGGATTGCTGGGTCATATGTAGTTCTGTTTTTAGTTTTTTAAGGAACCTGCAAACTGAATGGTCCTTGGAGACATATGCAGCCCCTGGGAAGCACATGGCATCATAGCTGGGAGGAAAGCCAGGGATAGTACCCCAGCCTATGTCTCCTCTACTTCAGTCCTGATGCTGTCTTCCAAAGTCAAAGTCAATCCGAGCAGAGGGTCAGGCAGCCTGAGTGATGGGGGTAGGTCCTAGGAGTAGACCCTCATCCTATCCCCAACTCCCTGGTATGGAGGCACGTGGAAAATGGATCTGGGTTCCTATGGGGAAATAATTAGCATGATAGAATTTTGAATTCCCTTTGAGGACATCTATTGATAAATACATTCAGAAGAGCAGTATACAAGAGAATCATCTATCTTTTAAATAGATCTCTACATGCATTCGGAGAAGGCAGTGGCACCCCACTCCAGTACTCTTGCCATGGAAAATCCCATGGGCGGAGGAGCCTTGTAGGCTGCAGTCCATGGGGTAGTGAAAAGTCGGACACGACTGAGTGACTTCACTTTCACTTTTCACTTTCACGCATTGGAGAAGGAAATGGCAGCCCACCCCAGTGTTCTTGCCTGGAGAATCCCAGGGACGGGGGAGCCTGGTGGGCTGCCGTCTGTGGGGTCACACAGAGTCGGACACGACTGAAGCGACTTAGCAGCAGCAGTAGCTACATGCACTGGGGCTTCCCTGATGGCTCAGTGGCAAAGAATCTCCCTGAAAATGCAGGAGACTTGGGTTCAGTCCCTGGGTCAGGAAAGCCCCCTGGAGAAGGAAATGGCAGCCCACTCCAGTATCCTTGCCTGGAGAATTCCATGGACAGAGGAGCCTGGTGGGCTACAGTCCATGAGATCACAAAGAGTGGGACACAGCTTAGCAACTAAACAGCAACAACGACTCTAATGCATAATGTGATAATAATACAAAATAGAATATAGCTTCTTTAGAACTATTAATATAGAAAGAAATTCTTGTCAAATCTAGTGTTAATGACCCAAGAGGAGACTAGCGACTCACTAGCAGCAATAGTATTTGGATTACTTGTTTCAAAGATAAATATTTAAGCTCTTTCAATATTATTTGAGTAGCAGGAATAAGTAGAGAGATGATCATGTATTGGCAACAGCATCTACTCCTTGTAAATTACAATTGCAGACACCAATTGGGTGAATTTATAAGTCAAAAAACAGCAAAAACTGAAATTAAGCTACCCCTAGCATATTTATTTATTTTTCTCTTTCATTTAAATTTGGGTTTGCATGTCTTTCTTCAAAAGTCCCACACAGTTCTCGAAAGCGTGAAAGGGTCATTCTATTAATCGGGGGAAATTGCACCTTCCTCTACACAAGGCAGCCATTGATTGTACAGTAAGAGTCACAGAGGCCTGCAGTCCAGTATTCTGAGTCATCGTTTCATGCTGGACTTAGCATTATATTCATCTTTTTTAATTCAAGTCAGCCTTCTCTTTGAAGCTGTGTGCCTTCGATTTTAATTTGCTACAGATTTTCACTTTGAAGCAGATGAAATACTTTGATTCTTTGGAATGTCTCACACTTGGTGGTTAGGAGTTATTTTCATATATTTATTGGTTACAGTAACTGAAATTCTCCCTTTTAGGATGGGAAAAACATAAACTATGACTCAGGGAAGGTAATGAACAGTTGCTGAACACCTGATACATGTCAGCCTTTTCATCTTTCTCTTTGTTCTGTATTCTTCATTTTATTTCACAAAGAAGTTTGGAATCATTTTTGTGAAGAGGTCACAATCTTTACCATAGCTCTATGCAGCAGCTGCTGTTCATTTCACTTTTTTAGATGAGGAAGAACCATCCAGAGAGTTTAAGTAACTTTGTAAAGCTATGAAATGAAGCTGTGTGTGTGTGTGTGTGTGTGTCGCTCAGTCATGTCCGACTCTATGAAACCCCAAGTTAAACCTTGCTATCTCCCCAATAAAAATGAGATGATCTACTAATATTAAACTCAGTACCAGAACAGCATCAAAATATACCTGACACTCCCTATCAAAAGCTTTCAGTCACACCTATTTCAATGGGATGGATTGTACCACAGCAGATTCATTCAAGGAATTTTGGATCTGCCATAGAGAGGCCCTCGCTAAGCCTTAGTGATTGGATCTAGGAACTTAAGGCCTCAGCTTTTGCCAGTTTATGCCATACCCTCATTTCCAGTGATTGATAGGTAGAGAACTTATAGACATGTTCCAGGGCAGAAACATGCCAGATAAGCATGTGAGAATGGTTAATCTGAGTTTTCAAAGGTGTTTGTCCTCTAAAAAAAATACAAATGAACTGATTTACAAAGCAGAAACAGACTCATAGAGAACCAACTTATGGTTGCCAGGTGGAAGACTGGGGAAAGGGATAATTAGGGAATTTCAGATAGGTAACCAGCAAGGAGCTACTGTATAGCACATGGAACTCTGCTCAATATTATGTGGCTGCCTGGATGGGAGGGGAGTTTGGGGGAGAATAGATACATATATATGTGTGGCTGAGTCCCGTCCCTGTTCCCCTGAAACTATCACAACATTGTTAATTGGCTATAAAAAAATGTAAATATTAGTCACTCAGTCCTATTCGACTATTTGCAAACCCATGGACTGTAGCCCACCAGTCTCCTCTGTCCATGGAATTTTCCAGGCAAGAATACTGAGTGGGTAGCCATTCCCTCCTCCAGGAGTTCTTCCCAATGCAGGTAATCAATCAGCTATACTCCAATACCGGAGAAAGCAATGGCAACCCACTCCAGTACTCTTGCCTGGAAACTCCCATGGACGGAGGAGCCTGGTGGGCTGCAGTCCATGGGGTCGCTGAGTCAGACATGACTGAGCGACTTCACTTTCACTTTTCACTTTCATGCATTGGAGAAGGAAATGGCAACGCACTCCAGTGTTCTTGCCTGGAGAATCCCAGGGATGGCGGAGCCCAGTGGGCTGCCATCTGTGGGGCTGCACAAAGTCGGACACGACTGAAGCGATTTAGCAGCGGCGGCAACATAATCCAATACAAAATAAAAAGTTAAAAAAAGATTTGATGACTCTTCAACTTTCAGCTGCTATATGATCAGCCCATCAATTTTATAACAGCTTTGGGGGTAGAAAACACTGTCACATTGAATATACAAATCAGTTTCACATCCTGATTTCAAAGATGTTGAAACAGTCAAGGAAAAAGCACATGTTAGAAATGAGGAAACAAAGACTTCCTGGTGACATCATGTTCAGAAGTAAACTTGTTGCTTGTAGTCAGTAAACTTGTTCCTGGATCCAGATGATACTTTGGGGAAAAAAAGCAAAGAGGAAGAAGAGCTGTTGATTTTGAATTGTGTTGCCCTGGATAACCTACTAAGATGATGTTTCTAATGGGTAAATGGGTCACGCCTGGGGCACTGTGTCTCCTGGGCTGGTTCCCGAGTCAGTAGACTTGGATTAAAATCAAGACTCGACCACAGTGTCTCTGAGATTCCCCGGGCTTTGTATGTACTGTGGGCAGGCAAATGCCTTTCTTATGAGACTGGTGGATATTTGAAAGAGCTCACATCGGTGGGTTACCTTGTCAGGTGGTCAGGACTGTTGTACATTTTTTACGAAGGTTTTATGACCTATTGGTCTCAGCCACCCTGCCTGGGAGTCAAACAGTAACTAAAAGAGTAGAGAAGATTATTTGCCTGATTCATCCCTTTGCCTGAATCTCAGGAATTCCAGAGCCCTGTCCAGATTCTCCTTTTCTATCCCCCCCTTTTTTTCTGGAATATTTAAGGTGCACCTCATGGGCTCAGGGTCCTTAGTTACCCTGTGGCATCCGCCACCTTCCCCTCTGCTGCTCTGGGTCCCTGCCATGACGTCAGCAGCGGCTCCCAATTCCTGGGAGAGGCCAGCCGCTTCTCCACTTCTTGCCAGGTCTGCTGAAACTCCAGCATCAGTACGGCCAAATTTCACAACTGAGAGACAGTGCAGGACAGGAAAGCTGGCGTGCTGCAGTTCATGGAGTTGCAAAGAGTCAGAAACCACTTAGGGATTGAACAACAACAACCGGGATCCCCAGGGGCTACTTTTAGCTGGCACTTATACTTTCATGACAGTTCTGTAATTCCAGGGAACATTTAAGTTTTTATGAGAGGTTAAAATAAGTGAAAATCACCACTCAGGTCTGACTTCCTGCTCAGTCACAATCTACATAGAATCAATAAGTCATGTAACTATCGGGGTCTCAGTTCTTCCTTCCTAAAATGAGGGCTGGAAGAGCTTATTTCCTCGGTCCTTCCCAGCACTGATATTCTCTGCATGAAAACCATTTTGGCTGTTGTAAGAAAATACGAAGCCACATTTGTCGTATTTAGAAAACATTAGTCTTAGAGCCTCCTTAAACATATACTATTTAGCATTTTAAAAGTAAGCATCTGTTTGATGTTGGGAGAAATTAACTTGTAGGCTCCAGATGTGATCCTGTTCTCCGTGGAAACATCTATTTAAAGCCCACGTCTCTAACCAGCCTGGAGGCAGCTGCCAAGATCTCTTCTGTTCCTTTACCTGTTTTCTAGTCTTAGAGGGATGAAGATTTTGTGACTCTTTTCCTGCTCTGTTGGCTTATTTTCTTCTGTGTTGAGAACTTTTTCTAGCCTGGGATCATTCTCAATCTCCCACTGCACTTCTTCTGTGATGTAAAAGCAAAATGTAGTCACTGCGAACCCCCATGGCCTCAGGATTCAGTTTGAGAGCAAACCCCAATGGTCTTTGGATCTGAAATCACACTGGAGGGCTTTCTACTGAGATGCCATGGAGCAAAATTTTCTAGTTTGATGTGAAAACTCAACATTCCAAATCTTTAGTCTTGCTTTTCTGTTTCTGCCTTCTCCATGAAAGGTACAGGTTGTTTAAAAAAAAATTCAGTGGAGTCCATTTGAAGATCTAAGTGGCTTTATTCAATGATTCATGAATCGAGAGGCATCCCATCTGACAAAGTTAAAAAAGTCCAAGGAGCTGAACCAAATGGGAGGGTTTTATAAGCACACTGGGTGGGGAGAAAGAAAGAGTAGATTCCCTTACTTCCTTTGGGGGATGGAAAATGGGCCAGTTATCAGTGGATTACCTATTTCTGCTGTCCAGGCAAGTCTAGATGGACTGGTATAAGATTACAGACCTGGGAGAAGCAGAAATTGCAAGAAGGTTGGGATTTAAGTCTTGGTTTGCTGACATGAGGCTTAGCACAGGTGACTCCATGTGGAGTCTGTTGTCTCTATTTTTTAACAAGGTGAAACTACAACATCCTACGTTTTTGGAAAGGTTAAATTTTTGTGTTTTGAAGGTCTAAGTGACATTTGGTAGAATGTGTGTGTGTGTGTGTTTGTGTGTGTGCTCAGTTGTGTCCAACTGTTTACAATCCTACAGACTATACCCCACCAGGCTCCTCCATCCATGGGATTCTCCACGCAAGAATACTGTAGTGGGGTGCCATTTCCTCCTCCAGGGGATCTTCCTGACACAGGGATTGAACTTGCATCTCTTGCATTGGCACACAGACTCTTTACCACTGGTGGCACCTGAGTGGTTGATGGACTGTCCCAGAACTAAATAATGAAATGTGTATGTGTGTTTGGGGGATGGGGGGAAGCGGTGATTGGGGGAAAGGGAGTTCCATGCACCTTTTCCCTGGCTCTCCTGTATCTTAGAGATTCAGATTTAGTTTGGGGCATTTACCTGGTGGCTCAGATTGTAAAGACTCTGCTGCAATGTGAGAGAGCCGGTTTGATCTCTGGGTCAGAAAGATCCCCTGGAGAAGGAGTTTGTACAGGCTTTTGTTGTTATTGTTTTTTGAGCTTTTTTTTTCTTTTTTGCATTTTTGTATCCCACTCCCAACTCACATATACATCTCACTTACTTACATCAACAGCAAGTACTGGAAATTGTAGCCTATTTACTCTTCCATTATTCTCTGGAGCCTCTAGCTTTTAAAATCCAATTTGAGAGAATGTTCTTATAACTGAACCTAAACTCATGGGTGAACTTCACATTTAGACACTGTAAGGGTGTGTGTGTGTGTGTGTGTGTGTGTGTGTGTGTGTGTGTGTATGTGTGTGTGTGTGTGTGGTGGGTGCTCAGTCGTGCCCAACTCACTGTGACTCCATGGACTGTACCCACCAGGCTTCTCTGTCCATGGAATTCTCCAGACAAGAATACTGGAGAATTGCCATTTCCTTCTCCAGGGGATCTTTCTGACCCAGGGATCAAACCGGCTCTCCCACATTGTGGCAGAGTCTTTACAATCTGAGCCACCAGGTAAATGCCCCAAACTAAAAACCTCCAAAAATAAGATCTCAGAAGCCAAATTTAGAAGTCTAGACTCTGTGAGTGATGATAATAGTGAGTCTTATTTTTTATAATATTAATGGCTGCCATTTATTAAGCGCTGGTTACATTCCAGGCTCCATCTGGTATATATATCACCAACAATTAAGCAACATTTTTTTTTGCTTTTGTCACAGCAAGAAGACTTAATAGATTTTCCCGAATTTAAAGAGATATGGTTACAAATATTGATGGCTTCACTTCCACTAAGTTGCTCTGTGAGGCCACTGGCAGATGTGGGCCTGGCCCTGAGGAGGAGCAGAAAGTGAGATGCAATGGGAGGCTCCGGTGCCCAGGGGTGTGAAGGGCAGGCCATGGCGGGAAGCACGCGTGAAATCACCAGCAAAGATTGTAACCAGGAGCCCCAGGATGGGCGTCATGGACCAGCTGCTCCAAGGGAATCACGTCTATTTTAAGCCAAGTTGCTTCTCATATGGATAATTCGGTGACATATGCTGGGGAAGGGAAGGGACACAAGGGTTTTTGAAAATAGTTAATGAGTCTCAAATAGTGCCAGAAAAACTCGGCAACATTTTATGTGTTTGTGTCTGTACATATGAGTGCATGTGTGTGTGTGTGTTCATGTATGTGTCTATACAGTGTGCTTATCAGTATGTATATTTTGTTATGAGTATATATGCATATGTGTTAATACGTGTGTGTGAATATGTATGTCTAAATACAGGTTGTGTGTGGGTGTGTGTTCATGCATATGTGTGTATGATGTGTCTATATGTATATGTATGAGTGTGTATTTACATATGTAGTGTCCATGCACATGTGTGTATCTATACACATGAGAGTCCATATGGATATTTGTGTTGGTACTATGTGTGTCTCTGTACATATGTGTGTGTATTAGTATCGCCACCATTAAGAGCCTGGACAATGGAACGAGGGGCAACTGGGTTCAAGACTTCCATCATAATTGTATGTCCTCTGGGAAATTTCTTGACCTCTTTTTCTTACAGTCAGTTTGTCTTTAAATTGGAAACAATAATAATTCATGCCTCATAGACTGTAGTAGGGACATGTCAAAAAGCATTGGCAGCGCTCTGGCCGATAAGCAGATAACAGCATTAAGTCATCAGGATCCCCACCTTTATCATCATCTCAAGTCCTTGCGTCCCAAGGACACTGAGTCTGTGAGAGTGAGACACCCCCCTCCAGTTCAGGATGCTAGGTCTGGTTGGTCTGTGTACTGCTCAAAAGTGTCTGTTAGACTGGTGATACCTTTCTTGTCTTTCAACACAACCTGGAAAAACTAAGTTGATCGGTTCTGGTTATGACCTGCAGACAAGGTTGCTCCGTTCTCGTAGATGAATGGGCGTCAGTTGCACTGTTTCTACGTCTCTAGTTGAAAGCAGGATAGAGGTCTCTGTTCTGGTAAAAGAGGGGGCTTCAGAGTCTGCTGAACCTGAATTTGAGTCCTTAATGCAGCACTGTATGACTTGGACCCAATTTTTCTTTATTTGTTGGGTTTTTTTCTTGTTTCTTTGGGTGTTTTTAGGACCTCGGATGTACAAACTGGGCTTCCCAGGTGGCGCAAGAGGTAAATAACTCACCTGCCAATGCAGTAGACATAGAAATGCAGGTTCAATCTCTGGGTCAGAAAGATCCCCTGGAGGATGGTATGGCAACCAACCCACTCTGATGTTCTTGCCTGTAGAATCTCTTGGACAGAGGAGACTGGCAGGCTACAGTCCATGGGGTTGACAAGAGTCAGACACAACTCAGTGACTTAGTATGCACACACTTGTGTGAATTAGACTACTAGTAATCCTCGGTCAATGATACACTCCAGTTGGTGTTTTCTCTTTATTTCGTTGTTTTCTAAATGCAGTAAGGCCAGTGAGGGGGTTTCCTAGGTGGCTCAGCAGGTAAAGAAATCACCTGCAATGTAGGAGAGACCCGGGTTTGATCCCTGAGTTGGGACGATCCCCTGGAGGAGGAAATGGCAACCCACTCCAGTATTCCTGCCTGGAGAATCCCACGGACAGAGGAGTCTGGCGAGCTACAGTCTGTGGGGTCACAGAGTTGGACATGACTGAGCGTCTAAGTATGCATGCACACAAGACCAATGAGACCACCTCCCCAAACAAAAGCCAGGATTTGACAGTGACCTTCACGTAACCATTAGGCCATTCCCTTATTTCATTCCCACTCCACCTGCCCTGACTTTATCCTGAGTCTCACGTTTGTTACTCCTTTTCTTTCCTTTCCATGTGCTGTCACTGCATTCATAAGTAATCCAAAAAGGAAACTTTTAATTATAATTGTCTTTTACTTTCTATAAAGGATATAATGTTGCATGTAATCCTGTGAAACTAATTTTTTATTTCAGAGATTCATCTACATGATGATACACTGTACTACCTTTGTTTTGCTCTATGGCTTAATATTCTAATATGTGAAGCATTTCATAGGATATTTATAAGGTCATTTGTTGATGGGGCATTTGTGTGTCTTCAGAATGTTATTGTATACAGAGCTGTTTTGACATTGAAGATAAGTCTTCGTGCACATGTGTAAGAGTTTCTTGGAGAACAGTACAGAGGTTTCTTTAAAAACTTAAAAATAGAGATACCATATGACCCTGCAATCCAACTCTTGGGCATATATCCAGAGAAAACCATAATTGGAAAAGATACATGCACCCCAGTGGTCATACCATTACTATTTACAATAGCCAAGACATGACAACAACCTAAATGTCTGCCAACAGGTGAATGAATAAAGAAGATATGAGCCATGAAATTAGAAGACGCTTACTCCTTGGAAGAAAAGTTATGTCCAACCTAGATAGCATTTTCAAAAGCAGAGACATTACTTTGCCGACTAAGGTCCGTCTAGTCGAGGCTATGGTTTTTCCTGTGGTCATGTATGGATGTGAGAGTTGGACTGTGAAGAAGGCTGAGCGCCGAAGAATTGATGCTTTTGAACTGTGGTGTTGGAGAAGACTCTTGAGAGTCCCTTGGACTGCAAGGAGATCCAACCAGTCCATTCTGAAGGAGATCAACCCTGGGATTTCTTTGNTTTTCCTGTGGTCATGTATGGATGTGAGAGTTGGACTGTGAAGAAGGCTGAGCGCCGAAGAATTGATGCTTTTGAACTGTGGTGTTGGAGAAGACTCTTGAGAGTCCCTTGGACTGCAAGAAGATCCAACCAGTCCATCCTAAAGGAGATCAGCCCTGGGATTTCTTTGGAAGGAATGATGTTGAAGCTGAAGCTCCAGTACTTTGGCCACCTCATGGGAAGAGTTGACTCATTGGAAAAGACTCTGATGCTGGGAGGGATTGGGAGCAGGAGGAGAAGGGGACGACCGAGGATGAGATGGCTGGATGGCATCACGGACTCGATGGATGTGAGTCTGAGTGACCTCCGGGAGATGGTGATGGACAGGGAGGCCTGGCGTGCTGCGATTCATGGGGTCACAAAGAGTCGGACACGACTGAGCAACTGAACTGAACTGAACTGAACTGAGACATTGAGAGAACAGAATGAAAAAGTTTTGCTAAATGAGGCTTACAAGTGATTTACTTTAAAGAAAACTTCTAAAAAAAATTGAAACAGAAATATGGAAAAAGATATACATGAGGAAGAATTAGTCTAGCACCCTTAAATAAAAGGCAAAATGGATTTTAAGGAAAGAAAACCCCACACAAACAGAGGTTGAGAGGCATCAAGTAGGAATAAAAGGAATGAAGCCTCAAGAAGGTGCGATAATCACCGCGTTGCAGGCTCTGAACACACAGCTTCAGGGAGAAGGTCACTGAACCAGAGGGGGAGAGGGTCCATCCACAGCCACAGTGGAGAGGTAAAATACTTCTCTACAAGACAAGACAACAACAGCAAAAAAAAAAAAAAAAANAAGCCTCAAGAAGGTGCGATAATCACCGCGTTGCAGGCTCTGAACACACAGCTTCAGGGAGAAGGTCACTGAACCAGAGGGGGAGAGGGTCCATCCACAGCCACAGTGGAGAGGTAAAATACTTCTCTACAAGACAAGACAACAACAGCAAAAAAAAAAAAAAAAAGGGTAAGAACATAGATTTGAACAAGACAATTGAAAGACTGAATCTAATAAATACACAGAGAGCGCAGTGGCTGACTATGCGGAACACGCAGTTAACACGCAAACGCAAGGCGCAGCTGTAAATCTCAACCAGCGCCAAAAATCCCCATCTCTTAGTCTGTGATCCCAAGGCAAATGCAACTAAATTAGAAGTTTATATAAAGAAGATCAATAAATCTACAAGCTAGTTCTTTGAAAAGACTTAAAGTCTACACAAGATTGAGGGAAAAGAAGTCCCCAAAACTCTGGATGATGTATAACTTCCAAGAAAGAATTTTTAAAGTCCCAGTCAATCTGAACGAATAAAGGAAAGGAAAAAAGAGTATAGCATAAAATAGGAAACATTTTAGAGTAGAAAAGAGAAAGTCGCTCAGTGCTGGCCCACTCGGTCACCCCATGGACTATACCGTCCACAGAATTCTCCAGGCCAGAATACAGGAGCGGGTAGCTAGCTGTTCCCTTCTCCCGGGGATCTTCCCAAACCAGGGATCATACCCAGGTCTCCCGCATTGCAGATTCTTTACCAGCTGAGCCACAAGGGAAGCCCCAGAATACTGGAGTGGGTAGCCTATCCCTTCTCCAGGGGATCTTCCCGACCCAGGAATCAAACTGGGGTCTCCTGTACTGCAGGTGGATTCTTTACCAGCTGAGCTATGAGGGAAGCCCTTTAGAAACATGAATTAAATAATAACTATTCAAGAGTTATACTGCCCCTAAAACCTTTCCCACACAACCACGAAAGAGAGTAGCCACAGTTTTACAAGTGAACTTTAAGAAACATTCAAGGTAAAAATACTTCTTTTGCAAAATATTTCCAGTGAATAAAAAAAGAAGATAAAGTCAGCTCCAAGTGTATTGTAAGACTGATTTAGAAACTGAGCGAGACACTCAGAAATAAAGTTTTAAGTCACGTTTAGTTATCATCATCAAGGTACATCTCTGAAATAAAACACTCGCAATCCAGTTCAGCAGTCTGCATGTGGGTGCCCACAGCCGCATGGCTCATAACCAAGCCGAATTCATCCCAGAGCCGCGGGTGGGCTAGATGTCAGGAACCAACTTTTCAGTGTAGTTTACTGCTTTAGCGCGCGTCCCTGGTGGCTCAGACGCTAGAGCATCTGGCTGCACCGCCGGAGACCTGGGCTTGATCCCTGGGTCAGGAAAATCCCTGGAGAAGGGAATGGCAGCCCGCTGCAGGGTTCTTGCCTGGAGCAGCCCGTGGACAGGGGCGCCTGGGGCGGGCCACAGTCCGTGGGGCCGCAGGGTCGCCCAGGACAGAGCGACTATTCCTGCTGCTTTAACAGAAGAGTGGCGAAAAGCCGTATCATCCCTCAGTACCTGCAGAAAGACCTCAGCAGAACTCAGTAATGCTCTGTGGTTAAAGTATCTGCACATGAGATGAGCCAGTTATCAGTTTTCGGCTCCCAGCCTCCAGTCCCCGGTGCTGGTCAGGTTGGTGCTGACCAGCCCTGGCCCTCAGTGAGTGCGATGCTTAGCTCTGCCACAAGGGGGCGGTGGGGACCCTCGGGTGCAAAGGGCTTCTGCTCTGGGTCCAGCTGGGACCCATCAGCGGCACGGGGACATCCAGTGGTCCCCACTTCATCCAAACCTCAGTGCGGTGTAAGTATCATCCGAAACGACTAGTGCAGGCTTAACCCGGGAAGGCAAGCGGATGGAAATCTTTGGAATGAATGTCACGAATGCAGGTACCGATGTGGACGTTAAATTACCGCGCCCCGGGTGTCCGCTACCACGTTTCTGCTCTTTCCTCTATATGTGGCAAGCCCTAGATTCTCGGGACTGCCCTCACTTTTTCTTGACGTGACCAAACAAAACCCCAAAGCTTGACCCTGAAAACAACAGACCTTTCGAATTGCTGGTGGCATACGTCTCATCAAGAAACAGAAAAATAAAGCTTAGCACTGGGGGCCAGTGGTTAAGACTCTGGGCTTCTGAGGCAGGAAGCACAGGGTCAGGCCTGGCCGGGGCACTAAGATCCCACATGCCGCAGAGCCCGGCCGAGAAGAGATATTTTTAATTAAATAAGCAAAAGTAAAGTCGAATAGCTATTTAGGGATCGCTGACCTAAATAACCTACAATAACTCATTCAGTTAGTCCCTGTTCCAACAATTAGAAGATTTTAGGTCGAGGGTAATGATGTTTAAGAAGATAATGTAGGAAATAAATTTAGGTTACTGTCACTTTGAAGAGATAAGAAAACCAGAAACTCTGCATCTTAAAATGATGAAATACCCTGCCAAGGGCACTTGGACTTGATAACAAAACCTCACAGGGAGGGGTGCGAAGCTCCAGGCAGGTAACCCAGCTGCCCAAGCCGAGTCCAGTCCTGAGGGGCTGCAGGGCCTGGGCCCTGCCTGACCCTCCAGCAGGCCCTCCGCGGCCACCGATGACGATCCCCGCCCCGGGCCCCTCTTCCCAGGTCAGGGAACACGGGTCCATGTTCTGGGGGAGGGGCTCTGGGCTCTGGGCTCTGGGCAGGTCGCTCCACGGGAGGGCCTCCCTGCTGGCCAGACCCTGGCGCATGTTCCTGGAGCTCCTGTGCGTCCGTTCCGGCCACGTCCACAGACTTTCCCTCTGGTCTCACCGTCACCCCATCATCATCAGCTCCTGCTTTTCTCAGCTTCAAGACATTTGTGGAAATGGTCCCTTATGAAGGGACCACCACTGTTCCTCTTTCAAATATGGCTTTTACTCGGGACGTGGTTTTTTCTCCACCAACCAGGTGCTTGCAGGCAGGAACCTCTGCTCCACTGCCTTGGAGGCAGCCTCGCTCCCCTGAGGGCGGTGGCAGGTCTCTGGGCAAAGCTGGCCCTGGAAGCCGGCTGGCAGAGCCCTCAGGGGAGGGACGGGACACCCGCAGATGTCAGGACCCCGCAAGGCCCCGAAGATGCTTAGAAATCCCACCGTCGTCAGTGCACCTTAACCACATCACCTCTCGGCACACAGTCAAGTCAAGCACCACGCTGACTGAGCCGGGCTTGCATTTCTCTATGACGCCACCACTGGGTACATGTACGCGCCGGCACCGACAGGCTTTCTTCTAACACGCGATCTTAAGAGGCAAACTTCCCTGGGCTGGGCAGGTCCCCTGGAGAAGGGCATGGCAACCCACTCCAGGATTCTTGCCTGGAGAATCCCATGGACAGAGGAGCCTGGTGGGCCACAGTCCACGGGGTCGCAAGAGCCGGACGCGAGTGAGCGACGGAGCAGCCCACTCATTCCTCTAAGCGCTCCTTTCACAGACGTGAAAACTGTTGTCAGCAACGTGCATTTAGAGGGGAGGGGATAGTTAAGGACTTTGGGAAGGTCACGTACAGACTGCTGTGTTTAAAATGGGTCACCAACAGGGGCCTGCTGCACAGCCCGGGGAACTGCTGACCGTCACGCGGCCGCCTGGATGGAGGAGTCTGGGGGAGAATGGACACACGGATATGTATGGCCGAGTCCCTTCACTGACTATCACAACGTTGTTAATCAGCCATACCCCGATGCAAAATGTTTCTGGTGTTTAAAAACAACAAGCCTTGACCTAGAAGTCTACGTTGAGCGTCTGTCATAAAGCAGGTCTCCTAAAGGGCCCGGGGCCGTCCTACTGGGAAGGCTCCTGAGCGAAGCCTGCCTCTTCCCTGTTCCCCGTGACCCCACCCGCGGACGGACCAGGGCAACCTAAGCACGCGCGCATCGCAGGCTCCGGCCCCGCATCCGCGGCCCCGCGCCGCGCTCACGCACCAGGCCCCGCACCCGAGGCCCCGCATCCGAGGCCCCGCGCCGCGCTCACGCACCAGGCCCCGCACCCGAGGCCCCGCACCCGAGGCCCCGCATCCGAGGCCCCGCGCCGCGCTCACGCACCAGGCCCCGCACCCGAGGCCCCGCACCCGAGGCCCCGCATCCGAGGCCCCGCGCCGCGCTCACGCACCAGGCCCCGCACCCGAGGCCCCGCACCCGAGGCCCCGCATCCGAGGCCCCGCGCCGCGCTCACGCACCAGGCCCCGCACCCGAGGCCCCGCACCCGAGGCCCCGCATCCGAGGCCCCGCGCCGCGCTCACGCACCAGGCCCCGCACCCGAGGCCCCGCACCCGAGGCCCCGCATCCGAGGCCCCGCGCCGCGCTCACGCACCAGGCCCCGCACCCGAGGCCCCGCACCCGAGGCCCCGCATCCGAGGCCCCGCGCCGCGCTCACGCACCAGGCCCCGCACCCGAGGCCCCGCACCCGAGGCCCCGCATCCGAGGCCCCGCGCCGCGCTCACGCACCAGGCCCCGCACCCGAGGCCCCGCACCCGAGGCCCCGCATCCGCGGCCCCGCGCCGCGCTCACGCACCAGGCCCCGCACCCGAGGCCCCGCATCCGCGGCCCCGCGCCGCGCTCACGTGGTGACGGTGTTGAAGCCGCAGGCCCGCAGCTTGCGCAGCCGGTCTCGCCAGGAGGCCCGCGGCACTCGGAAGTAGTGTATGGAGCCCCCGAGGATGAGGAACTCGTGGCCCTCCAGCGTGAAGTAGGGGTTGCGCCCGGCTCGCTCCTCGGTCTGAATCCCCCGCGAGCGGTTCTTCAGCTCTCGGGGCGCCAGGCGCGACCAGTCCAGCCTGTTGGGGGCCCAGAGGAGGAGGTGGGGCCGCGCCCGGAGCGAAGGCGCGGGGACGCGGGCGCTGCTGCCTTTCGGCCCGGGAAGGAGAGGGGCCCCTGCTCGGGCGGACCTGCGCGGGCTTGACTGCGGCTCTCTCTGTTCGAATATGAAGTTATCTCTGTGTTTCGCCGGAGGAGCAAAACCCGGTGAGACAAACGGCAGGAGAAGGACGCACAGGACTCTCCTCCAGGAGAGACGGGGGCTGAAAGGACAAGGAAACCGCCCGTGGCCCCGGCGGGCGAGGGAGGCGCCGGAGCGGCCCGGGAGCGGGAGCGGGCCCCGCGCAGAACCGGGGCCGCCGGGGCTGCCCCGCCGCCCGCCTCATTCTGCGCGGAGGGCTGCCTGTGGACTTTGCCTCCTAGAGGCCTGCGGCCGCGGCCAGGGCCGGAGGGGCACCGGGCGGGGTCCCGGGGAGAGGAGGCGGGGACGGGGCCGCCCTTCTTCCCGGCGTGCTGGGCCGAGGCGGGCTTGGGCCGGGACAGAGGCCGCGCTGGGGGGCCGCCGCGCCGGGCAGGTCTGGGGACCCGCGAGGCCGCCCGCCCCGGGCGAGGGCCCCAGGCTGACCGCGACAGACGGCGGGAGGCCTCGGAGGCGCCGGGGCAAGGACGGGGCGAGGCGAGGGGGCCTCAGGGAGCCCGCGGCTGGGAGTCCCATGGGCTGCGGGGATGAGGGTCCTTCACCTGGAGCGCGGCGGGGAGCCCATCCCCGCGAGGGGAGGCGCCCAGATCCCCCGACGCCGCCGGGACGAGGCGGAGGGACCAGCGGGTCGGACGCCTCTGCGCGCAGACGCTTCTCAGCTGCGGGAAGGAACCGGAGGGTTAGGGTCATCGCCCTGAGCTTGAGTTCCAGCAGCACCCGGGACCGAAGGGCGCGAGGAGAACCCGAGGGCGGAAGCGCAGGGCAGGCGGCCCCCGCGCCCCGTGGCCCAAGGTCCACTACGGAGACGCTCGGCAAGGAGGCCGCCGGGCGCGAGGGCGCCGGCCGTGCGCCCCTGGGGGAGCCGTCTCCCCATCCCGCCGCAGGAGACGGGGAGAATCACGGGGCAGGGGACAGAGGGACGCCGGTGGACGGAGAGTCCGTCCAGAGTCTGCGGCGAAGGCTGGGGCGCCGCGGAGGCCTCGTTGCTGGGCACCAGGGGCGCCGCGGAGGCCTCGTTGCTGGGCACCAGGGCGCCGCGGCGTCTCCTGCCGGAGGCTGCAGGCGAACCGTCAAGCCGGGAATCCGTTCTGTGGGGACTGCCTGGTGCAAGGCGGAGGCGAGGTGAGAAACAGGTCATCGAAGAGACGGGATCCCAGGAGGAGCACTCGAGCCGTTCTCCTGGTCCCTACGCTCTGCGAGGACAAGGAGGGACTTTAGGATAATTTCCAGGTGAAATGCGGAACTTCTGGTAATTGACTGATGAAGCAGGTGCTTCAGAGTGCGGAGGCGGGCGGCCCCTGGGCTGGCAGCCCAGGCGAGCGGGGTAGACAGTGGGGATGTCTCCGGAGACCAGAAATGCAGGTCTGGGTAGAGATTTGAACACGCTGAGCCCTGTCTGGAACACTTGGATTTGAAGTCCCGGGATGAAAATCTCCCTTCAGAGACTGGAAAATCAGACAGTCCCCTGGCCTTTTCTCCCTGAAGCCCTTTGCTTTTCCTCTGCCACTGGAAAGAGCAGAGCCCGTGGCACCAGATCGAAATCAAGACTAGAGTTTTCCGGGAGCTTGTGGGTGTTTGTTATTCTTGTCTCGCTCATCGCAGGTCCACGTCCATCCTTGAGACCTGACCTCCCTGAGAATTTTGTACAGTGTCCCTCTCTCTCTCATTCTTAGGCTGGATGCCAGGGGCTGCCTTGACTTTCCACTCCTTAAACACAGAAGCCCAGTGTTTCGTTTCTTTGAATATACCTTGTCTTATAAATCTGGTTTTACAGCCACAAAACTGTATTCTTTTTTATCAAGATTGTTAAAACTCTTCTAGAGCCTGTGCCTTTCCATATACAATTTAGAAAAGCTTGTCTATTTCTATCAAAAGCCATGCTGCCATTTTGATGGGAACTGCGTTAGACTCTCCCCTCCGTAAGGAAGATTTGGCATCTTCACTGTATTGTCTTCAAATCTGTGAACATGCTGTGTTTCTGAATTCATTTCAGTCTGCTATCACTTTGGGGGACTTCCCTCATAGCTCAGATGGTAAGGAATCTGCCCGCAATGCGGGAGACCTGGGTTCGATCCCTGGCTTGGGAAGATTCCAGTATTCTGGCCGGGAGAATCCCATGGACTGTATGTATAGTCCATGGGGTCAAAAAGAGTCGGACACGACTAAGCAACTTTCACGTTTTTGATCAGAATTCTCTGTTTTTTCAACGCACAGAGCCTCCGCAGAGGTTTTAGTTGTATACCTCGGTGTTTCATTTTCTCTTGGGCTAGTTTAAAATCACTTGTTTATTTTTG
Source organism: Cephalophus harveyi (assembly GCA_006410635.1). Taxonomy (NCBI): domain Eukaryota; kingdom Metazoa; phylum Chordata; class Mammalia; order Artiodactyla; family Bovidae; genus Cephalophus; species Cephalophus harveyi. Next base: position 653,095 of record SJYT01011630.1, read on the forward strand.
GTGGTGCTGGGCCTCTGTTGCTGCGCAGACTCTCCTCTGTTTGCAGCGCGAGGGGGCTGCTCTCCAGCCGCGGTGTGCAGACTTCTCGTTGCCGTGGTTCATTGTTGGGGCACATGGGCTCTGGGGCCTTCGGGCTTCAGGGCTCATGGCTCCCGGGAATAGTTGCTTAAGGGCATGTGGGATCCTCCCTGACCTGGGCCTGAACCCGTATCCTCTGCCAGTTTCAGGGCATGTGGGATCTTCCCTGACCTGGGCCTGAACCCGTATCCTCTGAATTGGCAGGCGGATTCTTTAGCACTGAGCCCCCGGGGAAGCCCCTCTTTTGAGCTATTTTAAATGGCATGGTATTTTCAAGGTCAGTCTCAGCAAGTTCATTGTTAGCACAGCGAAATGCAGCCGGGTGTCTCGTGTGGATCTGGTATTCTGTGACCTTGGAATTCTCTCTCATTAATTCTGCACAGTTGTTTTGAAACCCAGTTCCACGGGACTTTCTAAAGAAGCGGTTATGTTGGGAATTCCCTGGTGGCCCAGTGGTCAGGACCCGGTGCTTTCACTGCCGAGGGCCTGGGTATGATCCCTGGTCAGGGAACTAAGATCCCACGAGACACAGGGCCAAAAAATAATAATAATGATTAAATAAATAGAAGAATCTTGGATAGAAGAAGCAGAGCTGAAAATTGAGGGAAAAAGTCTTTTAAAACAGAAAGTCATGTTATCTGAAAATACAGGGGTTTTTCTTTCCAGTCTCTCCAGTGTCTCTTATTAACTTCTTGTCCCACTGTGGCAGCTGGAGTTCCCAGTGCTGCCCTGAATGAGAGGTGAGAGCCATCCTTACCTGTTTCCAGGCTTCGGGTAGCAAGCAGTTGTGTACCACTAAGTGTAATGCTAAGTGTGGGTGGGTTTGCATACATTGCTTATCAATTTGAAGTGGTTTCCTCATAGCCCTCTGCTATAGGACACTCTAACAGAGCAAGTGGGGGACACTCGTGGAAAACACAGCACCACTTCTGCTCGGAAACATCTGACCTTCAGAGTAAGAGGGGTAAACAGGCGTATGTGGCTGAGAACCTGCCTGCGGTCCAGGAAGACACCACACGCTTAGAACCACAAGCCCACGCTCTGGAGCCCAAGCATCCTGGAGCCCATGCTTCGCAGCAAGAGAAGCCAGGGCCCCACAGCTAGGGGCAGATGCTGCTCCCTGCAACCAGAGGAAGCCCGTGGGCAGCAGCAAAGGCCTAGCACAGCCAAAAGCAAAATACAAGATGATTCTTAAAAAAAAAGGGGGAGGGGGTAAATAAAAATGATTACAGTGGTCAAGTCAGTGCCTGCGAGGTTTTGCTTCCAAATTCGCTCACACTGGTCCAGCTTTGCTGCCAAATGATTTTAGAAGACACTTCAGGCTTTCGTGTTTTATGGGCATAGAGATTATGGATAAGGGATTGTATGCGTGTAAGTGTTAGCTTTGTTCCTGGAACGGTCATAGCGCTCTAGTTTCAAGAGGCCAAATGGACAGATCCTCCAATCTTGTCCCCTGAGCCAAGCAGTGGGAATAGTCGAGGACAGACTCCACGTTCAGCAGCTAAGTAGAGAAGTAAACTCCAAAGCAAGAGGAAGCAACGCCCAGCGGCCCAGAGAGCAAGACCCCCAGCAGCCAGAAGGGCGTGGATCATACTCAAGGGGAGGCCGCTTGGAACGGCCGCGGGGAGGGCCTGGGCCTCTAACGAAGGAGAGAGCCATGGAGAAAGGGCAGAGCCCTGGGCCAGGGGTCGGAAGGAGTGACGGGCCCGGGTCGCAGCCTCTGGGGGGCCCCTTGGGCCCAGGTGGGGTGGGGGCCGGGGTCATGGCCTCCCTGTCGCGCTGGCCCGCAGGGGATTCCTGCGCTGGCTCTCTGTATTAGACAGTAAGTCCCTGACCGACGCACCTCCAGCTTTGAGTTTTCGCAGGTGGAAACCCGCGTGTGCACGTCCAGCCCCGAGAGTGAGCCCCGTGTCTGGTGTCTGTTGACCGTGCGCGCGCCCTCTACACGCGGCCGTGCCATTGTGCTTTCCCGCCCAGCGCCCTGTCGAGGGCGGTAGCACACACCCCGTGGGCCATTCGGCACTGATGCACAATAGGGGTTAAAGGGAACAAACCTACAAGAGGGAAGGAGCAATTTACCCAACCCCCAAACTCTGACCACCCTGGGGCTTCAGCCAGGGGGTCAGTGTGCGCCCTGCCCAACCTGGCAGGACCCATACTTACAGGGCCCGGGCCGCAAGCAGCTCTGCGTCCACGTACGGAGGTTCCCCGTTTGAAGAAGTGACCGTCTCAGGAGAAGCTCGGCTGGCTCGCAGCTCAGCTGAACCGACCGTTCCTGCGGAGGCCGTCTCTGCTCAGCCCTCCGAGGCGAGGCGGCCGGAGCCTCCGGGCCACCCAGTCCGCTGGGTCAGGGCACTGCCAGGCCCCGGGGCTCACCAACTGTGCCAGCGCTCCCCACCTGCCTGACTGACGTGCAGGACGGTGATCCCGCCGAGAGCCAGGTGTCTGGTCTGGGACACGTGGACGTGACGAGGGGTTCTCGTGATGGGTCACTGCCTGGGACGCCGGTGGAGGCTCCCTGGGGCTGTCTAGCCCAGACGCACTGGAGGAGGGCGCGTTTCTCAGTCCCCATCGGCCCCCTCCCACCTTCCTCCTCTGCCTTCGTTTGCTCAACGCCCTGAGACTGATATCCCCCCGGGGCTGCACCAGGCTACCTACCTGCGTGTGTGTGTGCGCCAACCGCCTACCTGTTTTCCAGAGCAGTGAGCTCCACGGTCGCTATACTGTCGTTACAAGGCACCTCCAGGGCCAACAAGGGGGGCCGGGACTGCCCAGGGCAGTCAGCGTCCGAGGCGTTCCAGGTGTCTTGGCTCTGCCAAAGCACCAGCCACGGCCTTCAGCGTCCAGTCCCGGGTGGTGGGTGAGATGCAGGGGCCGGTCCACCGGGCTGGGTAAGTGTGCCAGTCTGCGCTCTTCGGCAGGAGCAGCCTGGGGGGTCAGCCCGCTGCGAAGGCTGGCGGCACAGCCGCAACGCCCCAGTGGGCCCGCCCACCTCCGCTCGAGCTGTTTCCCCTGCGAACCCGGCGTCTTTTCAGGCGCTAAGTCTCAGAGGCAGGGCCCCGGCCCAGTAACTTACTGCACGTGTGTGCTGAGCTGCTCAGTCGTGTCCGACGCTTTATGACCCCACGGACCGCAGCCCTCCAGGCTCCTCTGTCCGTGGGATTCTCCAGGCCAGAATACTGGAGTGGGTCACCGTTTCCTTCTTCAGGGGTTCTTCCCGACCCAGGGGCTGAACCCAGGTCTCCTGCGTTGGCAGATGGGTTCTCCACCCCTGAGCCACCAGGGAAGCGCCAGTGGCGTCTTAGGCGAAGGTATTACTAACCTGAGAGCGGGGAGAAAGCCCCTGCGTGTGAAGTGACGCTGGGCTTTGCAGCCCAGGAAAGCCCATAGCAGGAGGCATCATTTTCATGTCATGCTGGAACTCTTTGGAATTTCTCTCATAACACTGAGATTTGATGACAAGAGGACCTTTATCAGGATGAGAGTGCTGGATCAGATACTCAGGACTTTCCTCACTACGAGGCAACCTGTTTTCCACCGTCTCTCAGAAAAAAGACAAAGTCTCCACAGCTGAACGCACGGGGACAATGAGCAGAGGAGTGCGTGGCCAGAGCGCAACAGGCCCTGGAATGGAAAAGTGAATCGCTGAGCCGTGTCCTCCCCAAGGACTGGAGCCTGCCCGGCTCCTCCGTCCATGGGAGTCTCCCGGAAAGAACACTGGAGTGGGCTGCCATTTCCTTCTCCAGGGGATCTTCCCGACCCAGGGATTGAACTGCAGGCAGGTTCTTGACCATCTGAGCCACCAGGGAAGGCCCAGCAGGCCCTGAGGTGGCCAGAAATAGCCCTTCTGTGAGATCGGTCTACTCTCTTCTGGATGACTTCCAAGGTGGCTGCTTGCAGGAGTCCGCTGAGAGTTGGCGTCTGTCTAGCTAGCTGGCTGATAGTGGGTTTATTGTTTTTAAATGAATTAAGCAATGGATATTTACAATTAAAAAAAAAAACTCCACACCTCCATGATGCTGCATGCCTATCAAAACCCCCCAGATGATTCCAAGGCCGACCTGTGGCCTAGGGCCTGAGATGGTTCTCGGGTTTTGGTGTTTACATCCGGCACGCTGGTGAGTAAAGTCCGCCTTACCGTGAAAGCGTGGGCGGCTGTGTGTCCTGTCGGCTCCGCGGGTGACCTGCCGCACACCTGCCGTGAAGAGCCCCTGCCTTCACGGGCAGCAGCAACAGATACTTTGCTGGCTCTGGACACGCCCGGGCCTGTTGTTGGACGTCATCCCTCCTTCCCAGAAGGTCCCAGTTGCCTCTTCCTTTCCATGGGTTTCAGGAACAGCATAACATGAGGAAACGCCCTGCTTTGAGCTGACGGAACTTTTGCACACGGCCGTGACAGAATCCAGACACGTCCGACTCCCAGAGGCCAGCGGTCTGTCCCAGGTCCCCGACGAGTCTGCCCCCTGCCCTCTGCTGCTCCGTGCCGAGCTGCATCTGCTCACTCCCGGGAACAGCCATGAGCGTGATTTCAGAGGGCAGTGCTCCGATGGTTGGTGGACAAACGGACCCACCAGCCCTGTCCCCAGAATGCCACGTGCTCTCAGCCCAGTTCCATGGTCTCTTTAGCGTCGGCAGGCGGCCACCCAGGGGTCCTGCTCTCCCGGGGCTGTGGGCACGCTGGGGACCACAGCCGAGCCGCCAGTGGGGCTTTGGGAGGCGGGGAGCCCACAGTCACCCGCAAGGGCAGTCACGGGCCGGGGTGGAGACCCGGGCCTCCCCGAAGGACAGCAGCCCTCGGCCCGCCCCCAAGCTGATGAGCGTTGTCTTCCCCCAGGCGGGCCGTGGAAACGAGCGCAAGTCCACCTGCAGTCTGCATCCGAGTAGGTAAACTTGTTTCAAAGTGGGGAGCCAGGGAAAGGGCTCCCACTGATAGAAACCGGCTGAGCTTCTCAAGTTGCAGAGGGGTCTCCCCTCCCCCCGGGCTCGTCTGGCAGGGGCGGGAGCAGGCAGCCCCCTGTGAACCCGCCCTGGAGACGCAGGGACCTGCGCGTGGGCCAGCGGAGGCCACATTCCCCTGCCAGGGCCCGTCTCCCGGCCTGCCCCGGAGGCCCGGAAACCAGGCCCCCTGAGACACAAGCAGCGTCCAGTCCCCTTGCCGAGGTTTTCGGCACAGTCTAGGTGGGAATGCTGGATGCCACGCTGTTCTGCACACTGCAGTCACTCCGCCATGCCTGACGCTGAGAGGGAGCCCAAAGACCCAGCGATCGGAGAAAGCCGCCCGCGCCCCTATGACTCACGAGGGCAGAGAATGGCCGCGTGCGTTTGGTTCACAAGCTACGGGTTTTCTGTGTAAGGCGCTGCCCTTGGTTATGGGTGGGAAACCACTGAAGGCCCCGAAGGCCTCCTCCTGCAGGTCCCAGGCTTGCGGAGAGGTCTCGGCGGGCCGGAGCGGCCACTGTGCCCAGAAGGACCCGTGACGAGGGCAGCGGGCCTGACGCCGATGGCGGTGTCCACGCCGCTGTCACCCCGGGGTGGGGTTCTCCTGGCACCCGGTGAGCAGACGCCAAGTGTGCAGCCTGACAACCTGGGGGGCACAGGGTACCCACCCCTCAGCCACGAGGCCGGGAGGAGGGCTGTGTGGGCCGAGGTCGTGCACACGGAGGGCTGGGTGGTTGTGGGGACGGCCTCGGTCCAGCAACGCCTGAGGCCCTGGGAGGCGCCCGCATTCTGGGGGTGCGGCCTAGTGCCCACGCGGGCCCTCTGGCGGTCTGCGCTGCACACCCGGGGGGCCCGTGGTGGGAGCAGCACGTCTGACCGTCTTGCGGGGGTCTCACGCCTGCACTTCCCAAGAGCGTGGGCAATGAGGGCAGCACCCCCGACCGCCTGGTCCACACCGGGCCGCTGCCTGGACACGGAGGGTGCAGGCCGGGCGCTTGCGACCCTGACTCTGGTCAACTGGGGCGGCGAGTGTAGCCCCCAACCTGGCCCGACTGCGGCCACTCAGTCCACGGCTCAGAACTCCTCAGCCACCCACCGCATGGTGCCCACGCGCCTCGTGGGGGCCCCCTTTCCGCAGGGCCCGTGGGCACTGGAATCTGCAGGCCTGCCCTGCCGGGGCACCAGGCTGCCCCATCCAACTGTGGAGACGGCCCTGGTGCTCTCCACTGTGGCTCAGAGCAGGGCGTGCGCCCCAGGGGAACCCGGAGCCGGAGAGGAATCCACCGGTGC